>OX422210.1:305252892-305637892 GCA_949130495.1 Sambucus nigra
TTATCCTTCTCGGGTGCAGTTCTTCGTGCCTTCTGCATGATTGGCTTGAATGTGGGGTCGACGTGCAGCTGATGACAGACCATACTAGGATCGATTCTAGGAAGCTCATAAGGTTCCCATACGTCGTTGGGTATATGTCGTTGTTGAAAGCCAAGTTAGTCAAAACCTCAAATACCTACAAATAATAACAATCTAAAGTGTAGAGGTAAGTAAGGGTATCAATCCACTTTCTAGGGAGTAAAGCACATGGAACAAATTCAATTGTAATTCACAATTTATTTTCTTTTTGTGTTTTTTTAATTTTTCTAATTTTTTTTAGCTTTTTCAATATTAAAACAATAGGGTGAGGTGAGATCTAAACTAAATTAAACTAAATGAAAATAACTAACTAGAAATTTACTAAAATGAAAAATAAAGTCTAACACTAAAATAAATGATAAAGTGAGGAAAATAATTGTGAGAACAATCAAGGAGTGGGATTACACCACAAATTTTAGTTATTCTAATTAATTAATTTAATTATTTGAATTCTCCCAAATTAATATTAAAATTACAAACCAACTCTCGTTGCAAGTGTAATTACAATAGTAATCTTTTAGAAAGTTAAAATTAACACCCCACAACTCTAGAAAATTAGATTTACACTCCTTTTAATTAATCACCCGCTAGGATCGATCAATTACAATTTATGTCAATCTTAGAAATTAAATTTAGAGTTGAAATTCAAATGATAATACCCCACTTAAGAAACCCCTATCTCTAGTTCGAATCTAAAATGGGTATTATCACTAGAATTTCGATTTTCTCTCGAAAATCATTTACCCTCTCTCGAGGCGTAAATCTAAGGGTGAGGGATCAAATTTAACATTCAAAGGGAAATTTCAAGTAAGCAAACTAATTAAACTAAAATAATATCAAATAAGGGTTTCACCCCACCCCTTGAAAGGGGTTTTAGCCTAACATGGTATAAAATATGACAAATTAATATTCAAAGGCATAAAATAATAAAAGAAGGGAATAGAACAAGCAAACCAAATCTCTTTGAGAAAGTTGAACTCTAGTCTTCCAATTTGAAGCATACACCTCTCAATTTTAATGATCAACAAATACACATGAAGCACTAACACACAAATTGATTCTCACTAGAATTACTTTCACTCAATTTAAATTGAAAAGAAGAAAATAAAAAAAACTAATTCTAATCTACTATTTATTTCTAACCCTAAAATTTCTCTCTACAATTTCCTCTCTCTAATCTAGAATGCCCTCCAAATGAGGTCTTCATATTCTTTTTATATGCAATGGAGCAAAGGGGTATATGTGGGAATTGGCTAGAGGTGCATGGGTTTTGGGTGAGGTCACATGTGCATGGGGGTGTGAGATGAGGGAATATATGGAAAAATCTGATTTGTTATTGAGGGTAATGTGGGTAATGCACACAAGTGTGCATGTGGGAGATGTGTTGGGGTATTTTAGGTAAATGGGTATAAGAGGTTTATGTTGGGTTTTATGGCATGTGGGGTAATTGGCATGGGTTAAATGTTTTATTTGGTTTTAGTATTTGGCAGGTCGTGGCTTGATTTGGAGAAGTGGAAATGGGTAAAAAAAATGGGAAATGGGTCTTATGGTTTGGAAAATGAAAATGGGTGAAATGGTTCTTGCAAATGGGTCAAAGGCTTGGGTTTTTGTTGTTGGAAACCGGGTATAGGGATGGGTCGATGGTTTACAGGTTTCGGTTGCGCTGGGCCGAGGTGACGACGCCGGAGTTGACGGCGGGTAGGGGTGGGTTGCAGGGGCTTCGGCCGGAGTTGGGTCGGAGGGCGTCGCCTGGCGCGGATTTGTTGAACGCCGGCGATCGGAGGGGAATGCCGAGATGGCAGGAGGGCGAGAGGGGTATGGGGTAAATGGTGGGTTTGGAGATGGTGATGATGATTGAGTTGGTTCTTGGTGTTAATGGAATTTGAGAAAGATTGGGTATGGTGGTTTAGTAATGGAGGACAGAGAGAGTGTGGATGGTGATGGGGAAGATGATGGTGTAGGTGTTAGGGTGTGTGAGTGTGTATGGTGTATGGTGGGGATAAGGGTATGTAGTGTGTGGTGTATGGATAAGTTTGTGGTATAGGATAAGGGGGTTGTGTGTGTGAGTGTTTAATTTGGCCTCTAAAAATATACCAAGACTCAATTAAAATTAATAAAATAAAAAATAAAAAATAAAATCTAACTAAAAATAAATCAAACTAAAAATAAAATCCTAAGATATAAAATCTAATAAACTAAACTAAACTCCTAAAATTAATCCTAATAAAATAGAATAAAATAAAACTAAAAATCAATAAAAATCAAAATAAAATAAAACTAATCCTAATAAAATAAAATAAAACTAAAAATAATCAAAATCAAAATAAAATAAAATTATATTAATAAAAATAAAATAGAAAAATAGAAAATAAAATTTAAAAATTCTAAAATAAATCTAAAATAAATCCTAAAAATAGAAAAGACTCAAACTAAAAATCTAAAAAATAATAAAATGACACAAATAAAACACACACAGGCTTGGGGTAAGTTTGGGCTAAGTTTAGAGTAGGCTAGGGTACGGGAATTTGGTATTTAGCTCCGTAAAATGCACAACTACATTGAAATACGCGTTTGAACACCGCAACGTACATTAAACCTGCATATTAAACATTTAAGCGCATGAGACCCATATTGTCGAGAAATAGCAACTAAAATACAACTATTCGGGGTATAAAATGTACAGTTTTGGGTGCTTATCACACCACCCCCAAACAGAGCGTTGCTAGTCCTCGAGCAATAAGATAGAGAGAAAGAGAAAGATAAGAAACCAAAAGTGTACCACTTTCGCGGGCACTTGCGATTGCACTTAGCATGTGCAACAAGCCTTTAAACCTATAGGTTGCCCTACAGGACGAGTTGTGTCTCGTGAGGGTTTGCAGGGAATATACCCACAAAATTCTTATTTGCAAAAATTTATTGAAAGGCAGTCAATCTCTTATTTGACATAGAATAATCGCACAATCCATCACATGAGAAATATTTGAGAAATACAAGTTAGAATGCATAAAAGGTTTAAGCTAAGTGAATACACAAGGCACATCCTTCCTAAAACTCAACGTGTGTAGTGTGAAACAGTCAAAACGGGTCGAGTATCACAAGAGTAATTCCTAGATTGCCTCTTCGGAATCAACGCTTCAACTTCAAATCTCACGGATATATCTCTCTCAAACGAACTCTTGAGATTAGGGTAAGTGTATCGTTCTTATGTGTGAGGAGGTGAGTAAATGTAAGCAAGTTCAAACGTCTCACACACGTATAAGAAATAACGAATAATTAGAAAGAAAATTGATCTCATGAAAGGAATGCTAATAACAATAGTGAGAACGTCGAGTTATTCACCACGTTGACTCTCATTTGCCCGAACATCTAGGGGAACATGGATGTATATGGGTGAGGGGGGAAATGAAATATGAAGGATATGATGATGTGGGATGTTTGGGATGAGGTAGGTAGGATAGGATGGGATGATGATATGATGGATGGATGGTGGATATTTGAGAAGAGTGTATCACTCATAGACGAACAAATGTCTTTATTTCTTGACTGCAACTTTCTCTTTTTCTTCTTTCCAAATACACATCAATGTAAGAGATAAATCTGCTAAAAATACAAATAACCCCAACATAGATTTGTATTTAATTTTTCTCTATCTGAATCGTCTTTGGGAGAGATATCCACTAAAAATGCAAACACTCTCTATGATAGATCATCTCCTTTTTTTTTTACTTACTTACTTTTTTTTTTCTTTTCCAAATACGCATCAATGTATGAGATAAATCTGCTAAAAATACAAATAACCCCAACATAGATTTGTATCAAATTTTTCTCCATCTGAATCGGCTTTGGGAGAGATATTCGCTAAAAATGCAAACACTCTCTATGACGGATCTTCTCCTTTTATTTTCAACACTATTCTCTGTGGATATGGAAATGGGTGGTATGGTATATGGTGATGACATGGAAAATGGAAGGTGTATGAATGTATGATAAATGAAATTTGGTTGGTGTATGAGTGAAGGTGTGGTGAAAATTTAGTGATCGGGACAAATTTTAAGACACGCGTTTCTTACAACTCGAAAGTGATGTCGTTCTCAGTGATCAAGCCAAAATTTTATGAAAGATAATGAGATCATACGACAATTAAAGTGCGGACCCAAAAGAAGTTGAATCAACTTGTGACTCGGAGATTGCGTAAAACACTCAAAAAGGGTGAAAGGCACAAATCTCACGGGCTAAAGTCTCTACTAGTGATCCTTAAGGTTCTCTTTAGAATTGTAGTACTCCTCAACTCTAAACGTAATGACGTGATAAGTGCGCAAATTTTGTTGAGTCTAGAAATTCATGGTGCAAAATGTCTTGTTACGTATTACATAAGCTATTTATAAAAGATATTCTCTAGCTTGATTCCTATACTTTAAAAGATGGATGATTGAAAATTCACATCAATGATTGAGATGAAAGAAACTGCACGAAATTTTAAAAATCAGGTTCAACAATCAAATTTTTTCAAAAGAGGTACGATTTTGATAAAATTCCCCACCCCCAAACAAAAAGGAACATCGTCCTCGATGTTAAGTAAAATGATTTTTAAAATTGAGAGCATAAGGTAGGAAAGAGATTACCAGAATGAACCGCTAATGAAGTGGACATGTGAATCCAAGAATAAACCTGAGTAAAAGATAAGAGAAAAAATGTGTACAAGTCCATAAGCATGATAAAGCATAGGGTGATGTGAAACACCACCCCCAAACAGGATGAGACTAGTATAAGAAACGCGGGCTACCTCCCGGTAGCGCTAAGTTTAATGTCTTCAGCCAGACCGATGGGATCTCACCCTAAGGATAAGATCTATGATGGCGCGGGGTGGAAGAAAAATTGGGTGATGAGAATCACCCCCAAACAAGACTGAAGCGTCAGTCTTGCTGGATCAGGGCTATAGGGGTCAATGCACTTGTATGGCGAAGTGAATCACACGATGCCAAGCATCGGTGGACCAAGGGCGGGTGGGAATTAAGGTAAGGGTGAAGAGGCATCGGTCTCGAGCCTTGTTGAGCGTAAAGGTGAGGGCGACTAGGGCCCTATAAGCATAGTGGTCGAATTGGTGAGGGAGGCGAAATGGTGTGGAAATTGTAATGGGATGGGCCTCATAAAAATCACACGACCGTTCTATGAATGGGCGATGGTAATGGTCGCGCCGTGACACTCCAGGGAGCTGTTGAGAAAAATCGACACCACAAGGAAATGGTGTGCATGGAGGAACAAACTCGGTGTCACGGAAGTGGAGAGTATCACCATAACTCTCATGGAAGGTGGATGGTGTGAGGTTAGGATCTAAAAATGTAGATGGAAATATGAAATGTGCAAAATCATGATCCAAACCAGGTGGTGGGGTGGAAGGTACAATGGGTGGGTCGGGTGGGACAAATGGTGTATCGGGTGGGATAAACGGTGGAGGAAGATGATCCAACTCAAGCGTGGGAGACACACACTCATTGGGAAGAGTAAAGGAATACTCACAAGGGAGTGTGGTTTCTAAAGATGGAGTTGTCAACTTCTCCACAAGAGTAGCATCGGTAAATGGGGTGGGTGGATAAAGCGAGGCACCAATCTTGGAGATAGAGGACTAACTAGAAATATCAGGCTCAATGGGAGCCATGCATGGTGGAAGATCATCCATATCCGAATAGTTAGGAACTATCACGGATTCTATCTCGGGAAAATGGTGAGCACTCGTAGCCGGAGCGAACCTAAAAGATATGGTCATGTCAGAGACATAGGCAATTGGGGCATAAGGTAAAAGCTCGGGCATGTTTTTGGATATCTCGGGAGTGGGAACCGCAATGATGGGTTCATAAGGACAGGGTGGTATTTGATCAGGCTCACTATCGAAAGGTAAGTCAACACAATTTTCGACTTGGGACCCGGACCATGGAATGGTCTCAACTTCAAGATTCTCGGGGTGGTAGGGTTGGTCACACTCGGTGGCAACGATGGGTGGGGTCATGGGAATATCCAACTCTCGCGCACACACCAATTCATTTAACCTTTGTTCAAGCCTTTGGAGAGCTTGAGTTTGAATTGCTTGCTCTTGCTCAAGTATGAACTTTTGCAAGAGGGTTTCGAGAGTGGAGGTGGATGAAGGTTTTGGTGGAATGATGGGTGGTGGTGGTGGGTGAGGTGGACACAACGCTCTACTATCATGAGTATACGGAGAATACTCAAAGGAAATGGGTGGGGTGGGGCCAAGTACATCATACACGAAAGGACCGCTTTCGTGATGGACAAATGATTGATACTCATAGGGTGCGTAGTGAGAAAACTGATCGTGACTGGGTGCACAAGGTTGCCATGACGACTGTTGGAACGTGTGAGGATCCACAACATCGGGTTGGGATACGTATTGCGTGGAAGGGTGATCAGGCCTCCACGAATAACTCGGGTACTCACACCGCTCGGGATTAGGTATAGCAGGGTAGTAGGCCGAGGTGGGTTCCGAAACAGTGTCATATGGATACACATGTTCCATGGTGGGTGCGTAGGGATATGAAGAGTATGGGCACTCATGGGACATGTGATCGGCATAAGAACAGTGGGTGCACAACAAGGGAGGAGGCACAGTGACACTTGACACCGAGGGTGATGGAATAGGAGGTGAGTGCATAGATGGGTCAAGAGTACCAACGGTACTCGTGAGAGAGGTGAAATCATGAAGAATATCATAAAGAGATCGCTCGGGACCACTCTCACACGTGTCACGTGTCAATGGAAAATGACCAAAGTAGTCCCTTAAAGGACGTTCTTCGGCCATGAGGGGGAAAATATTTTTTTGAGTTTTTTTTTTTTTTTCTAAAAAGGAAAGAAATAAAATATTTTTGGATTTTTTCTAAAAAGGAAAGAAAGAAAATATTTTTGAATTTTTCTAAAATGAAAGAAAGAAAATATTTTTGGATTTTTTTGTGAAAAATAAAGGAAGGAAAATATTTTTGGATTTTTGGATTTTTTTTTTGTTTGTTTGTTTTTTTTGAAAGAAAAGGTGGGGAAAAAAAATATGGACTCTTTGAATTTGAACGAACTCAATAAAATCGACTACCGAAAAATGGAATTGGACACACACACAAGTCGAGAAAAATTCCTAACTAGCACATAGCCAATTTTTATCTTTGAATTTAGTGAGAGGGTAGTCAAATTTTAATTAAGTCCGCGGGCAATAAAAATCACGGAAATATGAGTGATCGCCTTTGCAAAAATATTCTCCTAGTGGGCTACCTAGTTGATTGATTTTAAATTTAGTGATGGCTAGGGTAGCACACAATGGTAAGCGAGTGAGTCGGGTGATGAAATCCCTTCTCGTGAGTGACCGGGTGTAGGTCTTAGCAATTTAATTCATCACACCATTCGAAAATAAATGCGAGAATAAAATCAAATAAGAGCACACAAGAGCACACAAAAGAATTGACTCGCTAACAGGAGAGGCGCGAGAGTGTAAGAAATGTACCTCCCACGGTTTTTAGGCCGTGGGGTGCCGAAAATGTTGAGTCGACCGGGGGGAGAATACGCCAATCTCAGTCGTCCCCGGGAGTCCTACCGACCCAAGGTAGAGAGGCTTCTAAATCCTCGCCAATGGGCGCCCTCTCTCTACCTTGTCCGGTTTCCCTATCACGCTTGTCTTTAATTATTACAAATTTAAATGGAAAATAAATGGTGTCTCTAAGCACCGCAATACAAGCAATGATAGAATAATCCTAAATACAAGCCTTCTAAAAAAAAATGTAAAAATGGTACAAAAAATAAGAAAGTGCAAAAAAAAAAAATGAACTACAATATGAAATCGGCTCCGAGCTTCACAATCCCAAGAACGGCAACGGCGCCATTTGATAACTAGCTTTTTGGGTATATGTCGTTGTTGAAAGCCAAGTTAGTCAAAACCACAAATACCTACAAATAATAACAATCTAAAGTGTAGAGGTAAGTAAGGGTATCAATCCACTTTCTAGGGAGTAAAGCACATGGAACAAATTCAATTGTAATTCACTATTTATTTTCCTTTTGTGTTTTTTTAATTTTTCTATTTTTTTTAGCTTTTTCAATATTAAAACAATAGGGTGAGGTGAGATCTAAACTAAATTAAACTAAATGAAAATAACTAACTAGAAATTTACTAAAATGAAAAATAAAGTCTAACACTAAAATAAAAGATAAAGTGAGGAAAATAATTGTGAGAACAATCAAGGAGTGGGATTACACCACAAATTTTAGTTATTCTAATTAATTAATTTAATTATTTGAATTCTCCCAAAATTAATATTAAAATTACAAACCAACTCTCGTTGCAAGTGTAATTAGAATAGTAATCTTTTAGAAAGTTAAAATTAACACCCCACAACTCTAGAAAATTAGATCTACACTCCTTTTAATTAATCACCCGCTAGGATCGATCAATTAGAATTTATGTCAATCTTAGAAATTAAATTTAGAGTTGAAATTCAAATGATAATACCCCACTTAAGAAACCCCTATCTCTAGTTCGAATCTAAAATGGGTATTATCACTAGAATTTCGATTTTCTCTCGAAAATCATTTACCCTCTCTCGAGGTGTAAATCTAAGTGTGAGGGATCAAATTTAACATTCAAAGGGAAATTTCAAGTAAGCAAACTAATTAAACTAAACTAATATCAAATAAGGGTTTCACCCCACCCCTTGAAAGGGGTTTTAGCCTAACATGGTATAAAATATGACAAATTAATATTCAAAGGCATAAAATAATAAAAGAAGGGAATAGAACAAGCAAACCAAATCTCTTTGAGAAAGTTGAACTCTAGTCTTCCAATTTGAAGCATACACCTCTCAATTTTAATGATCAACAAATACACATGAAGCACTAACACACAAATTGATTCTCACCAGAATTACTTTCACTCAATTTAAATTGAAAAGAAGAAAATAAAAAAAACTAATTCTAATCTACTATTTATTTCTAACCCTAAAATTTCTCTCTACAATTTCCTCTCTCTAATCTAGAATGCCCTCCAAATGAAGTCTTCATCTTCTTTTTATATGCAATGGAGCAAAGGGGTATATGTGGGAATTGTCTAGAGGTGCATGGGTTTTGGGTGAGGTCACATGTGCATGGGGGTGTGAGATGAGGGAATATTTGGAAAAATCTGATTTGTTATTGAGGGTAATGTGGGTAATGCACACAAGTGTGCATGTGGGAGATGTGTTGGGGTATTTTAGGTAAATGGGTATAAGAGGTTTATGTTGGGTTTTATGGCATGTGGGGTAATTGGCATGGGTTAAATGTTTTATTTGGTTTTAGTATTTGGCAGGTCGTGGCTTGATTTGGAGAAGTGGAAATGGGTAAAAAAAATGGGAAATGGGTCTTATGGTTTGGAAAATGGAAATGGGTGAAATGTTCTTGCAAATGGGTCAAAGGCTTGGGTTTTTGTTGTTGGAAACCGGGTATAGGGATGGGTCGATGGTTTACAGGTTTCGGTTGCGCTGGGCCGAGGTGACGACGCCGAAGTTGACGGCGGGTAGGGGTGGGTTGCAGGGGCTCCGGCCGGAGTTGGATCGGAGGGCGTCGCCTGGCGCGGATTTGTTGAACGCCGGCGATCGGAGGGGAATGCCGAGATGGCAGGAGGGTGAGAGGGGTATGGGGTAAATGGTGGGTTTGGAGATGGTGATGATGATTGAGTTGGTTCTTGGTGTTAATGGAATTTGAGAAAGATTGGGTATGGTGGTTTAGTAATGGAGGAGAGAGAGAGTGTGGATGGTGATGGGGAAGATGATGGTGTAGGTGTTAGGGTGTGTGAGTGTGTATGGTGTATGGTGGGGATAAGGGTATGTAGTGTGTGGTGTATGGATAAGTTTGTGGTATAGGATAAGGGGGTTGTGTGTGTGAGTGTTTAATTTGACCTCTAAAAATATACCAAGACTCAATTAAAATTAATAAAATAAAAAAAATAATAAAAAATCTAACTAAAAATAAAACAAACTAAAAATAAAATCCTAAGATATAAAATCTAATAAAGTAAACTAAACTCCTAAAATTAATCCTAATAAAATAGAATAAAATAAAACTAAAAATCAATAAAAATCAAAATAAAATAAAACTAATCCTAATAAAATAAAATAAAACTAAAAATAATCAAAATCAAAATAAAATAAAATTATATTAATAAAAATAAAATAGAAAAATAGAAAATAAAATTTAAAAATTCTAAAATAAATCTAAAATAAATCCTAAAAATAGCCCAATTATAACTTTGCACGATTTTTGTAAAATACCCTGTTGGAAATATATATAGTTTGAACATTTAATTAGGGTCGCAAAAAATATACACAACAATACCTTATGGTAAAATTAGGAAAAAGCGGACAAAATTTATAGGGCATTGATCGATCGATGAATCTTGGTAGATCAATCGATCGAGCAGGTCTTCGACCATATTTCCCTTCTATTTTATGCGTTGTCTCAACCTTAACCCTTTTAACATTTGTTCTGTTGATTTGTGGGCTAACTAATATCTTCTATGGAAAGGTTTTTGGGTGATAAGGTTGACTCATTTGGTAACACTCCGTTTATTTGGATTATAAAAGAGAAACCATGTGAGTTAGGAGAGAAAAACCCAATTAGATTTCTAAACTTCTCTCTCTCTCTCTCTCATTTGGACCCCATGAGGGAAAATCCTTATGCCCCAAATGATGTCCACCATATTCCCAGACTCCTAAGAATTCATTTCTCCATTAAAGACTATACTTAACCTCCCAAACACTTGTGTATGATAACTTGTTAGGTTAATAAGATGGTGAGCTTGGTATGTTTGATGGGTGCTTGAAGGGGGTATTCTTTATGATGAAGAGGATTTCATGGAGAATAAGTAAATCTTGGATTTAACTTCCATGTAAGCAAGTTTTAGAGGGCTTTTAGAGACCACCTTGGGGCCACCTTTTGAGGTGGGGGTCATGCATCCTCTTTAACCTCTCCACCATTGTTAAAGCTTTAGAGGTGGGTAAGCTAATCTTGATTTATGTTTGGCTAACATAGTATAAATTCAACATGTTTAGTTACATATTGTGGACTAAATATATGTTGGATTGAGGTTAATTTTCATTTAAGTGTTTACTAGTAATCATCTTATCATCTATATGAAATGGGTTTTAAAGAATGATAAAAAATGGGTTTTAAGTGTAGAAAGTTCTAGAATATATATCTGAAACATTTTATGTAAGAAAATGTGTTATAATGATGTCTCAAAGGGAAAGGATGTGAATTTGGGAAACGAAAATGTGTTAGGATTGTTTGAGCCATTTTATGAGATTAAAAGATGATTTCTTACATGAATAAATGGATATGAATGAAAGGGGGAACCTACACTTAATAAGTATATTAAAGTGTGTGAAACTCATTTACAAAGTAAAGTGGGTTAAGTGTTGAAATGTATAAAAAGATGTGGTTTTACATAAATTGTGGTGTAAACGTGAATAATGGAAGTTAAAGGGGTTAAATGTGTGAATAGTAGTGAAGTGGGTGCTAAGATGCCAATTTTCATAACTGAAGTGGGTATCTCAATTGTTGAGAAAATGGTACTTTAATTTGTAAAAAGTTGTGTTTTTGTATATTAAAGATGTTAAAGTAGGAAGTATGAAAAGTGGGGAAAAGGGTGTTTAAAACGTTAAGCTGGAAGTTTAATAACCATTTTTTGGAAAATATCACTTGTTAAGAATCTAATTGCATGCTTAGAAAATAAAAAAGGGTCAAATTGGTAATTTACTTAAAGTGGAACATTGTTATGGAAATAAAATGTTAAGGAGTATCTTTACACTAGTACATATTAAAATGAATTAAGTACTAAGGCGTGAATGAATTTAGTACAAATCACGTGTGAGTGGATAAGGGACTTAAGAAGAAAAAAAATTATTTTCCAAGTGTTAAATGGGAAAATGGACGGTTAAGTCTGGGTTTTTCTACGATTGGGCAAAGCTAACGAAAAGGAAATAATGTGGACATTCATAAAATGTTAAAAGTCATTAAAAGGAACACGGATAACATCGGGATAAAACAAGAAGGGCCTGAAGCCCTGAACCACTGGCCAGAGCATATGGTTTACATAGCCGTAAGTGTGGAGCCCGTGTAAGTATACAGTAACTAGTAAAATTCCGAGAAAGATAAAGGAAATATGGAATATATCAAGAAATGGATTGTGTGGTAAAATATGTTAATACAACCTATCTTGAATGAAGGAGTAAAGGATAAGTGGACAAGTTATTGCGTAAATCTACTAATGATCATAAGATAAGGAAAATGGTTAAATAAAGTGGATAAATGAGTGGTTAAGAAACCTAAATGGTGAAACCCATATTTAACCCAAGAATGTGTTGTAAAAAGGATTTTCGAAAGGTAAATAAGAATTTTCTAACATGATGAATGTGTGTGCTGAAATGGTAATTTTCACTGATAATATTAAAGTATATTCAAATGAATAAAAGAGTTAAATTCCGATAAAGGAATGGGTTTGAACCAAATAAGGTGTAGTGGTATCAATTGTTAAACTAAGTGTGTTAAACAAGGTGAAAATGCTAATTATGAATAAAGAAAGTCTTTACTAGACTAAGGTAAATTAATCTGGATAAATAAGATTCTTCAAAAGCCAAACGGTTAATGCATGCATGTGAACTTTCAAAGGTATACATATGTACATATATACATATTTTGGCATGCATGTGGTTGTAGCGTGTGAGTATTCCTTTCTGTCGTTCATTTCTATTCTATCAATATAAATCCTAGGGGTCATAAGCTCACGTCCCCACTTTGTTATGGTAGGTTGGTAGTGGTTTCGTATTTTCAGGGCGTTTACAGGTAAGTATATTTTATTTATGTTTACATTATTTACTTTGTTTACTTGAACTTTGGGGTGGTACTCACGGGTTCCTCACGTAGTCTATATTGAAAAATTGGAATTGCATGCCAATAAGTGAAACATTAATTAAAATAAAACGGACTAGAAACATTATATATGGTGTTTCATTTCCCTTGACACCTAACGCTTGGGTCCGACTGGTTTACTACGGGTAATCGACAAATCTGGGTCGGGCCATTATATAAAACATAGAAGACACCGTCCACCTATTGTAGGTTATATAGTAAGGATAAATAATACACAAGTGGTCCTATGTGATTTATAATACGTGCGGATCCATATATCAGTGAGCCAATTTCCCATTATTCACTAACTACATCACTCCCTTTGTTGGAGAAACCTTAAGTAACACCTCATCCTCAACTGTGAACTCTAAGTGCCTCCTCCTTATGTCCTCATGACTCTTATCTATACTCTAGGATGTCCTCATCTAGTCCCAGATAAGTGTCACATTCTTTAAGGTTTCCTGAATGAACTCTAGTCCAAGAAGGTTGTTTTACTCCACCTTCGTCCAACAAATGGGAAAACGGCAAGGCCTCCAACATAATTCCTCAAATAGTTCCACGTTAATCATAATGTTGTTGTAAGGAAACTCCACTAACAATAAATACTTCTTCCAACTACCCTTGAAGTAAAGAATTCAAGCATGGAACACATCCTCCCATACCTAGTTTACCCGCTTTGTCATCCGTTGGTTTGTGAGTAATATGAGGTACTTAACCGTAAGTCCATCAACATAACATGGTAAAAACTTTTCTAGAAGTAGGACACAAAGGTCTTATCCCTATCAGATGTAATGCCAAGTGTCAAATCATGTAACCTCATAATATCTTCAATAAAATGCCCGATGTAGTACACTGAAGTGAAATCGGTCTGAATATGAAGAAAATACGATACCTTAGTCGAACGGGATCACCCATCCTTAACAAACTAAATGAGTCTCAAGTTAAAACCAACTGACTAAAATAGATAACTAGTACTAAATGTCCATACAAGATCTAAAATAAAACTAAATTAAAACACTAAAAGAGTATCAACCTGAGCTAAAATCAAGGAACTAGAGTTGCTAGTCAAATGGAACTACAAGTTTGAAATCACGTCTACCTTGCCAATCTTGTATATGAATGCCTAAAAATTTGCAAATATTATTTTCAATATCAACAGTACAAATCATCGACTCATTTATAGTAAACATACCACCACGTTGGCTCTCACGTCCAATAAGTACCTCACCCCTCACATAAGTGAAATGCTACGAGAATGTCCCAGCCCAAGGAATAAACTATACTAAAAGTATAGGTATACTAACTAATAAATTAAATTCATAATCATATGAAATATGTATGTAACTAACTACACATGTGAGAATATAACCCAATTACTAACTTTGACATCCCATAATTTTAATAATTAGGCTCATCAAGTCTATTTATTAAAAGTTAGATTTTGTGAAAATAATTTAAATATCATCCATATCATGTAATCAGAAACAAAGATAAACGATAAACCAAAAGTAAAGATCAACATAAGAAATCCTCAACTACTGGTATATAATGAATAGAGTTAATTACATCACCAAGTAAACACAGATACATACTAATTCTCTCAACACTAATTTGCATTTAAACTAAATAAAAATACGTAAACCTTGTGTCTCTAAAAATAAATTAAGAAATTATAAAAGTAGGTACAACCGCTACATGTTCATATTCATTGATGAACGAAACGGAAGAGATTGTGCTCAAGTAAGAAACGTAAGACACTGTGCTCAAATTCAGTTATCATTTAAAAACAGTCATTTAAAATTTTTTGGTTTTTTTTTGAAAATTCAATTAAATCCCAATGATCTTAATTAACTTGTTATTTTAATTAATTAAATTCTTTTAAATTTACGAGCTATTATAATTGCCCTATAACGAAAAGAATTATGACCTAAGAATTCATAATGAGCAAAAACTCATATTACCTCATAAGTTAGAAATTATCTCCTCATATAATATGAGTAAAACTATCTCCTTATATAAAATGAGTCAAACTATCTCCTCATATAAGAATGAGTCAAAATCACCTCCTCATATAAGAATGAGTCAAATTATCTCTGCATATACGAATAAATAAAAATTATCTCCTCATATAAAATGAGTCAAACTATATCCTCATATAAAATGAGTCAAAATAATATCCTCATATTTGTATAAGTCAAAATAATCTCCTCTTATAAATATGATTCCAAACTATCTCCTCATATAAAATGAGACAAATCATCTAGTCATATAAAATGAGTCAAAATAATTTCCTCATATAAGAATAAGTCAAAGTGATATCCTTATAAGCGTATGAGTTAAAATAATATCCTCATATAAGAATGAGTAAAAAATATCTCCTCATATTAATTGATTCAAAACTATAACCTCATATAAAATGAGTCAAAGTTATCTACTTATATAAAGCGAGTCAAAATTGATGAGGGTTATGTTGCCTCATCAAATCATTCTATTTCTAAGTGAACTCTTCCTCATTATGTTGATTTCACTACACTCACATTAGTGGTATCTCCTTGGAATGTAACTTTTGGATTCGCCGATAAAAAATACTCATCGATTTCTCATTGAATGATGCATCCGCATCTAAGTCAATCTCTTCCAAATCAATATGTTGGTATATATCATTAGGGTGTAAAAATGGTCCGAGTAGGAAAACATGAAACATGTTATGCACCGATGTAGTTGGTCTGGAAGTGATAGACAATATGAAATGTTCCCCACCTTCTCTATAATCCTTGATGGCCAAATATAATGGGGGCTAATCTACCTTTTTTTTAAACTCATCACCCCTTTCATAATGAAAACCCCAATAAAAACTTGGTCTCCCGCGTGAAACTCTATTGAGTTTCAATTCTTGTTGGTATAGCTCTTTGGTATATCTTGAGTAATTTTGATTCTCACTCGGATCAACATGATCTTCTCAGTCATCTCATTAACAGATTTTGGTCCAAAATGTCTACCCTCACTGGGTCCAACCAACGTACTGGTGATTGGCATGTTTCCCATATAATGTGTCATAAGGGTCATAAAAATGTACTTCTAATAACTATTGTTATACGTGTGACACCCGCCAGTTTAAATACCGGGTGATCAGTACTTTATAAAAATAAAACATTAATCTCATCTAGTTTCATTATTAGCATCACTGTCAAAAACATTTTAAAATTTTACTAACAACACGGTGTTTAAAAAAGTCGGTGCCAAATTTCATCTTTTTGTTAAACAAAAACAACATGAGTAAACAAATACAATCACCAAGCCATTCATGCAATAATAAAAACTTAACCAATCATAATATAAATAATTGAATAAAAAAATAATACCGAATAAACCATCGGTTCCCAATACAAAAGTCCAACTAAATATCTCTTGAAATAAACTGAGTCAACAAATACAAAGTTTGATAAAATGAATAACATAAACTGAATGAAGGGGTGATATTCCCAAATAGAATAACTGAACTACACCTCACTTTAGGAATGAAATGATTAAAGCGTCTAATCCAAATCATGCAAGCATCCACACGTGATGTAGCTACGCATCCCTGGAACAGATCATCAAGCTTCGCGTAACTATAGCTAGACACCTAAAATGTTTTGAAAATATTTTGCAAACGGGTCAGAACCCAAACTATTTTGAAAACATTTAGCAAGTATTTATCACAGTTTAAAAATAGTTACTAATTACACATGTTAGTCCGCGTAAACTCTCTTAAGTTTCTCACCTCCATTTATAGGGAACACCAGGCGTCTCCTACTCGACTATGCTACCCAACCCAACTAGGTCTCACTAATAACTTACAACCGTAATAGGTTTAGCTCACCCATATCGCCCATACTTTTCACTACGGTATACCCTTAATTCACATTAAGTCCTTAGTTAAATTTCTCTTTAAATCCACCATACTTCCCATACATTACGCTATCGTAAATACTATTAATTAACATTACCCGTGTGTTATTATTAAACCATAGTTAACATTTCATGTATGTTATTCTTAAACCATTTCATTAAGTTACTCTACTTAACTATTCTTTATATATACATTATCTAACTTTACTACTATCACACACTAAGTAGATTATCTCATAATTAAGTCACTTTTAGATATACGCTATCTATCCTTCATACATTACACACAACTAAGATAAGTCACCCAAGTATATGTGTGTGTGTGTGTGTGTGTGTGTGTGTGTGTGTGTGTGTGTGTGTGTGTGTGTGTGTGTGTGTGTGTGTGTGTGTGTGTGTGTGTGTGTGTATATACAACATCCATGGACATGCTACTGAGATGAAAACTTACATACTCTGTTATCAAGTCCATATACCTCACGTACTAAATAAAGGACTATCAGTTCGGATATCTGTAACAACCCACGTAATTTTTGGGGTATTTTCAAAATATAGAGGAAAAATAAATTTTTGTATTTAATAATTTTTATTGGTTAAATATGTTGGTTATGATTTTAGAAGATTATAACTTCAAGAGGAATTGAAATCGAATTTATAATGGATTTTTAGTGGAATTTTTAATATTTTGCATTATATGCATTTTTAAGGGAAACTGTCAATTTTCTGGGGTGATCGATCGATCGACACCTGGGCATGGATCGATCGATGCCTTCACAAAATGTGCACTGCAAGAAGTTTTGAGAGTTTGTTTTGTTTCCAACTCTTTTGGTTTTGCCTTATAAAATAAGGTCATGGGTGACCCTTTTTGGTATAACTTTTTGGCAAAAAACATGTTTTTAATTCCTCTTTTATACACACTTTACCCCTTTAATTTATGCATTCAACCTTAGGTTTTTGGAGGTGTTCTTGGGGCTGGTTTGACGTTATTCTTGGAGGAGGTTTTGATGATTCTTGGAACAGATTTTTGATGGCTTATTCTATGAGTTCTGGGAAGATTGTCGTTGGTTCGTGTTGGTTGTTTAAGGTATGGGGTTTTACACAATATGTTCCTTAATCTCGTGAGTATTATTCTCATTGCTTTCTTGTGATTATTCACTCATATTTGAATTGATAAATTCAATTGGAAATTTGAAAATATTTGTGGAATCTAATTTTGATTCATGTGGTATTATATTTGGTGTTGATCATGTTGTCATGAGATTTTAATATGGCACTGAGGTTGGGGACCCACCAATATTCCTTTTTTCGAATATGCTTAAAAATCCATAGGCGCAGTATGGTGGTGAGGCCTGGTGACCCGATTAATGTGTTGTTGTGAAATTATATTGATATAATTGCTTATGAAATTCGCTTTTGATTTGAATATTCATATTCGTGTTGTGATGTTTTATTCACCGCTAATATTTGTTGAGCATCTTTCCTATCGTATTGTGTACTAATGATATGCAAATATTGCGTATTTTACCCACCGAACCTATGCATTTTAGCCCCGTCGGGTATCTTATTCCTTATATTTATGCTCGTTAACCAGACAACCTCGACTTTCTACGTTAACATGTTTTGTAGGGGTTAATTGAGCTTTTATAGGTAATTGGAAGCTAAGTGTGAAGTTCAGACGCATTTCGCTCGATTTTCGTACATGATCGCACGTTCAAGGGAAATTTAGTCTTTTCACAACTTGGGCACCAAGCCCAACATCTTCACTGAAGTTATAGCCATCCTCGCTAGCTTGGCGTTTCCGCGAATGGTGCACGATTCCGATGCAGAACAAAGAACTTACGGGAGCTCAGCGGAAGGAAAAATAATGAAACCAAAAGAGGAGGAGAAGAGGAATAAAATGAAATGCTTGATCGATCGATCGATCAAAAGGATTGATCGATCGATCGATCAAAAGGATTGATTGATCGATCCTTATCGACATGGGATATTTTCTCCATGATCGATCGATCGATCGACCAAAGGGGTCGATCGATCGATCCCCTATTTTCAGGAGATATTTTGGCTTTTCTTTTCTTCTCTCTTTTCTTTTATAATTTAATTCCAACTTAGCATATAAGACTTTTTTGTTGTAAATATCAGATATAATTCGTTTTAGGATAGTTTAGGGTAGGGTTTGGGAGTTGAGAGCTCATTTCTTCTTCCTTATTTGGTGTGACAATATTTGGGTTTGTAATATTGGTACTTTCATCTTCCCTCTCCATTAATATACTTGCTTTTCCTTCATTCTTGCTTTCATAATTAGATTTACATTCTTTGTTAATTAGTTTACTTACTTTCTTTAATCGCTTTCTAGTGTAGATTTATCGCGTTTATTTACCGCTTTCCATTTATCGCGTTTTTAATATGCTTTCTAGGTAATTTAAATTAGGCTGTGTTTGAATGGAACTCACTCGGGTTAACACATTGGTTTGCTTGGTGATAGTGTTTACGGGTCTATTTCGGGTGCGTTGCCCTAGTTATTATGCCTAGGAGATTTGACGGGGCATATCATGTATGTCCCATGCTTACGACCTTTCACTCGTAATTTTCGGGATATTTGTTGACACCAAAATCTTATTTTGCTTTTATGCGGATTTAGGGGCGTGACAACCCTTGATTTAATTAACTGTCGAAACGAAACGCATTTGTAATAACTCGTCGACCCATGTAACCATTTTGTACAAAGTAAGTCGGGTGAGGGATATTCGACGCAACCTATAGTTCTACTCTCGTTGTTAGTCTAGTTTTAAGACACATTCCTAGATTAACATTTCCCTTTTATGCATCTTTTTCCTTTTTATTTTGTAATTCACCATTTTCCCTTTTATTTAGAAGTATTAAATCACATAAATTTTAGCAACTCGTCTCAGTGGATATTTTTGATACCCGACTTACTGTTATACTTGCCTCGCAAGTGTAGTCATAATTTAGGTTTTTGTATTGAGGTTGTGAACAGAAACAATGATCAGCATCTGACACGCGCCGCACTTTTCACCCTCGATCAAAATGGCATCGTTGTCGGGGACTAGTTTGTTTTATACTTTATTTGATTTAGTATTTCATAGTATTTTCTTTCTAGTTGAATTATTTTCTAATCTTTTTGCAGGACTTTCACATTTTAGCACTTAGAAACGCTTGAATTTTTCCCGCGCGCACCTACTCTGTGGAATCCGCCACTTCGAGCCATTTTTGGAGTCAACATGTCTTATTCCAATTCTTTCAGTAATCATTGTTATAATTCTCAAAATTCTCGGAAGCCTATGACTTTCGGTGAATACTTAGAACCCAAAGTATAACAAATTCAAATATGACTTTGGGCGAGTATAACGAAAGTGAAAATTTGGGTTATTGGAATTTTGATGATGATGACAATGATTTTGGGCCCTTACCTCCTTATAATAGGAATTTTGAAACGAATTGCAATAGTTTTCAAAATTCCTATAATAATGAGTTTTCATTTAAGTCCGATGGTAATTTTCAAAGTTCCCATTTTCATGGATCCACACCTCGACCTGTGACTTTTGGTGAGGGCTTGCATATGTATGAGAATGAGAAAATTGAAAATCATTAGCGGGAAGAAAATCGTTGTTGGGAACAAGAATTGGATTTATTATTTGAGTCCGACGACGATTTTGCGTTCGAGACTTTTGAAGTCGAGGTATGTTTTGAACCAAATGAGGTATTCGTGCCTACTTTGGAACAAACCATTATAGATTTTCCCCATTGCGTAATAGATATTGAAAGTGAGGATGAAAATGACGAAATATCCATTTGCAATGAAACGATTTCTTCTTTGGCCCCCAAAGAAGAACATTTCATTGAAAATGATATTATTTCATTCAAAACTCAATCTTCATGCAATGATGATTCATCTCATGAGATTGAATTTCTTTCATCCCCATTTTCATTCTTTATTAACACACCGTCACAAGTACCCGATGATTTAGTTTCAAACTTTAATGTTTTAAACCTTTTCGCCGATGAGGAGTACTTGCTCGAGTTGCCTTCCATGATCGCATCCGTGCCTTTTTGTGCGCCACCTCCCATTCCAATTTCAAAATCATTGGGAGGATATTCGGCTTTTATCGATCCCCACATGTTTTTGTAACCCGTTCAATCCAAACCCCCCATCGTCCCTCCAAAACTTTTAATTGGTGATGGTTCCTTTCTTAGGCCTTACACAGGCCTTCCATTGTTCAGACGAAATTCATATTTTTCTGAGGGCATGCTTGTATGTGAGGGTACACTGGTTATCCTCCAAAGTCAAATCGTTTTCACGGTGGACCCTCAGCTATTTAGACTTCAAGTGTATAGTTAGTGTGAAGCCTAAATAGTTGGTTGTATATAGTTAGCTTTTTATTGTTTCTTTCTTTTTATTTTAGTCTAGTGTAATTAGTTAACTTTTCGTTACTTGTTTTTTCTATACTCGATACTAACTTGTTTTGTAGATTCTTTGGACTTGTTATTATGGGGATCGCTCCAATTTTGGGTAATATCGCTCTTTTCCTCTCTTTAACTTGGTTCTTAATTCACATTGAGGACAATGTCAAGTTTTAAGTTAGGGGGTGTGGGATATTCTATCCATTTCTTTATTTAGTCCATGTTTTTGCTCACATGTTATGTACTTAGTATGCTTTTCTTAGAAAAATTCAAAAATTCAAAAAATATTTTCTTTCTTTTTTCTCCTTTTTTGGGCATTTTTGCCCTTGTTTCCGATGATAAATTTCAATAATTGCCCGATCCAATAGACAACCCAATGATGCATGTTCTCGATTTTAGAAGTTATTCGACTTTAGTCTCAATTATTGATATTATGAATAACTTCATGAATTAAACTTTAATCCTGTGAGCACATGGACTTTTCTTGCTTTATTGATTTGGTTTAAGATTTTTGTAACTCGATAATCTTTTGTTGCATTATATATACTTACACCGAGTAATCTTTGTATTTTTCATCATTTGTGAGTGTATACACAATTTTTTTCTCATTGAAAATGTTAATTTCATTGGTAATCTCATTATTCTTTCATTTGATCGTTCATTAATTGAGTTCATACTTCAAATGTGTTACTTGATCATGATTTTCATATATTGTTTTGATTCGAGAATTGCATAAACTTTTGAAAATGATCATATTCCATCTTTGTTATATCACCCATATTATCCTTGACATCACCGTTATATGTTTACCCTCTTTAACCCCCTTGAGCCTAAATATAGCCCTTCGTTTCATAACCCCATTCCCATAACCAACTCTAAATTGGAGTTTTATACCATATATACACTTTTCATACCTTTGTTTGGAATGTTACTTGGGATTGAATGATGTTTTTATGTTAGTTGTAATTTAGGCATATGAGAGTATGAAAAGTAAAGAAAAGTAAACTGAAAAAGTGAAGAAAAATAGAAAGAGAAAAGCAAAAGAAAATAAAGGAAAAATGAGAAAAAGAAGAAAAGAAAAGAAAGAGAAAGTTTTAAATGTTGTGCATATAGTCAATAATCTTTGATTACTCTCCCCGATGGTATATCTAATGCCGTTTTGGAACTTGTTTTCCAATTTTGATATTGTCCGTATTTCCCCATTATCCTGAGTTTTCATTCCGAACACTTTGAACCCGTACATACATTCCTTCATTTCTCACCCTAGCCTAACCTACATTATAACCCTATTAAAGTCCTATGTGATATTAGGTTGATGTAATTTAAAAGTCATAATAGTTTGATAATCTGTGAAAATGCATTTCTCCTCTTTTAATGTGTGGTATCCTTTCATTGAGATTACAAGTTTTTCATTTCATATATAGTGTTCTTCATTTGTGACATGTGTGTGGCCTAGTTTCCATTTACATTTACTCATTATTCCCGCATGTTTCGTGTGTTACCTCCCTGTTTCGAGTGAATTCACTTAATGAGTGTAATTCCCGTGAGGATTGATTGTATGCTTACTTTAATTTAGTATCCGTTTTATATAAGTTTTTTGCCAAATCACACTTTGCATGTGCTCGCTCCCCTCCCACATTTTAAGGTTCCAATTCTATGAGGTGCATTCTATAATGTTAATGATTTGGACTTTTGTTTGAATTAATTCAATGTGCTAATAATGCGTATGAAATCTTGTTCGCTATTATTGGGCTTGTCTCATTTGATTTGGGCATATTTTGAGGAAACTAATTGATGTTTGTGGGTATCATCCCTGAAAACCCTCACGAGATGACACTCGTCCACTAGGGTAACCTAGGCGTTTAATGGCTTATTGCATAGGCTAAAGGCAATCGAATCGCTCGCGAAAGTTGCCTTTTTCTTTTATACCATACTTCTGTATGTATCTCCTATTTTGGTTTGATTGTAGTTCTTGTTGCATCCTATTTCATTGCTAGGGACTAGCAATGTGTTAGTTAGGGGGTTTGATGATACGCAAATATTACGTATTTTATCCTCCGAACCTACGCATTTTAGCCCCTTCGGGTATCTTATTCCCTATATTTATGCTCATTAACCAAACAACCTTGCATTTCTACATTAACATGTTTTGCAGGGGTTAATTGAGATTTTATAGGTAATTGGATGCTAAGTGTGAAGTTCGGACGCATTCCACTCGATTTCCGTACATGATCGCACATTCAAGGGCAATTTGGCCTTTTCACAGCTTGGACACCTAGCCCAACATCTTCACGAAAGTTGTAGCCCTCCTTTCTAGCTTCGCGTGGCCATGAATGGTGAGAGATTCCGATACATAACGAAGAAGCTACGGGAGTTTCAGCGGAAGGAAAAATAATGAAACCAAAAGAGGAGGAGAAGAGGAAGAAAAGGCAATGCAGTAGGCTGCTTTGTTTTTCCCTTCCTGATCGATCGATCGATCAAAAGGATTGATCCTTATCGACATGGGATATTTTCTCCATGATCGATCGATCGACCAAAGGGGTCGATCGATCGATCCCCTATTTTCAGGAGATATTTTGGCTTTTCTTTTCTTCTCTCTTTTCTTTTATAATTTATTTCCAACTTAGCATATAAGACTTTTTTGTTGTAAATATCAGATATAATTCGTTTTAGGATAGTTTAGGGTAGGGTTTGGGAGTTGAGAGCTCATTTCTTCTTCCTTATTTAGTGTGACAATATTTGGGTTTGTAAGATTGGTACTTTCATCTTCCCTCTCCATTAATATACTTGTTTTTCCTTCATTCTTGCTTTCATAATTAGATTTACATGCTTTGTTAATTAGTTTACTTGCTTTCTCTAATCGATTTCTAGTGTAGATTTATGGCATTTATTTACCGCTTTCCATTTACCGCGTTTTTAATATGCTTTCTAGGTAATTTAAATTAGGTTGTGTTTGAATGGAACTCACTCCGGTTAACGCATTGCTTTGCTTGGTTATAGTGTTTACGGGTCTATTTCGAGTGCGTTGTCCAAGTTATTACGCCTAGGAGATTTGACGGGGCATATCATGTATGTCATGCGCTTATGACCTTTTGGGCGTAATTTCTGGGATATTTGTTGAAGCCAAAATCTTAATAGGCTTTCATGCGGATTTAGGGGCGTGACAACCCTTGAATCAATTAACTGTCGAAACGAGATGCATTTGTAATAACTCGTCGACCCATGTAACCATTTATAAAAATTAACCCGGGTGAGGGATATTCGATGCAACCTATAGTTTTACTCACTTTCTTAATCTAGATTCTTTTTTCCATGCCTCGTTAATCATTTCCCTTTTATGCATCTTTTCCATTTTTGTTTGTAATCACCTTTTACACTTTTATTTCGGAATATTAAATCACTTGAATTCTAGCATCTCGTCCCAATGGATCTTTTGATACCCGACTTACAGCTGTACTTGCCCCGCAAGTGTAGTTGTAATTTAGGTTTTTGTATTGAGTTGGCGAAACAAAAACAATGATCGGCATCTGACACGCGTCACGCTTTTCGCACTCATATCAAAATGGCGTTGTTGCTAGGGATTAGAAATCTTTTTCGCCAGTGTTGGGTTTGTCACGTGTTGGGTTGGGCATATTTTGAGGAAACCATGTGATGTTTGTGGGTATCATCCCAGAAAACCCTCACGAGATGACACTCATCCACTAGGGTGACCTAGGGGTTTAACGGCTTATTGCATACGCTAAATGCAATCGAATCTCCCGCGAAAGTGGCCTTTTGCTTTAATACCATAATTTTCTACTTATCCTGTTTTTTGTTTGCTTGTAGTTCTTGTTGCATCCTATTTCATTACTAGGGACTAGTAATGTGTAAGTTAGGGGGTGTGATGATACGAAATATTGCGTATTTCATCCTCCGAACCTATGCATTTTAGTCCCCTCGGGTATCTTATTTCCTATATTTATGCTCGTTAACCAGATAACCTCGGATTTCTACGTTAACATGTTTTGCAGGGGTTAATTGAGCTTTTATAGGTAATTGGATGCTAAGTGTGAAGTTCGGATGCATTTTGCTCAATTTTCGTATGCAATCGCACGTTCAAGGGCAATCCGTTCAATTCATAGTTTGAGAACCTAGATCGACATCCCACGGAAGTTGTAGCCCTCCTTGCAAGCTTCGCGTGGCCGCGAACGCTGTGTGATTCCAATTCATAACGAAGAAGTTACGGCGATTTCAGCATACGAGAAAGACAATCATGCAAAACTGGCAATGCAGTGTGTTCTACCCTGTTTGATCGATCGATCGACCAAAGGGGTCGATCGTTCAATCCTCCTCGACAGTGGATATTTTTTCATCATCAATCGATCGACCAAAGGTGTCGATCGATCGATCCACAGCTTTTCGGAGATATTTTTGCCTTTTAATTTCTTTTTCCTTTTCTTTTCTTTACTTTTTCCCACTCACTATATAAAGCATTTTTTATGTAAAATAGATAAATAAACGTTTTAAGATAGATTTTAGGTTAGAATACCTTAGGATTTTGGGGATTTAAAGAGTTCTTCTTTGATTCTTCTTGGGTTGACACCCAATTGGGTTGTAAGTTTCACTATTCATCTTCCTTTCCATTAATATAGTGGTTTTCCATTATTTCTTTCTTTGATAATTATATTTACATGCTTTTCTAAAAACATTTACATGCTTTGATTACTTGCTTTCTAGGTAGATTTATCGTATTTTTAACATGCTTTCTAGGTAATTTAAATTAAGTTATGCTCGAATGGAACTAACTCGGGTTAACGCGTTAGTTTGCTTGGTGATAGTGTTTACGGGTCTATTTCGGGTGCATTGTCCTAGTTATTATGCCTAGGAGATTTGACGGGGAATATCATGTATGTTCCGTGCTTACGACCTTTCGCACCTAATTTTCAGGATATTTGTTGACGCCAAAATCTTATTAGGATTTTATGCGGATTTAGGGGCGTGACAACCCTTGATTTAATTAACTGTCAAAACGAGACACATTTGTAGTAACTCGTCGACCCATGTAACCATTTTATACAAATTAACTCATGTGAGGCATATTCGACGCAACCTATAGTTTTACTCGCTTTGTTAGTCTAGTTTTAATACACTTGCCTAGATTAACATTTCCGTTTTATGCATCTTTTTCCTTTTCAGTTTGTAATTCACCTTCTCCCTTTTATTTAGAAGTATTAAATCACTTAAATTCTATCAACTCGTCTCAGTGGATATTTTATATACCCGACTTACTGCTATAGTTGCCTCGCAAGTGTAGTCGTAATTTAGGTTTTTGTATTGAGGTGGTGAACAGAAAACAGTGATCAGCGTCTGACACGCGCCGCACTTTTCACCCTCAATCATGTACTTCCTCATATTTTCTTTTAGTGGCATGTTAGCACGGATTTTTGGGGCGCTATTGAGATTGATTTTTAGCGAGTATTATTTTGGGAATAATATTTGTGAATACAAATTGAGAGGATTGTATTTATTTTGACGCATAGAGCATTGGAGATTTGTATTTTATTTTAGGTCTAAATAGTTTTTGTATGTAATTCGAGAGACTTGGTAATTATTTGAAGAGATTGATATTGATGGTTTCTTTTCTTTTGTGAGATTTAGATGCTCTATACCTTGTTATTTGTGGATTAGTATAGTTTTTATCGATAGTAACGCTCCGTTCACTCTCCCCGGGCGGGCGGGGTGTTATAGAATGGTATCAGAGCTTAGGTATGCAACCACCCTCGAGTCTTGGGTTTAGGGTCTGTTGCGTTTTTGTGGTGCATATTTTGGAGATAGAAATTTTTAGAGAATCGTTTTGCGTTAGGCTTCTAGATTAGATGTGAGGAATTTATTTTTGGAGATTGTTGGCCTGATTTTTTCGAGTTAGGTATTCGGTGAATTTCGAGGGCGAAATTCCATTGTTAGTGGTGAAGTGTAACAACTCGCGTAATTTTTGGGGTATTTTCAAAATATAAAGGAAAAATAAATTTTTTGTATTTAATAATTTTTATTGGTTAAATATGTTGGTTATGATTTTAGAAGATTAGAACTTCAAGTGAAATTGAAATTGAAATTGGATTTAAAATGGATTTTTAGTGGAATTTTTAATATTGTGCCTTATAGGCATTTTTAAGGGGAACTGTCAGTTTTTCGGGGTGATCGATCGATCGACGCCTGGGTATCGATCGATCGATGCCTTCAGAAAACGTGCGCTGCAAGCAGTTTCGAGAGTTTGTTTTGTTTCCAACTCTTTTGGTTTTGCCTTATAAAATAGGGTTGTGGGTGACCTTTCTTGGTACAACTTTTTGGTAGCGAACATGTTTTTAATTCCTCTTTTATACACACTTTGCCCCTTTAATTTATGCATTCAACCTTAGGTTTTTGGAGGTGTTCTTGGGGCTATTTTGACGTTGTTCTTGGAGGAGTTTTTGATGATTCTTGGGGAAAATTTTTGATGGATTATTCTGTGAGTTTTGGGAAGATTGTTGTTAGTTATTGTTGGTGGTTTAAGGTATGGGGTTTTACACAATATGCTCCTTAATCTCACGAGTATTATTCTCGTTCTTTTCTTGTGATTATTAGCTCATATATGAATTGATAAATTCATATGGAAATCTAAAAATATTTTTTGGAATCTAATTTCAATTCATGTGTCATGAGATTTTAATATGGCACTGAGTTTGGGAACCCGTTAATATTCCTTTTTCCGTATATGCTTAAAAATGCATAGGCGCGGTATGGTAGTGAGGCCTGGTGACTCGATTAATGTGTTGTTGAGAAATTATATTGATATAATTGCTTATGAGATTCACTTTTGATTTGAATATTTGTATTCGTATTGTGACGTTTTATTCACCGCTAATATTTGTTGAGCATCTTTCATGTCGTATTGTGTACTTCCCCATATTTTCTTTTTGTGGAAGGTTAGCGCGGATTTTTGGGGCACTATGGAGATTGATTTTTAGCGAGGATTATTTTGGGAAGAATATTCGGGAATATATTTTATTTCAGTGTTAGATAGTTGTTGTATGTAATTCGAGAGACTTGTTAATTATTTGAAGAGATTGATATTTGTAGTCCTCTTTCGTTGTTGTGGGATTTAGATGCTCTATACCTTGTTATATTATGGATGTAGTATGGTTTTTATCGATAGTAGCGCTCCATTCGCTCTCCCCAGGCGGGCGGGTTGTTACAATATCACCCTCGAACCATAAATCAAATCAACACATATTGGAGGGAACATAGTTCTAGTCCTTTGAGCTACGCACACACCTAGCGCACCCAAATGACCGGTCACACTATCATACACACAAGTAGTGCTCAACCCTAAGTTCTATGTTCAGGGGTATAAGTCTAAAATCCCCACAATGGGCTCATTACGATAAGATTGTCTATGACGCGGAACCTCCCGAGATAGCAAGCATCGTAGGTATGTTCACACATATAAGAAATCATATATTAGGTATGCACACCACCTATCCATATATATATTCAGTATAGTCATACACATAACCTATGACAATAACCCCTACATGTATACACTTCGCCTATAAATATAATCCATATAGGTATACACGCAACCTATAATAACAACCCATACATAGTATTTATCCCTCGAATACATAACGTATCATTATTCATAGTTTCCCGTTAAATTAATTCAGTAGTTAATTCACAATTACCCTGCCAGTCTGCATCACAATATCCTTTACACTCACATAATTCATTTTCATTCTTTTAAATTATTACGTTAACAATTAAGCTCAAATAACCTTAGTATTAAACTCTCTCATATATGGCTAAGTCTCAAACCTACCAAGGCCTACTGTCATCCAATACATCCCTCATTGTATTCTAAGCATGTCCCAAAATGGCCCTCGATAGTTATTCGCATATTCTGGGCCTAAAAGGAGAAATTTGCCAAAATATGGGAAACTAAATATATTAGGCCTTGGCCCAAATAGATTATATACCCGAACCGATTCGGCCAAGGAGCCAAATCAATTCGAAAATGTGTAGATGTCTTCCTCTTTCTCTCGACAGTTGCGTTTTTCATAGTTTCCATTAATTAAAACCTCGTGATTCTATAAAAAACTATAAACCAACATTACTAAACTTTACACATGTACATAGGAATGATTTCTAACGAAAGATTTAGACCAAAAAATTAATCATTCAATCTAAAATCGAATTTTCTTCTAATATTCATAAAACCCCAGTTTCTCATGTTCATTATCTCTTTTAATCAGGAAATAGATTTCATTCATACCATTCATCCATAACTCTCTGATTTCGTGTTACCAACATAAGTAATATCACTACATGCAAACCCTACCCCCAAAACATGTGTTTAAATCATCAAAACCTTAAGATTCAAATTAAATTAGGAAACATTAGACCTTAAAGTACATGGGTATTATAACTCTTCAAAAAAATCAAGATAAACACTTCCCTTTGGTCCTGAAGATCTGATTTCATTTTATGATGATGGATTTGTTTGTCCTCCCCTTGAATTCATTCTCCAGTGATGATGGTGGTGCAAGAATAAGGTTAACTCCTTCAAGAACTTTCTCTTAAGATTCAAAAATGGATTCTATTTTTTTCTCTAATGGCCTCTCTTTGTTTTCTATATTTCTAATCCTAGTCGCTCCCAACTGTATTATGATAAAGGCTTTGGAAATTCGTAGGTATCTTTACCCTAGGTTACCAAATGACTAAAATTCCCTCATACGGTGTCAATTTGGTCTAAAATTGCCCCGGGACCCAAACTATACACTGGGGTATACTATTTCAACTATTTCAAGCCTTTCAGAATCAACCGTAACCTCTAAATCATCATTTTAGTCACTTTATACCAATTTCCTATCTCGGCCTCTAATTAGTCTACACGCGACTCCTGGTGGAGATATAGTCTAATTATGTCAATATCACTCGCTACGATGCACAATAATTACGATAAATTATTTATTATTCATTTAGTAAATTTATTCCACAATATTAATTTGTATCTTACCCTATTAATATTTAATTATCTAATTCACCTAAATTACCTCACACATATAATTTAAAATAATCCAAATTAATTACCAAGTTAGTTAAATTATACACAGAAATACGGGGTATTACATACTTCCCCCCTTACAAGGGAATTTCGTTCTTGAAATTAGGATAAGCTTAGTACTAATAGTCTCAGATACTCCCTCACATGATATCCACCTCTTTCTAAAGTTTGGAACATTGCATTGTTCCTTGTATATCGTTACTAATGGTACATTTTCGCTCGACGGTTTACACCATACTGTTCAAACTGATGGTCAGTCCACCCTAATCATCTTACTCTGAAATACTTCATCATTTTACTTCACGCTTCACCTTGGTGACTGTGCAACGCGTCACACTTCTTTCGATAATAGTATAATACGACTAGTATACATTCTAACGGATACCATACTCACTATACTGGGAAAGGTCCCCACCTCTCTAGGTGCTAACCTCTCCCTTTTTCAAATCATATAACTTCCTTTGTGGAAGACATCTACAATCAGATCCGATTACTCACATTGGACTTCTAAATCTTCAGTTAGTTATGATGTAACTCTCGTTATATAACTCCTCTGCACAGAGTAGCTCCTGATTATCTCCCACAATCTACAATGTACATTTCTTGTACTTTTTGCCATTATAATTACCCATTTTTGTTTACTCCTCAGTCCCTAGTGACACACCTTACTCACAATGAAATTGTGTTTCCCTTCATATAATTATAATTCTTCCTTTCATTTACCCATGCATATGATTTTATTTCATAAGTTTCCACGTCGACTCACCGTGAATGATACTAAAAATATCATCTAACTAGGGCACCCATACACCTTATGTCTCATGCATTTCTGCACAAATCAAGTGAACGTAATATACACGTTTTGGATTAAGCCTTGTATACTTAGCCTTTTATCCGGTAAGATTATACTCAACTACCCTACTAATCATAACATAATTATTCCCTAGGTTATCCCACCGATCTGCTCCTTGTCTATACGTTCTACGATGTTTCTCACATAAACACTATACAGCTCTACTGACCTTAAATCGTAATATAACTACCATCTATCAGTTATAACAACATACATGTATAATAACTAAGGCACTAAACCCATGTCCTCAAGGCCAAATATATCCCAACTTTTGACGTTCGCTAAGTTTAATGCGTAGGATGTCTCGCAAGGAGAAATCCAAACAAGGAAGCCCCTATGAACTACTACCTAACATGACGGTCACCGAAATTCGTAGGCCCTCAGCACATAACCTATACCCCAAATCCCCATATCCTTGACATAAAGTCTACTCGTCCACACTCATGTCACTAAATATGACATAAAATACAACGTTATCACTATCATTAGGTTCTTAGAGATAAATAAATAATGAGCTAAATCCCCCCGCTAGACAGTAAATCAATATACCTTGAATAACATCAATAAATGTCCCTACTCACTGGGATCAAGTATAACAAGACAACATACTCACCGAAGTCGATGATACAATATAATTTATATATCTACGTCCAACCCTCTTTCAGGTGATGCCTCGTAAAATAATATATCTAACACTGGAATAATACACACGATTGTCTTATCACACGATTTACAATCGCTCAAACCCTCAACACCCTGTCACTACACATGATTAGAATAAATTCTACTTTCCTAACTTTCAGAAGTAGAAATTCATAACATAAAAGTCCTCGTAGTGACCAAACCCTCTCCTCTACTGGAAACACTGAAATGCCCCGCTACACCATGGCAAGTACATACATAATAAGGTTGATACCGCCAACGCACCCACTAAATCTGACTCGTTCGCGAATTTAAGTGTTAAATACTCATATATATTGTGACGCAGTCCTATCACCTGAACTAATCCCGTACTTATAAGGATGAAAATAGAAATATTACATCCAGTTGTCATTTGCATCGCCTGATCATCGGGTCACTGAATGTAACTCTCATGTTGAACTGACCCACGATTTGATGCAATGGTTGTAAATATAAGATCTCATCATGTAGTTTCCGTTATCTCACTTTGGTCACCCCTTCTTCCTATAGTCCTTCTCTCCACAACTGTAACAACTACCAAAGAAACTATTTTTCTTTTGGCCCTGGCCCTGTTGGCCTCCCCAACCTTGCTTTAGCCCAAGCAACCCTGAGGAATGGGTTGTTGTTGTTGCTAAGGACCCTTCTAGTCTTTCCTGAACCCACCATTCTTGGGCTGGAAATATGTGGGCCTAACTCTCTTATCCCAATTCCATTGCTGAAAATCTCGTTCTTCCTGTTGTTGTGCCCCACTAACACCATTCCAATATGCTTTCTAGTCTTACTGGTCTCACTTTCTTACTCTAGAGAACTTCAATATAGGTGGTCCTACTCTCCATACATAGGATGCTTTCCTGTGCCACCCCTATCTCTAGACCCACTCATGATGTCGAGGTGTCCTTTACTTGGACCTGATAGTCTTGGTCCCGATTACTACCACCGTTGTCTCTTTGGCTCCATTGGCCATATGGAACTCATTACTTCCCTTGATGACCTTAAGTGAATCCACTATCACTTGGTAGGAATTCAACTGATCCGAGTCATTTAAATAGTTTCCCTACTGGGTATACCCTCATGAGGTACTTCACTGGCATAGTTAAATCCAGTCTTGTTCTTTGGCTAGATTCTCCAACTCTCTCTTGGCTCTTTTCTCATGGAAGCATTGATTTAATCTTGTAAACGTACGACCTTGATGACATTTACACTAGTCATCCTATCCATATGTATATTCAGTATAGGCATACACACAGCCTATAATAATAACCCGTATAGGTATACACTCCGCTTATAAATATAATCAGTATATGTATACACTCAACCTATATTAATAACTCGTACGTAGTATTTATCCCTAAATACTTAATGTATCAGTAATTCACAATATTAACTTACTATTGTATTTTACCGAGTATTTTTATCTAACCGAAAGGCCCATAGTTACACCATAAGTTAATTCAGTAGCTAATTACCAACTACCCTATTGGTCTACACCACAATTTCCTTTACCCTCTCATAATCCCTTTTCATTCTTTTAAATTATTACGTTACCAATTAAGCTCAACTAACCTTAGTCTTAAAATATCTCCTAGATGGCTAAGTCTCAAACCTACCAAGGCCTACTATCATCCACTATATCCCTCATTATATTCTAAGGATATCCCAAAAATACCCCCGATAGTTATTTGCAAGTTTTGGGCTTAAAAAGAGAAATTTGTCAAAATATGGGAAACTGAATCAATTCGGCCTTCATCCGAATCGATTCGCTACCCGAATAGATTCGACCAAGGAGCTAAATCGATTCGAAAATGTGCAGATGTATTCTTCTTCCTCTCGACAATTGCATTTTTCATAGTTTCCATTAATCAAAACCTCATGATTCTAAACCAAACTTTAAACCAACATTACGAAACTTTATACTTGTACATATGAATGATTTCTAATGAAACCTTTACACCAAAACGTTAATGATTCAATCCAATAATCAAATTTTCTTGTAATAAACATTAAACCCTAGTTTATTATGCTCTTCACCTCTTTTAATCAAGAACCCAGATTTCATTCATACCATTCATCCATAACTCTCTGATTTCGTGTTACCAACATAAGGAATATCACTACATGAAAATCCTACCCCCAAAACGTGTGTTTAAATCATCAAAACCTCAAGATTCAAATTAAAGTATCAAACATAAGACCCTACACTACATGGGTATTATAACTCTTCAAAAAACAGCAAGATAAAATCTTTCCTTTGGTCCAAAAGTTATGATCTCTTTTTATGATGATGAATTTGTTTGTCTTGCCCTTCAATCCACTATACAATGATGATGGTGATGCAAGAATAAGTTTGACTCCATTAATAACTCTCTCTTAAGCTTCAAAAATGGCTTCCCTTTGTTCTGTAATGGCATCTCTTTATTTTCTATATTTGTAACCCTATCCTCTCCCAACTATATGCTAATAAATACTTTGGAAATTCGTAGGTCTCTTTACCGTAGGTTACGAAATCACTAAAATTCCCTCATACGATGCCAGTTTGGTCTGGACTTGCCCCGGGACCTAGACAATACACATGGGTACACTATTAGGACTATTTCAACCCTTTTGGAATCAACCGTGACCTCTAAACCATCATTCTAATCACTCTATATCTATTTCCTATCTCGACCTCCAATTAGTCTACACATGACTCCCGATGGAGATATAGTCTAATTACGTCAATATCAGTCGCTACAACACACAATAATTACCGTAAATTATTTACTATTCACTTAGTTAATTTATTCCATAATATTAATCATTACCTTACACGATTAATATTTGATTATCTAGTTCGACAAAATTATGTCACACGTGTAATTTAAAATAATTCCAACTAATTACAAAATTAATTAAATTCTAAATATGTAAAAATACATGGTATTACAATACGCAAGCTCCAGTAGTGGAAAAAGGGGCTTCCAACTACCCTAAAATATATTATACACAATCGTGACCTATCTAATGATGCTTAATCGACCCTCTTGATTTGGCCATCTGTTTATGGATGGTATATTGTGCTAAGATGCAACTTAGTTTTCGTAGCCTATTTGAAACTCCCCCAAACATGAGCCAAAAATATAGTGCCCTGATCTAAAATGATCAATAATTGAACCCTATGTAAATAAATAATTTTAGTCATACATAAAAGTGCAAGATGGTTAGTTGAATAATCAGTACCAATTGCCAAAAGGTGTGCCACCTTTGTAAGGCGGTGAAAAATCATCCATATGGAATCATGTTGTCGACAATTCAAGGGTAGACCCATGATGATATCCATCGAGATGCCATCCTACTTCCACTATGAAATAGGTAGAGGCTGAAGCATACATGATGGATTTTTATTTCCCACTTTCACTATATGATAAGTGTTGGATCTCCTTACAAATTTGTCCACATTCTTCCTCGTACCGTCACATAAATACTTTTGCTTCAGATCTTCGTACATTGTATTTCCTTCGAGGTGTGCTAAAAAATTACAACCATGCGTCTCCTCCACAATAGATTGACCCCATTCCTAATCCAAGGGTACCACTAACCTCACCTTATAATGCAACCCCCCATAAGATCTGATAAAAAATAAAGGTACACCGATAGAAAGAATTTCCATCACTTTCCCTTTACACATATCATTATGTGACTCTCTGTATACCACTCATACCACGATTTCTAGAGTAACTTTAAGTATACTGACTGATGATGCTAGAAACAACACCACCAGATGAGGTGTTGATAAGATCAAGCTAGCAATAACAATGGCAACACAAAGAGTAAATATCTAGTAGAGGGAGGTGAGTAGAAGAGGAAGAACACTAGTATATAAGTGGTTCAGCCAACCTGGCCTACGTCTAATGTGAGTGTGTGAGTAATTTCACTAGATGAAGGCACTAATGGCTATACATACAATCTCTCAAGATTTATCTCTCGACTGTGTAAAACAACAGAGTTTTATGTAGTGTTGGCATTATCGATCATTTACAATGTAGAGGAAGACCTCTATATAGTGCTTCGGGGTGTAATGTACCCCCCAAGCATGCAATGAGCATGTGTTTGAGGATTGAACCAGTATGATGATGACAGTTGGGTGATCTTATGTAGATAATGATGACCACAATATAACCTCACGTGAGGGGACTGATTCGGTTATAAATGATTTGCTCACGTGTACCAAACCTTACATGTGCTTGCATATACTCGTACTTGTGTCCTTGAGTGATGTAACCTCGGCCTGGGAGAGTACGAGGTTAGTGAAGTCCGACGATGTTGCTTTGTCTTATTAATAGCCACGATGACCTCGGCCAGTAAGACTGGCCGAGGTTGGGTATGAGGTGATATGTAATGTCGGCTCAAGCAAGGTAGGATGTTGACAATAACTTGTCTCCATAGGGAACTGCTGACCTCGGCTGCTGTAGAGTAGAGGTTGGTAGTAAAGAGCTGACCTTGTAGAATACGACCTTTTTATGGCAGTTGTGAGCTTCTTGTCAACTCAACTGTGAGACAGGCCGAGGTTAGTGACTCTGAGTACGAGGGTGAACTTTGGGCATATCAATCACCCACTAGCCCTTAGTCTCTTATGTGAGTAGGTGATTGAGGGTTATGCTTGGCCGAGGCTGGATCTCTTTTGGTGTCTTGGTGCATAAAGTGATTCCCTGCCACATGTCACTCATCGAAGTAAGCAACGTGCTCCCCAAGGTGTGATAATTCTAACTGTTGTCTTTTAGGTTCCCTAGGGTAATGATGGGTATGTTGGAATGTGTTCTCCATCATTGAGAAGGCTTAAATCCTTCAGCTTTCCTCATTTTCTCTTTCTTCTTCCAATTTTCTCCTGCCTAAGCCTTTCTACGAATGCCATTCTCTCAAACCCTCGATTATTTTGCTGCGATCCAAGGTTTCCTTTTCTTCCTAACCTCTTCCTCCCTCACTAACGATTAATCAAATACTACTTTCGAAGTTTCTTTTCATTTGTTTAACTTTCATTTCATAGCTTAAGCTTTTTCGACGACTTTTTCATTTTTTTGACGAGGGTTTCCTCATCTATCAAGTGGTTGTTAGGTTATCCTTGTAGCGATTAGGTAGTTTCAGCTAATAACCCGTTACTTTCTAGCTTCCAGTGAACTTTCGGTCACCTTCTCTGGTGACCTTCCCTTGAGTGTTCTTGGTGTTCTTCATTTGAGACCTTTTAACTTTCACCCTTTGATCTTTAATTTAGGCTCTTTAAGTTGTGTACTTGTTTGTAGCTTAGTCTTTGCCTATGTGTAGTGTCATCTTCCTTATGCTCAGACCCTTCTACCAACTTATAGAAGAGTTCCCCTCTCTTCGTGAGAAGATTTTTGAGAAGATTATCCATATAAAACTATCCCAGGAGGAAGCTCGTAGGGCTGAGGCCTTTCCCCTCAGACCAATTTTTCCTCCTCCACTAAAGGTCATATACCCTGAGCCTCTAGAGCTTACTGAGCTTGCAAAAGTTCTTGAGGATTGTATCCCAATGTCTGATTCCTCTTCCGCAGACCCTATGTCAACATCTGACACAGGTTAATCTGTAGACTCTTTTCAAGAGGCTATGGATTAGTCTCCTAGGCAAGCTGAGGTTCCTGAGGAGGCCGAGGTTTCAAGAGGTGCCTCATCCCACCAAGGTCCTAGCACTTCGCGTAGGTCTTCCTATGTTGAAATCTTAGGTCCCATCATAGCAATTCTGCCTCCCATTGATGCCATTCTGCTATCGGCCGCCACCGGGGCTGAATTTGTTCAGAGGTTTCCTGGAGGTGCACCTACAACTGCCCAGGCCAATGTTGCCAGGGATGGTGATGATGATTAATGTAGCGATCTTGACACATCTGAGGCGGACGAGTATGAGAGTACCATCAACGAGCACGAAATTCTTATTTTCAGGCACCTCTATTCCATAGATTCTTCAATCATCCTTAGGAAACCTCTAAAGGATGAGAGTCCCTTCGATAGAGGAGATGGAGAAATAGCAGATGTTTAAGTTGGGCTTTCGTCTTTCTATTCACCCAACCATCAGAGATATACTCTCTCATATAAATCTTACCTTTTCCCAACTGTCCCCAAATGCCTGACGGTTATGATTAGGGCCATCATCCTTTGGAGGGATGTTCATCATTCAGACCTTCCAGTTAGAGTTTTTATAGGTTGTTATGTTCCCTCGTCAGCCAAAAATGACCCCAGTTATTACCACTTCTTATCTAGGAAATTAGAGAAGAAAATTCTCTTGGTTACCCAAACTTCAAACCATAATTGAATACCTCGGTACTTCTTTATTTCCGAGGCTTGGGAATTTGGTTCGGATGAGGCATCTGGAACGTCGATTATGAGGACCCCTCTGAGATGGGGTAAGGTCTCTCTTTCTGCTAAATCCGACCCTAGACTTATCCAGGACAATCACAAGAACGTTGAGGACCTTCGCAATCAAGGCGAGAATGGTCTTCTCGTTAAATATGAGCATCTGATGACCCCTATTACCTTTCTCAGACGGGATTGGGGGGTGTTCCCCTATAAGAGCTTCATAAGTTTTCAACTTATTTCTTACCCAAGTCATACCTATTATATTTTTATTTCTGACAAACTAACTCAGGGACTTGTCTTGAAGAGCATCTAACAGGTATACCAGATGAGTTTTGGGAGATGTCTTCTCCTAGTCTGGTGAAGCTCATGGAAAAGAGAGGTGGTAAGAGTGCACCACCACCGGCTTTAAAAAGGAACATCGACACCTATAGGACCGATATTAATAAAAAGAGGAAGTCCACAGCTGAACCGGCCCATACGAGGCTGAGCAAGACCCAGGCCAAGGATCGTGTCATCCCCATCTCTATAGATGATGCCTTGGTTGTCTTCTATCTTAGCTTAAAATCATAGGTAGCTTGATCGGCCACACTTTGAAGGCTATTGATGTTATTGGTTCAATAATTACTAAGGAAGAAAAACATTTTTTACGCGCATTGGATGTCCCTTTACTGGTCGAGTTTGCTCTCCACAAGACAATCGAGGTATCAGTTTTTGCTAATCTGCTGACAAGTGTAACATCAGTTTTTTAGAAATTCTAACTCATATGTTGATACATCTGATCTTCCTCTGCAACGTGTCTTATCTTTTCATCGTATTATTGATTGGACTTTAAAGAAGATGCCCCTTATAGAAAAAGGGAAGGAAGCTAAGAAGGTTAAAGCATCTCTGAATGAAGAGGTTGCAAGGTTGAATGGGGTCATCAAGCAGAGCGACAGTGATATGTCTCATCTCAAGATGGATAATGACCAAGCTCTAAAGGCCAAGGATGGCATTCTTTAGTCTAAGGTTGATGCTATAGTCAATGATGCTTTGGAAGATGCTGCTGAGAAGGCCATCGAAGACTACAAGGTCTCTGATGAATTTATCAACTTTGGTTTTGAATACCTTGAAAGAGGTATCAAAGAGATTGGAAAATTGTCATACATGAAGGAGGGTGAGTCTTGGGACTTAACTGCCTCAGACTTTGTTGGTCTCAGCTTTGGAGACCCTCGGTTTGCTTAGGCCATAGAGGAAGTTGAAGAGTCTGATTTTGCAACAGCCAATACTTCTCCTCTTGAGGTCATAGAGACCGAAGACTCTACTCATCATGATGATGGAGTTGAAGTCACGAACGTTGGCCGTGACCAGACGACTGCAGATTTTGGTGGGTCGGCTCCTGTCGAGACCTAGTTTCTTTTCTTGTGAAGCTTTTCGATTGTTGTAATTTTTATGAACCTTTGTCTGTAATTATTGATTGTATGAACTCTGATGGCTTCTTGACATTTTGGCCCGTAACTCTGAATCCCTTATTATGATAATCATAAGTAGTGATTTTTAAGGTCTGAGGTCACCAAATAATGATGTTTAAGGTCTGAGGTCACCAAATTATTATGTTCCACCACATAAAATTTCACCAACTTAATAATGTTTAAGGTCTGAGGTCACCAAATTATGATGTTCCACCACATAAAATTTCACCAACTTAATAATGTTTAAGGTCTGAGGTCACCAAATTATGATGTTCCACCTCATAGATTTTCACCAACTTAATGATGTTTAAGGTCTGAGGTCATTAAATTATGATGTTCCACCTCATATCTTCACCAATTTAATGATTTTTAAAATTTGAGGTCACTAAATAAATGATGTTTTACCTAGTATTTTCACCAAATAATGATGCTTAAGGTCTGAGGTCACCAAATAATGATGTTCCACCTCATAAATTTTGACCAACTTAATGATGTTTAAAGTTTGAGGTCACCAAATTATGATGTTTGAGGTCCGAGGTCACCCAATTATGATGTTTAACCTCAAATTTTCACCAAATAATGATGTTTAAGGCCTGAGGTCACCAAATTATGATGTTCCACCTCATAAATTTTCACCAACTTAATGATGTTTAAGATTAGAGGTCACCAAATTATGATGTTCCACCTCATAAATTTTCACTAACTTAATGATGTTTAAGGTTCGAGGTCACCAAATTATGATGTTTAAGGTCTGAGGTCCCCAAATTATTATGTTTAACCTATCTTTTTCACCAAATAATGACGTTTAGGGACTGAGATCACCAAATTATGATGTCCCACCTCATAAATTTTCACCAAATTAATGATGTTTAAGGTCTGAGGTCACCAAATTATGATGTTCCACCTCATAAATTTTTACCAGCTTAATGATGTTTTTACACACACACTAGAACTAAAGCATTAACACAATGTTGCTACCTTTTCATTGACACTCTCTTTTTAAGTTGATACATGTATTACAAATATATAAATTCCAACATCATAAGTAATATTTCTTCAAGTGATCAGCATTCGAAGGATTGGAGAAAGGTTCTCCTTCCAGATTTTCTAATCGGTTGGTACCAGGTATAACCTCATCAATTATCTTGTAAGGACCATGCCAATAAGGATGGAGCTTATTTTCTTTTTTCCATGTTTTCTTTAGGACTAGGTCTCCTATAGCTATCGGCCTTGATTTCACCCTCTGATTGTAGAATCTCGCAGTTCTCTACTGATAGGATGCTTGTCTTATCTCTCTTCTTTCCTCAATTAAATCAAGATCAAGTCTTCTATCCTCCCCATTAATCTGAAGGTCATATGTCTGAACTCTATGAGTAGGGATTCCTACCTCTATTGGGATGATAGCCTCTAAGCCATAGGCTAACATAAATGGAGTTTCTCATATTGGTGTCCTCGTTGACGTCATGTAGGCCCCTAGCACAGCATGTACCTCCTTTATCCACTTTCCTTTGGCCTCTTCCAACCTCTTATTTATCCCATCAAACATTGTTCGATTTGTAACCACAGTCTGGCCGTTTGCCTGGGGTCGGATGGGAGAAGAGAACAACTGATTATTCCCCACGCTTTCACGATAATTTTCTAAGGATATGTTCTTGAATTAGGTTCCATTGTCTGAGATGAGGTTGTTTGGAAGAGCATACCTGCATATGATGTTCTTCTAGATGAACTAGAAGGTATTCTACTTAGTGATTGTGATCATTGGCTCAGATTCTACCCATTTGGAGAAATAATCAATTGCCACTATTATGAATCGATAGTTGTTTACAGCTCTTGGCAGGGGTCCTACCAAATCAATGCCCCGTATTTCAAACGGACAAGGGGAGTTGATTGAAGTCATAGGTTGGTGAGGATGATGAGGGATGGTGGAGAACCTTTGGCACTTGTCACACTTCTTCACATACACGGCTGCATCTTTAGCCAAGGTTAGCCACCAGTACCCCTAAGTGATTATCCTCTTAGCTAACGGCCTTCCTCCTATGTGACTGGAGCAAGAGCCCTCATGGACATCGTGCAAGATGTACGGAACCTCTTAGGGGTGGACACATCTAAGGAGAGGGGGGAGGAATCCTTTTTTATATAGAACATCACCTACAATTGAGAATGTAGCAGCTCTGAACCTCATCTTTCTCCTTTCTAACTTCCACTCTGGCAGATCTCCCTTTCTTATGTATCTGATAAGAGGATCCATCCATGAGGCTCCCATACTATATTTAGGCAACGTTTAGTAACCTCTTCCTCTTCAATGGTCGGTTGTAATAGAATCTCAACTGGTACTGTTCTCCTTATGTCTGTCCTCGTTGTTGAGGCTAACCTCGTGAGTGCATCATCTTGACTATTGTCTAGCCGAGGTATCCTCTTCATCTTTACTTCCTTGAAGATTTCTAGCATCGTTCTCACCCTCTTCAGGTATCTGTCCATCCTTTCATCTTTGGCCTCGTACATCGCCAGAATTTGGTTCACGACTAACCTTGGGTCACTATGGACTAGGAGCTGGCCCACATTGAGGGATTTTGCCAAAGAGAGACCCTCTATTAATGCCTCATACTCTGAGTCGTTGTTGGAAGATTTAAAGTTTTACCTCATCGCATATTCAATATTGGTACCATTTGGTGTTGACGTTATCATCCCTACTCCACTTCGACTTTCATAAGACGACCCGTCGATGAAGAGGTTCCAAATGGTTGTATTTGAAGAGAAGTTTCCCTATGATAGGGTCCCTTTATTGAGGAGGTATCTCTATTACTCATTCTCCACTGCTCTTTGTCTGGATTTTCTTGACCCTACCTCGTTCGAATCTCGAAAGACGTTTTTGTCTGGTTCATCGGCGGCCCCATGACTCTCCTCAACATTGGCCTCTTCCTAGGTAAACTTGGCTACAAAGTCTACGAGAGCCTATCCCTTAATGGAAACCCTGGGTTAATGAACAATATCGTATTCCACCAACATGATTGCCCAAATCATTATCCTTCCCGACTTCTCAGGTTTATGGAGGACTTGTCTGAGTGGGGAATTAGTGAGGACGACCATGGCGTGGGCTTGGAAGTATGGTTTTATTTTCCATGAAGCATGTATCAAAGTATAGGCTAAATTTTCAATTTGAGGGTACTTATGCTCAGATCCTTGGAGAGATTTACTATTAAAGTACACATGTCTCGGTACTCCATCCTCTTCTCTTACTATAGCAGCACTGATGGTTGACTCTAAGACAACTAAGTACACATATAGCTTCTCCCCCTGAATTGGTCAGGATAGTAGTAGGGGATATCTGTGGTAGTACTTGAGATCTTTAAAAGCAATGTCACATTCCTCATTCCATTCTAAGGCCTTTCTAAGAACTTTCAAAAAAGGAAGACACTTATATGTGGCTCTTGAGACAAACCTGTTTAGTGAAGCAACTCTTTCGATTAGCCTCTGAACGTCTTTGGTAGTTCTGGGTGTCTTCATTTCCAGCAAAGCCTTGATCTTCACTAGGTTAGCCTCTATTCCCCTTTGGTTGATGATGAATCCCAAAAACTTTCATGTTCATACCCTGAAGACACATTTGGATGGGTTGATCTTCATTTTGTATTTGTCCATGGTGTCAAAAGTTCTTTTCAGGTAGGCCACGTGAGTGTCGGCCTTAAAAATCTTCGTCAGCATGTTGTCCACATAAAATTCCATGGATTTGCCTATTTAATCTTCAAACACCTCATTTACAAGATGTTAGTAAGCAGCCCCTGCATTCTTCAGTCCAAAGGGCATAACCTTTTAGCAATAGGTCCCCTTGTCTGTAATGAAGGCTAACTTCTCTGAGTCTCCCGAGTCCATGAAGATCTGATTATATCCCGAATACGCATCCATGAAGCTCATGAGCTCATGTCCTACTGTGGCATCCACCATATGATCTATACGAGGTAGGGGAAAACTATCTTTTGAGCAATAATTGTTTAAATCAGTGAAGTCTATGCACATCCTCCATTTTTCATTACTATTGGGTACTATGACAGCATTAGATAACCACTCGGGGTATATTTCCTCTCCAATAAACTCGGCCTCTTTAATTTTTCTAACCTTGTCTCTGATGACATCATACTTTTCTCTTGATTATACTCTTCTTCTCTGCTTGATGGGCCTGACATCTTCTACAACATTGAGTTTATGGCACATAATCTCAGGATCAATACCTGGCATCTTTACACGGCTCCATGCAAATATACTATGTCTCTTCCCTAACAGTTTTACTAGCTCCTCCTTGATCTCAGGTCTTAGGGCTTTTCCAATTTGGATGGTTTTTTTTGGCTCGTCCTCATTGAGGATGATGGATTCTACCTCCTCCACGGCCTCTCCCTTCTTGAGCTTTGTTTCATCCCTAGGATCAAGTGTGTCAATATTTTACGTGGTTGTTTCCTTCTTATGATCCTCTCTCTCTCTTCTTCAAAGTTGAAGTAGCATTCACGTGTCGATATTTGGTCACCTTGCACTTCCCCTACTCCATAAAAAGTCGGGCATTTTAGGATTTGGTGGACCGTTGAAGGTACGACCTCAAATTCCTTGAGGGTTACTCGTCCTATGATGAGGTTGTAAGCTGAGAAGACGTTTTCATCCATCATAAAGAAATTGATTTATTTGGTCAACCTCTTAGGCCATTCATCTCCCATTCTAACATCCATTTTATACATACCCAATGGATGAACCTTTTCACGTTGAAGCCAATCAAGGGATGATGATAAGGGACAAGCCTAGGTCTGCTGAGGCACAAGCTCTTGAAACAGGACCAAAACATAACGTCTACAGAACTACCCCCATCAATGAGGATCCTCTGAACTTCACACCCATGCACCCTTGTGGTGATGACTAAAGGGTCATCATGGGGAGCTAAGATACCCTTAAAATCAAGACATGATAAGCCGACCACGAGGGTGTCCATATCTACCTTCTTTCTCTTCTAACGTTTAGCTTCTGTAGATGCCAAGTTCACAACCTCGACCTTAGTCACTTTTTTGGCCTACGCCACATGAGCCTTGCGATCATCTACCTCTGCGCCACAGCCTGAGAGTCCTCCACAGATTGTGTTCACACTGAAACAGATCATGCCGACTCTCTTCACTCGGACATTGTCATCTTTTGGTGGGAGGTCAGGGTCATCGTCATCATTATCTCAGTCATCCTCTCTTCTGGAAGGGGCATCTTCTAGGCATCTATCATTTCTTTTCTTTTTAGGTTTGTCTCTTCCCCTCTTAGAAGTTCTACCATCTACATACTTTCTAATCTTTCCAGACTTCAACATTTTCTCATTCTCGTCCTTCGGGGAGAAACACTTGGCAGTCAAAATGGTCGTGATCTTGACAGAACTTGCACAATAGATTATTATTTCTCTTATGTGGGGGAGCTTTCATCTTCTACATCCATCTCAGGGACATATCATTCTTAATTTAATCGAGGATGTGTTCTCAAATTATAGTTAGAGGAGTATAATGTGCAAATTTGTCGTCTGAAGTCTTCTTCTTTCCATCCTTTTTCCTTTGAAACTTCCCACTGCTACTTCCCTTATCGTACTCATACTTCGTAGCCATTGCTTCTTCTGCGTTCATGACCTTTCCAACTGTTGATAACAGATCGCCCATAGACTTAGGAGGGTCTTCGACAATCTTATAGAGTAACTTTCCCTTCTGAAGCCCTCCAATAAGGGTTGTCATTACTATACTCTCTTCATAATCTTCGACCTCTAATTTTTCCTTGTTAAACCTCGCGATGTAGTCTCTAAGGATTTCATTCTTCCCTTTCTTTACATAAATCAATCGAGTCATCTTCTTCTGAGGTCGTACCCCGAAACAGAAGTTGTGGATAAACCTCTCAGCCAATCCTTTAAAATTTTCAATTGAGTTTTTAGGAAGAGAAGTGAACCAGATATGTGCAGCCCCAGTAAAAGTTCTTGAGAAATTACGGCACCTCATCTCATCAGAGAATGAATAAATGTCTATTGTAGATTCATACATTTCAATATGATGGACTGGGTTAGTAGTGACATCATACTTGGGAGACACCATTGGAGGTTTAAATTTGGCAGGGGTTGGGAAGTTAACAATCCTTACCACAAATGGTGAGCCCTCTGAGTACCCCCTTTATAATGGGTCTGGGATTTTTATGAGGTCCCATATCTTCTCTTCCAATATCTGAATAGATTCATTCCATGTTTTGGCAATGTCGACCTATACGAGGTTGTCCCCAGCCACATTTAAAGGGTGAATTGAGGGTTCCACAACTGCTACGCAACGTCAGCCATTGACCTCCTCCTGACCAAAATCTTGGCCATGTTGGGGTCGGCCATGATGAGGCCGATGATCTCCACCTTCCCTTTGTAAGTTAGATATGCTTCTTGACCTGGATAGCCTCTTCCTCGTATAATTAACTGGGCCGAGCCTTTCAAAGGCCGACCCTCTACTTAAGCGATCAAAAGATGACCCTCTCTGTCATAAATCACCATCCTGTCTTTCACACTGACCTCAGTTCTATTGTATAGGATGTACAGTGTTGTTTGAGATGTCATAAGATCCTAACAGTCTGTCGGGGCATCATCTTCCCCAATGTCATTGTACCTATCCTCAGGGCAAGGGTTTCCTTGCTTCCTCGGGCATAAACTCCTAGGTTGAGTAACATCCCTCCTCCGCTGAGGATTAGGATGATCCTTTCATGGTGCCTAGGGTGGTCCTCTAGTCCCATGTTGTGGTTAAGCAGCCGTCGGAGTAATTATCTCCGATGAGACCCCAGGTGGTCTCATTATTATGATTTGGCTTAGCTAGGCAAATTGCTCCTTAATCACTTGTTGAGTTGAAACTAAGGACTTCAAGGCCTCTGTCACCTCAGCCATCTCGGACTGGGGTGATGCCTAGCTGGAACTGGGTCCTCCAACACCAGACGAAGGAGGAGGCTATAGTAACTCCGGTGATATATGTTTGAGCTTTTGATGATAAGACTATAGAGCCTAAAAACCTTAAGGTACCTGTTTAAATGGTGAAACATCTCCACGCGAAGGGAATGATTCGATTATAACTGATTTGCTCACATGTACCAAACCTTACATGTGCTTGCATATGCTCGGACTTGTGTCCTTTACTGATGTAACCTCAACTTGGACGAGTATGAGGTTAGTGAAGTCCGACGATATTGCTTTATCTTATCAATAGCCATGACGACCTCATTCAGACTGGCCGAGGTTGGGCACGAGGTGGTATGTAACTTCGACTCAAGCAGGGTTGGATGATGACAATAACCTAACTCCATAGGGCGCTTCTGACCTCGGCTGCTGCAGAGGCGAGGTTGGTAGTAGAGAGCTGACCTTACAGAATACGACCTTTTCGATGGTAGTTATGAGCTTATTGTCAACTCGGCTGTGAGACAGGCCGAGGTTAGTGACTCTGAGTACGAGGGCGCACTTTGGGCATATCACTAACGAATGGTATCATCAATTTGGGAATCAACTCTACTGATCCTCACTCGGTTGCCAGAATTGTGAAGATATTACCACTAATTCATTGAATAACCGAATCTGCTACAATATTATCCTTCCTTGGGTAATACCATATTGTGAATTGATATTTTTTGTTTAATTCAAACCATCATACCTGCCTCATATTTAGATCTTTTGTATAAGCAGATACTAAACACTCTTGTGATTGTTCAAGAGCTTTAATTTTTCACTCCGCAAATGATGTCTCCATATATGAAATACAAATATAATGTCCGTCAACTCCAACTCGTGAGTCAGGAAATGAACCTCGCACGGGTTCAAGTTTCCAAAATATAAGAAATTTGAATATATTCCTACATTAATAAGCCACATATTCCTTGAAGAGAACCATTGGTATAGACCAAAAATTCAGCTCAACTCCTATATACAGGACAAACTGGCACTGAAGTCAACTAATCCTGGTGAGTGTTGAACGCCAATTGACACTTCTCATGCCAATATCATACCACACTTTTCTTTGTTAACATGGTCATTGGCCATGCTATTTTAGAGAATCCCAGGATAAATCTCTTATAACTCGATCAGTAGGGGTCGTGGGTTTTTCCTAATACAACATGGATGACACTTTACTTGGGTTGAAAGTCATTTATTTGACACAACATGCTCCAAAAACTTTACTTCCCATTTCCAAAAATCACATTTGGATAACTTATCATAAAGTTTATGCTCCCACAATGTCTGCAATGCAATCCACAAATGTTGGTCATACTCCTTATGAGTATGTGAATAGATAAAAATATCATCAATAAAAAAGACGATGAACATGTCCAAATATGGATGGAACACTCTAATTCATTAATTCCATAAATACAAATGGGACATTATTCAACCCAAATGGAATCACTCTAAACACATAAGACCCATAATGAGTCAAGAAGGTTGTTTGGGTCACATCCTCCTCTCGCACCCTCAATTGGTGATAATTGGATCGTGAGCTAATCTTCAAAAAGAAAGAAGATAATTCCAATTGATCAAAAAGATCATCAATCCCTAGTAATGGTTACTTTTTCTTCACAATCACCTTATTCAACTCATGGTAGTTTATGCACAACCTCAACGGCCCATCTTTCTTCCTCACCTACAACACTGGTGTATTTGAAGGTAAAGTCCTACAACAGATAAACCTCTTCTGTAACAACTATTTAGTTTGGTCTCAAAGATCCTTCATCTCCACAAGTGCCATAAAATATGGAGCTCTAGCAATCGACTTAGTGCTTGACAATAAATTTATGATGAAATCATTCTCCCTACTTGGTGGAAATCTTGGAATCTCATCGAACACATCGATGCACTCCTAAACTAAAAGAATCATATATAAGTACAGTTCAGTCTCCCATTAGTTTCCTCATTAATAAAATTCAAGTGGTAGTAGCCCCACCCTGATGTTTATTCATAGATAATAAACAAATCTTATGCCTTGGTATACTAAATATAATCTTTCTACCTACACAGTCAATATGAGTCTGGTACGTAATTAACCAATCCATCCCCAAAATAAAAATTGTATGTGGGGTATCTAAAAATAATAAATTTTCTGAGAATCATAAACTACCAATATCAATGCCTATGACATCAAAAGTCTTAGAAATAAAAGTATATACGCAAAATGAAGTATATATAGATAATTGCCTAGTTTATGGATTCAAAACCATCCTCGATAAACCCACAAAATGTCTGGAAACAAATGAGTGTGTGGAACCCATATCGAATAAAACTTTTTCTTGAGTGCGATAAACATATAACATACGATAGACTACTTGAATAGGAACCTGATCTGCTCTGGTTCCTACCTGATAGACCCTACCATATACAGATATGTTTGAGATGTTTTGATTGATTTAGGAGGGATTGTTGGTGTTTGCACCCCAGGAGGTGGAAGAACTGGCACCTAGTTATGTATCTTTTGTTATTGCTAATATTGGGGTCAAAAGCCCATTTATCACTGGACTTTTTATCCCTACGTATGCTAGCCCTACTAGCCCGGCACAAATTGGCCCTGTTATCCTCGTCCGTACTAACTTTACTATAATTTCTTAACCTCACTTGGGAAATCCTTATCTTTATGACCAAATCCTTTCAACCTGAAATAGACAGCTGAAGATTACTTCTAGGAGGTGTCACCCTACTTCCTCTACGGATACAGACCTTACCTACCTCACTAGGGCCTCTGTTTATTAGGTCGAAACTTCTTCCATGGTCCTTGGCCTTACTGGCCTTGACCTCCCTTATGATCATTGCATGATCCCGTCTTAATCTAGGGTCCACCTAGATGGTCTCCTTTTTATAAAATCCTTACGATACTGAATACACTATTTATAAAATATAGGCACGACATCCAGTATGTATGTATGTGACACCCCTCTTAATTAATTATCGGGTGATCAGTCCTTAATTAATCAATTTCAGAATATCAAGTTGGTTCAGATAATGCACCACTATCGAAAACTTAAATTTTAATTTAATAAAACTAACCACCTAGTATTTAAAAAGGGTGATGTCCAAATTTTATCTTGTCATTAACTACTACCAAAAGAATACCAATAAATAACATGCATCACAGTAACATAAGTAAAGTCTGACTAAAGTAAAATAAATGTCTAGAGTAAACATCTCCAAGAACAAACCCATACAATAAATCTAATGAGAGAGATCAAATCTAAGACAAAATTTAAAACGACTAAATCTTTAAAAGTAAACATAGGTAAGGACGACATGTCCAACGGAATGGATAACTGAAAAGGAAAGAATGAGCTAAGTCATCTACTAGCAATAATCATGCATCTTCCATAGCAGCTACAGCGCGACAATTGAAAAGAGTCTCCTAAGGCTGGTGTCCATGTGGCTAGACACCTAAAAATAATGGAATAACAGAAAGATATACAGAAAAACGGGTCAGAGCCCGAGGTGAAAAGATTTTAAAATAGCAAGTCCTTAAATTGATTCAATTAGCACAATTATTAATTAAGTTAACTTAGCATACTCACTTGAGATACTCACCCCTCGATCTAGTGTGCATGTCTAACGATCCTAACTACCCATACTAGTCATGATATCCTTACTGACTACTAAGCGTATAATATGATGTTTGAAAGTCTCCCTAAATAACTCAAAATCGACGTACTGATAATTTCGATATAGAATTAGTATTTCTTTAATTTATTTTCGTATTCTTCTAAAAGCCCAACTGATAGTACCATATGTGTACATATAAAAATAGCATTAACAGCATAAGACACCAAACATGATTTTTGGTATACACACATTATTCACTTAATATATACATATTAAATTATATAAATATAACAATATTCACCCTTGGTTGAGAAGCCCTTGGTGCTACGCATACTCAGCTATCTAGTCCATTTGCAAAGCTCACACATATAGGACAACAGGTTCAATCACTCGAGAACCAATAAAAACATAAACACCTATTTTAGGCGAACATAGTCCCAAGCCAATGGGCTATGCCCATACTTACGCACCCATACGATCGTCATCACTATCATTCTCACTGATAGCCCGTACATAGATTCCATGCTCTAGTGGTACGACTCTAAATCCCCCAAAGGCACACAGGATCCGATCGTCCACAACGCGTTAACCTCCGTTCGATAGCCAGTAGCTAGGTATGTAATACAAATAATATTTTGAACAGTAAGCATACACACAACTTATATAAACTCATTAGCTTTCCCACAGTTTAGTATTTGTAGTATGTATAATATCTCTCTTATTATAACCCGAACCATATTCGTATATACTCTCCCCTGCATTTTCGCACCTCCTTAATTCTATGAGTTTTTATTCTTTTTCGAGGGTCGACTTATTCTCCGCTCATTAATAATTGTTAATATAAGTCACTTGACAATCATATTGGTTTAACACTCATATAAATAAGCCTACGGGAAGTTCGAAACAAAAATTGGGCTTAAAAATGCAATTCTGGAATCTCATTAGAAAACTCAGAAATCTTGTTCAAACGAGGTCATTCGAACGAGTGTCGTTCGAACGAAGGTACTTTGAATGAACCACCAAACTCGTTAGAAGGTCTACTGGAATCTCGTTAGAAGTCTCATTCGAATGAGGTCGTTCAAACGACCTGGGATGGACTTCTAACAAAACTTCCGAAGTCACCCAGTTCATCTCCAAAGCCCGTTTTTCTAGATTTTCTCTTCTCCAATCTCACCCTAAATCCATTCCAACCCAATTGCAAGGTTTCCAAAGTACTCTAAGTCACCCTAGAACACTTCTTAGCATAGTTTTGGGGTCAAATCATTCTAATCATCATTTAATTTCAATAAATTCTTAAATCTTACCGTCAACCATATTAACATAAACCTATAATTATTTGTCCATAAAAACTCCTTTTTTTACTTCATTATTAACATCTAATTCACCAATTTCTCATCCTTATTAAGGGGAAAATCCTCTACATGCAAACCTCCATCATATTTTCTAACTTTCCTACATGATCTTAACATAGGTAAACCCAAATTAGTATTTGTTTTTCTAAAACCTCAACATACGTTAAAAAGAGTAATAATTACTAAAAGAAGAGAAAGATAATCACTTGCCTTGAAAATGAACTTTTGATTCGCGGGTTGAAATTGGTATAGGAACGATCCTCCACACACGATCCACGCGCTGGTGTACTTTTTGTTGTGAAAGGTTGAGTTCTTGGCTAAGGCTCTAATGGATTCTCCTTCTTCTTCCTTGGTTCTCTCTCTCTTTTCCTCTCTTCTCACGTAGGTTGAAACTGACGATCACTAACCCAAAATGCCTTTTAATTAAACCCAATTTTTGTCCATTTAATTACCCTAAAATTCCTAAAGACCAAAATATCCCTCCGGGGTGTTGTTTTGGGTTAAAATGCCCCAAACTCCAAATAAAATACCCAAATAGTGTTTTCTGACTATTTCGACCCTTCCGGACACTTTGGTGCACTCAAAATAGTCATCCGAGTTATACACAAATAAATTATCTTTTGAGCCCCCAAATATATACAAATGACGCGACTGATACACGTCCAAATTATTTATAACATAACTATCGTGTATTTCATTCCCGGCCATACTATTATTTCAATAATTACTAACTCTCATCCCGCTAGTGATTATTATAATAAAATTGGATTAATATCAATTTAAATTTTCTTCCTTTAATTTAATTAATCGCCATTATCCATAAAAATAATTATGCGTAAAAATACGGGGTATTACATACTTCCCCCCTAATAATAGAATTTCGTCCCGAAATTTGTAAAAGAATATATATATATATATATATATATATATATATATATATATATATATATATATATACCTGGAATGAGTAGTTCTAGGTAACGTTAACGCATGTCAACCTCATGCTCACAAGTTGATTCCTCAACATTATGGAGCCGACACTGGACACGTACTAGTGGTACTAATTTCGACCTCAAGTTCCTCTCGCTAGGGTCTAAGATAGCAATCGGCCCCTCGTTGTAGGAGCAATCATGCTGTAAGTATATCTCCTCTAACGTAATGTGAGTATGGGCCAAATCATCTCAAAGAAATATCCTAAGCGAGGAGATACGAAACACGTCATGGACTCTATGTAAGTTCTCTGGTAACCTAAGTCTATAAGCAACTGGCCCAATCCTCTCGATAATGGGGAATGGCCCTACATACCTAAGCGCTAACTTTCCCTTCTTCCCAAAATGCATAACTGCCTTCATAGGGGACACTCAAAATAACACCTGATCCCCAATAGTGAACTCTTGAAAGTAACGCTTGGCATCAGCGTAACTCTTCTGTCGATCTTGAGCAACTCGAATTCGGATCCGTATCAACTCTATCCTCATCGAAGTATCTTGAATCACCTCCAGACCCTGTAATTTATTATCCCCCACCTCTAGCCAACATGTTGGGGAATGACAAGGTCTACCGTATAGGGCCTCAAATGGAGCCATACGGATAATAAATTGGTAGGAGTTGTTATAGGCAAACTCCACCAGTAGAAGGTACTGCTCCTAACTTCCACCAAAATCAATGATGCACATCCACAACATATCCTCCAACATCTAATTCGTCTGCTCTATCTGACCATCCGTCTGCGAGTGGTAGGCTGTACTCAGCCATAACTCCGTACCCAATGCCTCCTGAAAACTTTCTCAAAATTGAGAAATGAACACCTTATCTCTGTCAGACATAATATTAAGAGGAACTCCATGGATTCTAACTATCTCTGTTACGAATAACTAGGCATATTGTCCCGCGGTGTAGTCTGTCTTGACTGGAAGAAAGTGGACTACCTTAGTCAACCGATCCACTACTACCCATATCTAGTCGTGACCCTTCTGTGATGTAGGTAGTCCAATGATGAAGTCTATGGAAATTCTCTCCCATTTCCACATAGGAACCTCTAATGGCTGTAGAAGTCCCGTCGACCTCTGATGGTCCGTCTTTACCAATTGACAAGTGGCACATTTTGAGACAAACTCGACAATATCCTTCTTCATTCCTCTCCACCAATACTGTCTATGCATGTCCTGGTACATCTTATCCCCACCAGGATGCACTACAAATAGGAAACCATGCGACTATATCATCACCTTTTATCACAAATCTTCACCCTCGGGAGAAACCAATCTCCCATTAAAATGTAGGCCCCCGTTTGAACCCACGGTGTAAGACTTAGCCCCTTCGGCTAGAAGCTTCACTATCTGACTTTAGCAGAACGGATCATATGCTTGAGCTTGTACTATTCCTATAGTAATTTGGGGCGTAATCATCATTACATACACAAACGATCGAGCCACTTCATCCTTGTTCCCTAACTCCTTCCATTTCTATTTCCACACCTCGGCCACCTCACCAATTGGCCTATGGCTCAACGCGTCTGCTACCACATTAGCCTTCCCTGGGTGGTATTACATATCAAATTAATAATCCTTCACAAAATCAAGCCACCGATGTTGACGTGTATTTAATTCCTTCTGTTTGAAAAGTTAATGTAGTGATTTATGGTCCGTGAAAAAGCAAAATTTCTCCCCTAGGAGGTAGTGTCTCCAAACCCAAAGTGTGAACAAGACTTTTGCTAACATCAAGTCGTGGGTGGGGTAATTTCTCTCGTGAGGCTTAAGATTATGGGATGCATAAGCTATAGCCTGATCTTCCTGCTGAAGTACACCTCCAAGTCCTAATAAGGACGCATCAGTGTAGACTAGATATTCCACTCCCAGGCTGGGTAATGCTAACACTGGTGCTGAGGTTAACTTATCTTTCAACTCATCGAAGGCTAACTGACAGGCATCATTCCAGATAAATGGCACCCCTTTGCGAGTCAAGTGCGTTAACGGACCCGCTATCTTCGAAAACCCTCAAATTAACCTCCTATAGTATCCGACTAAACCCAAGAAACTACGTATCTCGATCGATGTCATGGCCTGTCCCCACTCCCTTACCGCTGACACCTTCCCTGGATCCATGGATATCCCCCTATCGGATACGTTATGTCCTAAAAATTGTACCTCCTTTAGCCAAAACCCACATTTCTCGTATTTTGTGCATAACTGATGCTGGAGTAGTGTCTGTAAAACTTTCCTCAAGTGCTTGGCATGGTTCCCCTCGGTCTGCGAGTAAACCATAATGTCATCTATGAATACGATGACGAACTGGTCCAAGAACTATCTGAACACCCTGTTCATCAAGTCCATGAACACGGCTGGGGCATTGGTTAGTCCAAAAGGCATAACCCTGAATTCATAGAAACCATATCTTGTCAGGAAAGTAGTCTTCGACACGTCCTGCTCCTTGATACGTATCTAATGGTACCCCGATCTCAAATCAATCTTTGAGAAGAAAGTTGCTTCTCTCAGTTGGTCGAATAAGTCATCGATTCTAGGTAATGGATATTTGTTTCGTATCGTGACTTTATTCAATTTCCGGTAATCAATACACATGTAATGATCCATCTCTCTTATTAATGAATAGCACAGGGGCACTCCAAGGTGAAGTACTCCTACGAATAAACCCTTGCCCAACTACTGCTCTACCTGACCTTGTAACTTCAAAGGTTCAATAGGGTTAAGCTCAATCAGTCTAATAATCGTAGCCATAAAAACCTCATTTTCGCTTCCATTTATTTATCAGGTAAGACTTTTGACAATGCTTATGTTATCGTTCCCTTTTACAGATGACAATTAGGGTACTAATTCGTGTACTAAAGGCCAAATAGTCCCATCTCCCAACGTTCGCTAGGTTTCATGCGTGGGATGTCTCGCAAAGCGAAATCTATACAAGGAACCCCCCCCCCCCCCGATACACTACTATCTAACATTGTCTGTCAAGGATATTTGGGTCATCGGTATCTGACTTGTACACCGTATCCTTACTTCTTGCTAAGAAATTAACTTACCTATTCTCATGACACGTGACGTTACACTCAGCACATTCCTCCTCCTAACTTGGCATTAGACTCTAGTATGCACTATGTGTAATCCTCATGCTCGAAAACATTTCATCAAATCTTAAATTAATATATGTCTCTACCCACCGGGATTAGATAGAACCAGATGACGTACTTTACGAAGTCTTTACATGCTACCAACTAAAAATATGTACATATAGACCTGCCTCTTCTCAAGTGACACTTAGTGAAATTTCTAACTAACACAAAAATACTACTGTAATGGTCGATTATCACTCAAACCGTTGTTAACTAATTCAAAATTTAGGACACTACTGAATTCTACGCTAATGTTTCTCATAGTATTAGTATTAAACTATAACACATCTAAGTTATTCGAGATTTCCTTTTTATCTTAAAAGACATTATAATTAATGAAGTACCGTACCTCCAAATGCATGTGATTGTTGCGGTATCAGTGGCATAACTGCATATCAGGCATTATAGATACATTCATGTTGTACTCCTTGATGTTATTGTGGTTCCTGTGATGTTGGGGGTAATTATCCAGGCTTCCTCATGTTGGGCATCCGGTCCTATTACTTTATTTTGTTGTAGCCAGTCCCTCCACCGATGACCCTGCTTTTCGCACTTATGACACAGACCCTAAAACCCTTTCCTTCTTATGCCTTGTTTTCCTTACCGATTGGGATGAGGTTCCTCACCAGCCGAATCTGGGTGGTCCCAACGGGTATGGCCAATTTTCCCACATTTAAAACACCTCTTGGTGGTAGCCCTCTTCTCCTAGCTTTGTTGCCTCTGGCGGGTTTGGCTCTTCCCGACCTTTCTATTATTCTCTGGTCCTTGACGACTTTGAGGCACTTGTCGCTGCTGCAGTGGTATTTTCCATTTGTTGTTAACTTTAGCAATGCTATGTTGCTCAACTTCTCTCGTTCTTTTTCCCCCTGCAAATTGTACACAACTATTTTGGTACTGCAATATTGTTATAGTCACTGCTTGTGCCACGATATTCGCTATCTCAGTGATTTTCGCTCTTCCTTGGTGTACCTGAGCTACTTGTTGGTCTTGTCCCGCATTTCCTCCTTCAGCAGTGTTAGTTTGTATCTTCGTCATAAGTGACATCTGAAATTCAAATGAATTACATAAGTCCATCGACCATACACATCATTGTAGAAGAAGAACGTAGTCAACAAAACGAAATTAAGGAGCATAACAGTCCTAATAATAGGGCTCTATATCAAGGGACGCTATGCGAAAACATAATAAGCCATACAGATCCTAAGGATACTAGAACCTGATGCTCTGATACTACCTGTGACACCCCACCTAATTAATTATCGGGTGATCAGTCCTTAATTAATGAATTTCAGAATATCAAGTTGGTTCAAAAAATGCACCACTATCGAAAACTTAAATTTTAATTTATTAAAACTACCCACCTTGTATTTAAAAAGGGTGATGTCCAAATTTTATGTTGTCATTAACTACTCCCAAACGAATACCAATAAATACCATACATCACAGTAACATAAGTAAAGTCTGACTGAAGTAAAATAAATGTATGGAGTACACATCTCCAGGAACAAACCCATACAATAAATCCAATGAGAGAGATCAAATATAAGAGAGAATTTAAAACGATTAAATCTCTGAAAGTAAACATAGGTAAGGACGACATGTCCAATAGAACGGATAACTGAAAAGGAAAAAATGAGTTCAGTCTTCTACTAGTAATAATCCTGCAGCTTCCACAGCAGCTACAGTGCGGCAACTGAAAAGAGTCTCCTGAGGCTGGTGTCCCTATGGCTGGGCACCTAAAAATAATGTAACAATAGAAAGATATCAAGAAAAACGGTTCAGAGCCCGAGTTGAAAACAGTTTAAAATAGCAAGTGATTAAATTGATTCAATTAGCACAATTATTAATCAAGTTAACTTAGCGTACTCACTTGAGATACTCACCCCTCGATCTAGTGTGCACGTCTAACGAGGATAACTACCCTTACTCGTCATAATACCCTGACTGACTACTAAGTGTATAATATGATGTTTTAAATTATCTTTAAATAACTCAAAACCGACGTACTTATGATTTCGATATAGAATTAGGATTTCATTAATTTATTCTCGTATTCTTCTAAATTCCCAACTGATAGTACCATATGTGTACATATAAAAATAGCGTCAACCGCATAAGACACCAAACATGATTTCCGGTATACACACATTATTCACTTAATGTATACATATTAAATTATATAAATATAACAATATTCACCGTTGGTTGAGAAAACCTTGGTGCTACGCATACTCGACTATCTAGTCCATTTGCAAAGCTCACACATATAGGACAACAGGTTCAATCTCTCGAGAACAAATAAAAACATAAACACCTATTGGAGGAAAACATAGTCCTAAGCCGATGGGCTACGCACATACCTATGCACCCACATGACCGTCATCACTATCGTTCTCAGTGATAGCCCTTACCTAGATTCCATGCCCTAGTGGTGGGACTTTAAATCCCCCGAAGGCACACAGGATCGGATCGTCCACATCGCGTTAACCTCCATTCGATAGCCAGTAGCTAGGTATATAATACAAATAATATTTTGAACAGTAAGAAAACACACAACTCATATAAAATCATTAGCTTTTCCACAGTTTAGTATTTGTAGTACGTATAATATCTCTCTTATTATAACCCGAACCCTATTCATATTTACACTCGCTTGTATTTTCGCACCTCCTTAACTATGGGTCTTTATACTTTTTCGAGGGTTGACTTATTCTCCGCTCATTAATAATTGTTAATATAAGTCACTTGACAATCATATTGGTTTAACACTCATCTAAATAAGCCTACGAGAAGTTCGAAACAAAAATCGGGCTTGAAAAGGTTATTCCGGAATCTCGTTAGAAGACTCAGAAATCTCGTTCGAACAAGTGTCGTTCGAATGAAGGTACTTCGAACGAACCACAAAAATCGTTAGAAGGTCTACTAGAATCTCATTAGAAGTCTCGTTCGAATGTGGTAATTCGAGAGAGGTTGTTCAAACGACCTGGGCTGGACTTCTAACAAAATTTTTGAAGTCGCCCAGTTCATCTCCAAAGTCTGTTTTTCAAGATTTTCACTTCTCCAATCTCACCCTAAATCCATTCCAACCCAATTGCAAGGTTTCCAAGCTACTCTAAGTCCCCCTAGAACACTTCTTAGCATAGTTTTGGGGTCAAATCATTATTTTCGTCATTTAATTATAATAAATTCCTAAATTTTACCATCAACCATATTAACATAATCCTAGAATTATTAGTCTATGAAAATTCCATTTTTACTTCGTGATTAACATCTAATTCACTTATTTCTCATCCCTATTAAGGGGAATATCGTCTACATGCAAACCCCCGTAAGATTTTCTAACTTTCCTACATGATCTTAACATAGGTAAACCCAAATTGGTATTTGTTTTTCTAAAACCTTAACATACATTAACAAGAGTAATAATTTCTAAAAGAAGAGCAAGATAATCACTTTCCTTAAAAATGAACTTCTGATTCACGGGTTGAAATTCGTATAGGAACGATCATCCTCACACGATCTACGCGCTGGTGTACTTTTTGTTGTGAAAGGTTGAGTTCTTGGCTAAGGCTCTAATGGAGTCTCCTTCTTCTTCCTTGGTTCTCTCTCTCTTTTCCTCTCTTCTCACATAGGTTGAAACTGATGGCCACTAACCCAAAATGCCTTTTATTTAAACCCAATTTTTGTCCATTTAATTACCCTAAAATTCCAAAAGACCAAAATACCCCTCTGGGATGTCGTTTTAGGTTAAAATGCCCCGAACTCCAAATAAATGACCCAAATAGTGTTTTCTGACTATTTCGAGCCTTCCAGACACTCTGGCGCACTTAAAAATAGTCGTTCGAGTTATACACAAATAAATTATCTTTTGAACCCCTTAATATATACAAATGATGCGACTTATACGCGTCCCAATTATTTATAACATAACTGTCGTGTATCTCATTGTCGGCCATACTATTATTTCAATAATTACTAACTCTCATCCCGCTAGTGATTATTATAATAAAATCAGATTAATTTAAAATTTAAATTTTTTACCTTTAATTTAATTAATACCCATTTTCCATAAAAATAATTATGCGTAAAAATACGGGGTATTACAATGTACAACTAATGTATGCCTGGTTTGCTATTAGAATTCATTGTAAACGGAAGATGATATTCCTCACAGAACATTTGATTCTATTATTCTTGCATTCACTTCCTCGAAAACAACTAATTCCAAACTTTGTTGAACTTCTCGTCTAATGTACTACTAGTCTGCATACATAAGTATGAGAAACTCTATCTCCCTTTACAAGCAATCATACCCTACGATAGTGATGTAAAGGAAATGAATGTATCATAGAACTCTATGCGAAAAGCTAGAATGGACATATGGAATGCTCTGATACCAACTGTCACACCATGTAATTTTTAATAATTAGCTTGATCAAGTCTATTTATCAAATGATACAGTTTCCAAAACAATTTTAATATCATTCCTATCATGTAATATAAAACAAAGACCAAAGATAAACCAAAAAGTAAAGATCAACATAATAAATTCTCAAATACTAATATGTAATGATTAGGATTCAATTACATCACCAAGTAAAAAATGATACACTCCAATTCTCTCAACACCCATTTCACTACAAAAAATATTTCTTTTTGAGACAGTGCTCGAGCCGTCTCAAAAGGTGATCTAGTCATCATAAATACTTTTTTGGATGACTCATTGGGGTCTTTTAGACCCCCGTTTTAAATAATTTTTGATATGGTAATAAAAGTCCTAAAAGGATTTTTTGATACGAGAACTAATCCATCTTAAAGGTTATCGATTATGTGATGATTTTGAGATAGTAGGGTAGCCTTCTTCAATAACTATTTTTTGAGATAGAAACAGCATGCACAAAAGGGATTTTCGAGACAAGAACTTAGCCGTCTCAAAATCTCATCATTTACGGTATCCTTTTGAGGCAGAAAGGAATCCATCTTTAATTATTGTGGAGCTAAAATTAGAATTACATCCATTCTAGAATATATCCATATAATCATACACAAAAATTTTTAAAAAACAATATATAATATCTTTGGCACCCATTTCAACATATATAATATGCCATTTCCCATTCAACTATAATTAGAGTTCATACAAGTAAACTCGTTCTACACAATCAATAATCCCAACAACATGTTCACCAATATAAATCAAAGTTTCATCAATGAAAACATTAATGGTAATAATAAGTTTTTCAAATATTTCGCTTGTCTTATTAGAAAAAATACATAAAACTCATCTACTCTGAACGTAAAATGATTTTAGCAAAGTAAACCAACGATCTTGAAGCATACGACCTCCAATAAAATAACTTCAATGATTTGTTTTGTCCAAAAAAGGTTTCCACCTTCAATAAGATTTATTTAGTGTCAATCACCTAAAACAAAAAATAAAAAAAAAATTCACAGTTCCTATAGATGACAATCTTTAAAATCATTATTAAGTTTGTATATCTACATATTAATTACCTTTAAAAGCACTTAACATTTAAAAAAAATGTTAGAGCCACCTTTGTTTATTCATGAAAACTAACTTGTTTAAACATAAAATTTAACTGAAAAACAACTAGAACAATATCCACAACACTTTAAATAAGTAACTTGAAAAGGGAGAATCTGCAAGAACATTAATTATTTTCAACACTAAACAACATTTAAATAAGTTTACCAAACGGTGGTTTCCTTTAGTATATATACATCTCGCCCTATATCATGATGCATCTTCAACATTGAAAGGTTTATTATTCAAAGCCCGAGTGCCTTGCCACATGTTGATATCGTCAACAGGCTCTCCTTCTTATAACCTATACCAAAAAAATGAATATATTAATGTATGTACATATAACATACATAATCAAGTTACTTACACAATAGTAAAATTATGAGAGAGTGACTTACACAATAGTAAAATTATGAGAGAGAGAGAGAGAGAGAGAAAGAGAGGGAGAGGGGGAGGGGGGGGGGGGGAGAAAGAGAGGGAGTAATCAAGTTAATTGTACATGAAACAAACATGAAATTGACATTAGTCAGCAAATATATACTTGAAATTGGGTAGACCAATATTATAATAGAGTCAAACCATCTTTTTTTTGTTTAAACACAATAGGAAATCTCAGACCATATATTTTCGACATATGTTATTAATGCTCTTTTTTCCTTCCCTTTTCACGATGAACCAAAAATTGGATGAAACTATATGTGAGGTTTTTAAGAGTCTTAAATTAGAGTACAAATATAGTTACAATAATTATTAAGTTGGAGATGTATATATGAAGCAAATAAAACATGTTAGGGAAAGAAGGCAAGCGAGGTACTTAGTATGTGAATGATAACTAAAAAGTCAATCATAGCCTGAAATTGATACATAGTGAGAGAGAAATCTCCAAATGAAATTAAAAGAAGATAGGGACTAAAGACGGTCTTACCATAAAACTCCCACCATTCATCAGATGTACTTAAGAAGCAATATTAATTCAAACTCAAGCATTAATATTAATTAAAACTCTATTGATTATAATCAAAGATATATTTTGATATTGGGAAACCAAAGGAAAATCATAAAAATATTTTCCTCTTAAATGGATAGTTATACTAATCCCCAACTTTGGACTGTACAATTGGAATGACAAAACCTTTCATGTTCAAAGAGTTAAATACTATGAAAATGATGCTCTATATTGTGGTGTTCCGTAGTGTATTACAAAATAATATCTACACATATATGATTATAGTGGAAAAGTAACATGTGATTGATAAGCAATCATTCATATGACCATATGCCCAATTTTAAATGGATGAGTTCGAGTTCTGTTAATGAGACATAAGTGTTCCAAACTTGTCGTATCTCATAAAATTTTCTCTAATAAACAAGGAACCAAATGAAGAACATTTAACATTAGGCTAAAATATTTTATACTCTTTATCCAAAGAAATAAAATAAATTGGTCATTTCCTACGTTTAAATAAAATGTAAAAGAGTGATAACAGGAGGATTATTTGCAGATATATTTGCATATTTTGGAGAATAATAGTAATTACCTTCTTCAAAAAAAATAAGAACATAGTTCAATTGTAAAACCCTCACAAATAATACTATCAGTTCAAGAAGTAGGAATGTGGAAAATAATCCACGGATTAGTGAAACAATGATTTAAGAGAAACAACAGCATGATGATTAATCTATAGATCAGAAAGCATTGTACATATATCGGATTTTCACTTTATATCATCAAAACATTGTTTCATAAAAAGATAAATCGATGATCATATGATTAGGTAACACAAAGAGTAGTAGACTCATTTATTCCCATATGAACAAAGTTCTTATTTAATCATGGACTTCGATTATTAGAAAAAATGCAAAATTTTAACACCCTCAATTAAAAAAAAGGACAACCTAGTTTCATGAATTCAACAAAAAAATGCAAAAATGTCCTTTATTTAAACTTGTGAACACGAACCATCAATGAATTCCAAAATTGGTTCTCGAATCATATAAAAAAGTAATACAAAGGGTGATAACTTAATAAAAAATTTCAATGAAAACTGCAATATTATGGAAATTAAACATAACTTTTTATATTTTATGTAGATATCATGTTATAAATACGACCAAGAATAAAAAATAATTCTTATAGAATCGGCAACAACCAAATCACAAAATTTAGGACTAAAAGCATGTTTTCCCAATCAATATTACATATTGAAACTGGTATAAGAGTATGTATTTAATTGTGTTTATATGAAATTTGGAATTTGGAAATGGAAAAAAAAAGGGATCAATCTTTTAGTATATGTATGTAAGAATGTGAAATTTACACAAAAATGACAATAAATTAAAAGCAAGCAATGTCCAGGCTAATAGATCGCATTTTTTTTCAAATTCTTTTATATATGTATGCATAAATGAGAAGGTGAAATTAACCATTCAGTTTTTCTCAATTGAGTCTCCATGTTTGTAATTCAAAGGTAGTTAGAGAAGATGGGATTTGCGCGTGTGGCTAGAGTTTGTGTTTGTAATCTACAAAGCCTAGTTTTTGTGAGGGTTTTGGCATTTGCGGCGGAGAAGAACAGCGTGGAGGTGCACATTGATGGAGGGGGGGATAAACTTTAGAGAAGGTAGATAGAGAAGGGGTTATGACTGAAAAGAAGAAAAGAAGAACCAACAGGAGGGATTCTTTGACTTTTTTTTCTTAGGGTAATAGTGGGAAGTAAAGACTCAAGTGGAACCAAAATGTTTAGCCTTCTCAAAAGCTATGTTATTTTGAACTGCTATACATAAGAGGTCCCATTAATATCACTTTATAAGACGGGTGTTAAAATGGGTTTTAAATAATATTAGTTCTTAACATCACTAATTTTAATCGTCCCAATAGGTGGCATTGAGGGACTCAAATTTCAGACGTCTCAAAAGGTTCAGTCCCAAAAAAATATTTTATGTATTGTTTATACTAATAAATGAATACAAATAAGTAAACCTTGCATATCTCAAAATAAACGAAGTAAATGTATAAGTAGGTAAAACCCTTACATCTTCTAAGCTTAGTTGTGAGTTGAATGGAAGACAACATGGCAAGTAAGAAACTAGGTCCGGTACATGTGAGCACCTGCAATAACGTGATGGGCTAGGCCCATCGCAACAAGATAATAGATACGGACTCAAGTGGTAAAACTATCAATCGTGACTATAAATAATAATGTCTACAATTATTAAAATAGAAAATTTTACATCATCCTTAAGAGTGTTAAACCATTGGAGTTAAGTATTTTTAATATATATGTTTTCAATTCCAACATTTCTCATATAAGTAAAATTTACTAAGTAAAGGGGAACAATTAAAATTGTTATATGGGTTCTCAAAGTATAACTAAATTAAAAAAAAATATTGGGGTCGTTCACATGGGGATAGATTGCACTCGTTCACACATCGTCGTTCGCAGGGTAAAAACCATACCCGTTATCATGCCACCATGTGCATTGTAAAAACTATGTTCATTCGCACGGTACATAGTAACAAAAGTCATCCCGAATCAGATATATACACCCTTCTCGCAAGCCAAATATTCATATCACCATTTTTGTCTTAAAATGAGGTTCTATGTCCTATATCCACAAAATATTATCTAGGAGAGTTTTTAAAGTCAATCCATACACAAATTTTACTTCCTCATATATGCATGTGATCTTTCAAGATATAATTCAACATCCAAGAAGCACATCAAAATTCAAAGGGAAATATGACCATTATATGTAGAAAAATGGTATAACAGACGATTCCTATGAAATAGGAATATCTAAAACGGAATATATAATTCTCTACCCAATTCCATTGAACTTATAATTTAAGCTAAACATGAAATTTCAAGAATTTGTAAAATAATTTAACTATACATGAAACTTCAAGAATTGGATTTTTTTCATTTGTATACAAAAATCACCATTTCTCCATATATCAAATGATCCGAATTATTTATACACCATTTTTATAATTTATTAAAATTTGTTTATGAAGAAATGATTATTTACATCATGAGAGGAGAAAGTATAATTATATTGGTTTGAATAATTGATATCATGTTCCAAATAAAAGATGAGAGAAACCCTCCGTTGTTATTGCTCCTCAAAAATCCCAATTTGTGTAAATAAGTTCCCAGTGGTTCTTGAAAAGAAATAGTCAAATTGTTCTTCCCAGATGTTTCGAAAAGTGTTTTACCAAAATAGGTTTAGAATTGTGGGGTTTTTGGTTAGAAAGTTGTGTATTGTGAGTAGGTATTTTGTATGATGTTTGGAAGTTGTATTACAGGTTTTTAGGAGGTGGAATGGTTTCATGTAGCTTTTATATTAATTCTCCTTAACCCTAGCTTTGTCCCCAAGTATATAATTTTTACATTTCTCTCCTAAACCCTATCTTCCTTTCCAAGTATGTTTTAATTCCCTTATTAAAATTATTCACCCAACTAATATTACGGAGTTTTCAAATAATAATTTAAAAGTCCTTAAATAATTTAAATTTCATTATTTTCTCAAATAAAACCCCAATTCCCACTAACTCCAAATTACTTTCAAAGTTTCTTAGAAAAATTAATTTTCACGTATAAGTCTATAAATCATTATAAAAATTCAATTTTTATTTAAAAATAATCATTAAAATTTTATCAAAAAATTCCAAAAATTCAATTAAATCCCAAGGATCTGAATTAACTAATTATTTTTATTAATTACATTATTTTAAATTTACGGTTTATTAAACCAAACCATGCAACGTCACTGATAAGTATGACATATAGATTGTTATAATAACATAATTAAAATGACATAGGGTTCATGCATAAATTGTCCATCACAAGACTAAAATAATTTTCTCATTTATTCTCAATAGAATGATATGAAGGAAACTACCTTCCAAGGACACTCTCATGCCTCTATAGGTAAATTCCTAGGAGTCCCTAACCTATTGGGTTTAAAGTATATCCATATAAGATAATGGGGGATTAATACGCAATCACACCCCTAGATTGTCCCATATCAAAAATCAACATATGGACTAGATCATCAACCTCTCTCATCGTGAAGTCTAGATAAACTGAATATATGATCAAAACATAAGACCTCCACGATGGCCTACATCAATAACTAGGTGTACGATTCACGGTCGCAACCTCCAAAGCAACCTACCAAATAAATTCTCCATGATTAACATTATGTTCATGCAATTAGGTAATATATATATCAAATATACAATACATGTATATGTCCATAGGATATCCTTTGTTTCATGCATCTACCTAATCCAACCTAAACCCAACTCCGGATTGCACTATTTATTAAAGTATTATCCAATCTTATACCTTAATTAAAGATAATAAAATTAGTCTATCAATTTATGCTGTAATAAACCTAGCTACTACAATTTACCAATCACCTATCAAGTAAACAAAGATTCAACTACTCAGATCAACTCAGAATAATCCCACGATCCTTTCCATGACCCAACCTCGACCCATCATCGGGTATAAATGGATTCTCCCCTAGGAACAATGAAGTTGGTTCAAGTAAAAGTCCTAAGTTTGTCTAAAAATGAAGTTTGTCTTCCCCAACCCCCCAACCCCATTAATTTACCAAACAAGCTTCATGGATACCCCAAACCAAGTTTGTCAAACTAGAAAACATAATTATTCATACTCATAATTCATTTTTAAGGGATTTAACAGTAACTAAATAGAATCATAGGTTTAATTCATCAATTCTACAAATTAAACCATGTGTTAATCTGTAACATGCAATAAAATCATAATCACGAATGATTTCGGGTCTACACCTTAAATTAACAAGAGGATCTACTTACCAAATGAAAGTAAATATTAAACATGAGTTCTAATAACATAATCTTATATTAAAACCATTTAATTCAGATTTCTCTCAAAAAGTACAACTCATCAATACAGAGTTGATTAATACTAATCATAACTAAACAAAGAAACAAAAATGATGAAGATAATTCGAGTCAATCCTAAACATGAGTTCTGATTATCATAATTAAAAACTTAGCATGAAATTATAAACAAGTTTCCGATAAAACATGATATAACAAGAGATTTCATGCCTGAAACGATGAACACTGAGTCTCTACGCAACGTTCCTTATTCATTTTCTCCTAAAGTATCCTAAATCTCTTCCCAAAAATTCTAATGGTTCTACGAATTGTTTCTTATGTAAAAAGTAATTAATTAGTGAGGCTAAAATCCATTAAAATTTTCTTAATTTCTCAAGACCATAAAAGCCTATTTTTGGGCCCCAATATTAGCCCATAATTTATCCTAGGGGTATGCCTATCCCCGAGCCCAACATAAAGAAAATAAGACTTGTAATTGGACCCCCTTATCTCTTTAGAGTCTTCTTTAAATGGTAATACCTCATAGTTCATGGTAATACCTCACAATGTAAAATAAAACACACACACACACACACACACACACACACACACACACACACACATATATATATATATATATATATATATATATATATATATATATATATATAATAAAGTAGCATGGTGTTTTCATCATTCCATAAGTTGATAACTTAATTAGAGGTGCGGATTTTGCCAACAAGGCACTAGATGGAGGGTGAGATCACAATTCACACGATAAGCTCTACAACACGTCACACCTCATTATATACTCTATATTGTATTTATAATTTTAACCCACTAAAATATACTTTCCCCCTCATTTACTTCCTAGATTTTTTATTATGATTCAAACAAAGAGGGTATTTTGGTGACATACGTAAAAAGTACTTTGGTACTGACACACAATTACTCTATCTCCCGTTAACTCCCCCCACAACAGACAAACCCTCTCAACTCAAGCCTCCAGCTCTCACACTGTGCATTTACTCTCTCTCTCTCTCTCTCTCTCTCTCTCTCTCTCTCTCTCTCTCTCTCTCTCTCTCTCAGCCTCACATTCTAGCCTCCTCATCCACCTACATTTCTCTCTTCCTCCCTCTTCTCACACGCACTCACCCCAACAACCCCCTATTCAGATTTCTTTTCTAAACCAAATCTTACTCTTTGTTTTGTTCCCCCTCTCTTTTTGTGGCTTTTTTGAAACCCGGTCTTCACAAATCGGCATGTTCTTCACCACGGAAAGACACCATTTTCTAGGTATGGTTTTGTTTATTTTTTTCGGGATTTTGTTAGATATCTCGCTTTTTTCGATTTTATTTTGAATCTTTGTTTAATTTAAATTACGTCTTATGGTTATTTTTTCATTTGGGTTTCAAATATCAAGCCATGAACGACATTACCAGGTTTATTACTTTGTTACATTTAGGCTTCAAATCAATACTTTTTTTTTAAAATTCTTTGTTGCATTTTCATTAGGGTTTTTTGTTCTTTGTTGCACTTAGGTTTCAAATGCGATTTTGGGTATTTTTTAATCCCGATTTTGATCATGTTATTACGATGTTGGATTTTAGGTTTCAAATGAGATTTATACAAGATGGTTGCTCTGCTGACATTACTGGAACCATATAGCCTTTTTAAGGTCAGTTTTTCATTTCTTCTGTTTAGTTCTTTGAAAATGATGAGTAACGATCAATGTGTTAGGATCCTGAATTCATTTAATATGGAAATTCTTCATTATTTCTTTCTTAGTTTTTTTATGGATCTAACTCAATATGTGTTTATTAAAGAGCATGAGGGAAAATAGGATAGGTGCTGCTGAGATGTTTTTCGGTGAGTAAGATATGTATTTATGACTCTATATATCTTTATTGGTTTCGTACTTTGAAGTGAAGAGGGACTAAACAATTATTTGCATTTCTTTTTTCATTGTGGGTGGATTTCAGGTTATGTCGCTTGGAGGTTTTCAGGATAAGCGCATGTGTAGTTATACACTACGTGGGTTAAATTTGTCCAAGGTTACTAATCATGTTTTGTATTGTCATCACAAATACATGTTTAAACTCTCACAATTTAATGCCAAATAATGTCGTCTAAATATTTGAAAAAATGTGGTATTTGATGTAATTATGTATCAATATATAATTGATACTTATTGTTCTTATCTTCTCTGTTCTGGAATGTTTAGGTTAGACCTATGAAACTTTGTGAAAGGCATCACATTAATTCAAGAATTATATTTTGTGATAACGGTGTTACTACAAGTTACGGGAGAGGATTTTTTTAATGAAACTTAAAGTGTTTTCATTGTTGAAATTATGAACTCATCACCTAACTCGTGTATTATTATTTTTTCATCTTTGATAACTTAACCGATATATAATGGTTTGCCATAATTATGTTTTGTTTTTTATATCAGGATATTTTTTTTCTTTTGGGCACGATATATAATGGATTTCCCACTAATTATCCATACATTTCGCTAAATTTTCCCTAGCATGGGTGCATCCAAAATTTCCCTAAAGTTTCTATAATTAATTATTACATTTCCCACTAATTTTAGTTTTGTGGACAAAATACCTCATTTATATGCCATGCTATCATAGGGGAAGGCGCACTGCACTGTTCAGATTTTAGTCTTCCATTTTTGCATGTGAAACTATAAACTCTATACACTATAAACTGATATTTGTTAGTATTCACTAAAATATAATTGTGAAATCAGTTTTTGGTTGTTTAGTTTGTATGTTTATATGTTTGTTGTGCTTTCTAAATTTGCTTCATCAGTCATTATAATAGCATTTGGGTCTAAAGTGTGATTTTGGATATTATGAAATCAAATGGGCGGTACAAAAGAAGACCGTCTTTTTTGGATCAAAATTCCGAAGCTTGGATTTATAAGTGGAATAAACCCATTAGTCGTTCTTAAATTGTTGAAAAGTGGCATACCGAGAATAACATTGTTGTAGAAATTTCAAGCTGTTGGTAATGGATTTTATGTTCTCTTGAATGGATGATATCCTTTACACATATATGTATTCATGTTGTAGATCTGATCTGGATCGAGAAGGTTAGGTTTATAGTGACCTTTTTATCTTTGATCTAAAATATATTTGATCTCTTTTTATCTCTATCAAGCAAGTCTGATTTCTGTTATAGGTTTCATGTAATATTGACCTTTATGTTATAGATTTGATCTTGATCGAGCATGTCCCTTACTCATGTCATGTTTTTGAAATTCTGAAGCTTAGGTTTATAGGTGGAATAAACCCATTAGTCTTTCTTAAATTGTTGAAAAGTGGCATACCAGGAATAGCATTGCTGTAGAAATTTCAAGCCGGTGGTAATGAATTTTATGTTCTCTTGAATGGAAGATATCCTTTACGCATATGTGTATTCATGTTATAGATTTGATCTGGATCGAGAAGGTTAGGATTATATTCACCTTTTTGTCTTCAATCTAAAATAGACTTGATCAATTTTTGTCTCAATCGAGCATGTTTGATTTCTATTATAGATTTGATCTAATATTGATCTTCATGTTATATATTTGATCTGGATAGAGCCGGTCCTTTACTCATGTCAAGTTTTTAATAGTTATCTCTGATATAGACAATTTTTTATTATGCTGCTACATAAAGTTCTAAAGTTTATGTAGTAGCATGATTAGGAATTAGAAATCAGTTCTAATACAACCCATCATTTTCTTACTAAAGAATCTCACAGCGTGTATATAGATGGTGATTTATGTATTCAAGTTTTAAAAAAGTTCCTTGAGGTGTGGGACCTTCAATTCATTATGCTCAACTTCCCTGTTCCTGTGGCAGTTTCAACAATCTCACAAAATGAGTGGAGAGTAGTGCAATTTCAACCTCTTCAGCCTCTCATCGAAGCTACAGATTATTGACAGACAGGTTCTCACATTGAAATTATGAAATAATTATGAAATTCTGAAATCATTGAAACTATGGATTATTTCTTAGAATACCTTTAGACATTCTTAGTACAGTTATTGGTTTTTTATCTGTTTTTGACAGTCAATTTTCCAAACACTGCTACTTCATGTGTTTTCAACAGTTAATTTACTTCAACATTTAATTTGCTTCTAACTGTTAGTACTTTATTATTTTGTACTTCAATGTTTGCTGCTAATTATTTAATGATTCGAGTTAAACGTAAACTTAAACTCGTACTAAATGATGACAGGAACAAGAGCTGCTAGAACTGCTCCACGGTGACCAGAATTAAATAGTGGTCTGCAAAGCATGAAGATTAGACCAATGCTTATATGCACAAGCTTCCCGTTTAGTCTTTGATCAAAGAGGACTCTCTTTATGATTTCTACCCAAAATTTAAGTACGGATATAACAATGCAACCCGAGAGTGTGGTGGCACAGATGTCTCAGGCGATGGGATTTTGGGACAACATTGATATGAACGATAGCAGCGTTGATAGGGGTTGTTCTTTTTCATATCTTTTACACTCATTTTTTATTCACTTTTGTTGATTTAGTTTTTTTGTTTCATATATCCTATATAGTGCATGTTTCAAGCTATTGGACCGATGTGCGTGGGTCTAATAGGGTACATAGCCTCCCATTTTTTTGGAAGTTCTTTATTGATTGAATAATTTCTCTTTTACTTACAAAAATGTAGTGTTAGCTATGAATTTCACATGTCTAATGTCCTTAAAGCATGGTTTTAAATATCGGTTGATACCGTTACGCATTGTCGATTTTTAATTATTGATTACGTTACTAATGTTCAATTTATTTTTCATTTTCAAAAGTCTCTTATAGGGTGATGCTTCAGAATGGGCTTTGAAAAGAGAGGTAACAGACTGAAGCAAGGACGAGAATAATCCAAAATATCTCACACATCGATATAATCGTGTAACGATGTAACTGAAGCAGGGAGCGGTACATTCAAACATATATCATACACACAAACTGTTTAACTGAAGAAAGGTCAGGTATAGTCCAAGTCAATGGATCTGATCATCCAAACTTTGAGGTGTGGCAGAACATTGTGACACCCCGACTAATTAAATACCGGATAGCTACTCCTTTATTAAATTAAACCAAAATGCCAAGTTGGCTCAGTTAATAGCATCACTGTCGAAAACATTTTATTATTACTAACCACCTAGTATTTAAAAAGTAAGTTGCCAAATTTTAATTAAAGTCTGATTAACATGCAGTAAAAGATTTAATACAAGAATAATATCACCATTCACCATAACGAAGTAATATAATAACCATCACACGATATAAATAAATCCGAAGGAAAAACTCCTCACAACAAACTCCATAACTGAAATGAATAACTAAATACTGAATACTGAATCAATACATGCCAAAGTCTAAAAAATTGAAATGGAAAAGTCTCTAATAGAATTTGGGCAACATGCCCTACAACTGAAGAATACTGAATATGGAATCCAAATGGTAGAAGCGTCTAAAAGCAAATCCCTGTAGCTTCCACAAACAGCTACAGCTCGTCACCTGAATGAGTATCCTATGCATGGTGTCCTTGTGGCTGGGCACCTAAAATGGTTTTACAAAAAAATAGATTTGAAAGCAAACGGGTCAGAGCCCGAATGTGGAGATATTTTAAAAACCTGCAAGTGCTTTAAAAACATTTAAAACATTAAATGCAAAGTACATGTTAGGACGTGCACTCACATGAAATTCTCACCTCTCGTCTAACTGTGCACTCCTAACATAAGTACCCATCTAAAAATGACACAAACCACTAGCTAAGTGACATCATATCTAGCTAGACTGTCATAGGTGCTACCCTTATTACAGGGTTCCCATTAACATTATAACGCTCGCAATTAAAGAGGGGCTTAACGTAAATTCAGGTTCTGACGTAAAAGTAATACAACTCATTATAGATCATCCTTTTTATGTTATTCCATAGTTATACACACAATACCATATGAAAGTTCTCATTTTACAAAGCGTATATTTTTCCACAACATAAATATACAATATAAGCACCCCGAGACTAAGCTGCGGTGCACACATACTCTGCTATCCATCCCGGTACATCACATACATAAGGATTACATATTCCGAACCTCTAAGGAATAGTTCACAGATAACAACATCACAAATAATGGAGGCGAACACAGGCACATCACATGGTTCACGCACATACCTACGCTCCCACGATCAGCGAACTTATTAACATCCCAATAAGTCTTTCTCTGACCTATGTTCATCGAGGTAACCAGTCTAAATCCGGGCAACACAAGGATTAGAGGTCCCTAAGCGAACGCAAACCTCCCATGATAGCAAGTATGGTAGGTATGTCATACACACAAATCATATACCAATACTAAGTAAGCACACATCTTAGTAATCACCGTAGTTTAATTGTAGTACTTATCACATTCTCGTACCAACTTAATATATATACAACTTATATAATCCCGGTTCATATTGATACGCGCCATAATTTATTCTCCCGTCGTAGTAGGCACTCACGTCTCGACTCAAATGTCTATTTGATTTGATCCACACTTGTATAATTTACTAGTCATTATAACCCAAATGTCCCATGTATACTAATACACCATCAAAGGAATGTTATCTCTATCCTCGAACAAGTTTACGGGACTCCCAAAATCAAAACAGGCCAAAAAGGCCTAAACTGCCAGCTCGTTAGAAGTCTCGTTCGAACGAGGCTGTTCGAACGAGAGTTCGTTTGAACGAACTGGGCTATCTAACGAGATCTCGTTCTAACGAGATTATCGAACGAACATCCCTCTCGTTAAAACCCCAAACTGTCAACTCGTTAGAAGCTCGTTCGAACGACCTGGGTAGGTCTTCTAACGAGTGACCAGATTCAAGCCCAGAAATTCTATATTCGTTTTTCACCAATTCCTACACTTCTAATCTCAACCAAAATTCATCCCAACAATGTTTTATGGTCTCTAATCATCCCTAAACATATCAAGGTTACATACAAACGTATTTTAAAGGACCAATTCATCCTAATCATCATCAATCCATCAAATCTCTACACTTTTCCCCAAATTTTCAAGAACATAAACCCTAAAATTTATGATCATCAATTTACTCAAATTAGATTCGTTTTTGTTACATCCAACACATATTTACATCAGGGTAATCATTTCTCTACGATTCTACATGCTATTACTCCTCACATTCAAATTCTAAGTCCAATTAAAATGGGTTTTTATTTAAACTCTCAAGAACAATTTGATTTATGTAAATTCCTACACATGGAAGATGCATTCTCTATAATAATTGAAATTAAACCACTTGCCTTGATTCAATCTCTGATTTGATGACGATTTGTTGAAGTTCTCTCTCTCTTTCTGCGGAATTCCCTTCTATCTCTCTCTCTCCAAGCTTATCTCCAATGGTGGCTAGGGTTTTCTTTGGGAATGTTTTGAAAACCTAATTTGATAACCCCCGTATCTTATTGGGTCATTAAGGGTTGGTTAGTGGGTTTAGTGGGTCAATTCCCAATCAGATAAAGACTCCTAATTTTCGTCACTTTAAATTCCCAAAAGTACGAAATTACCAAAATACCCTTTATGTTGCCGGTATGGCCTAAAAATACCCCGGGACCCAAACTAAACTCCCGACTAGTATTTTCTGACTATCTCGACCCTTCCGGACGCGTTGGCGCACTCAAAACGACCATACGGTTGATAGAATTTAAATTCACTTTTATAATCAAAATAATTATATCCTGACGCGACTGTCTCACGCGTCCCAATAAAATGTCCAAATTGCGTATATCAATCTCACGACAAATTTCATAATTCAATATTCATATATCATCATATATACTCAATATAGTCAAATACCAACTCACATCTCGCTAGTATTTTATCCGGATTAATTCCCAATTAATTCTCATTTAATTAATTAATCCCAAAAATAAATATTGCCAAAAATACGGGGTATTACATACTTCCCCCCTAATAACAGAATTTCGTCCCAAAATTCGGAACTAGAAAATACCTGATAAAAACAACTCTGGATAACGTTCGCGCATATCATCCTCGCGTTCCCATGTGGACTCCTCGACATTGTGATGTCGCCACTGAACACGCACTAACGGAACTATCTTTGACCGCAGCTTCCTCTCACTTCGGTCCAAAATAGCAATCGGCCCCTCCTCGTAGGAGCTATCAGGTTGGAGATCGATGTCCTCCAAAGCAATATGAGAATGAGCCAAATTGTCTCTAAGATATTTCCTTGGCGAGGAAATATGAAACACATCGTGAATCCAGTGTAAATGCTCCGGTAACCCGAGTCTATACGCAACTGGTCCAATCCGCTCAATAATAGGAAACGGCCCCACATACCTCGGTGCCAACTTCCCCTTCTTCCCGAAACGCATAATCCCCTTCATAGGAGATACTCTAAGCAAAACCTGGTCCCCCACTTGGAACTCTCTGAAAAACCTCTTCGCATCAGCATAACTCTTCTGTCGGTCTTGAGCTACCCGAATGCGACTCCGAATCAACTTAATCCTTGACGAAGTATCCTGAATCACTTCCGGCCCAAGTAGTTTGTTGTCCCCCACCTCTAATCAACATGCTGGGGAACGACAAGGTCTACCGTACAACGCCTCAAACGGAGCCATGCCAATAGTGAACTGGTAGGAGTTATTGTAAGCAAACTCCACCAGTGGAAGGTATTGCTCCCATCCACCTCAAAAGTCAATAATGCACATGCGTAGCATGTCCTCCAACATCTGATTTGTGCGCTCTGTCTGCCCATCGGTCTGCGGATGATAAGCCGTACTCAACCGCAATTCCGTGCCCATGGCCTCCTGGAAACTCTCCCAAAACTGCGAAACAAATATCTTGTCTCTGTCATACACGATATTTAGGGGTACACCATGAAGTCTCACAATCTCTGAAATGAAGAGCTGGGCATACTGTCCCGTAGTGTAGTCAGTCCTTACGGGTAAAAAGTGAGCGACTTTGGACAATCTGTCCACAATTACCCAAACGGAGTCGTGACCCCTCTGCGACGTAGGTAACCCCGTGATAAAATCCCTGGATATGCTCTCCCACATCCACACCGGGACCTACATTGGCTGTAGTAGTCCTGCCGGTCTCTGATGATCCACTTTTACAAGCTGAAGAGTGGCGCATTTCGAAACAAACTCAGCAATATCTTTCTTCATACCGCTCCACCAATACTGCCGTCTCATGTCTTGGTACATTTTATCGCCTCCGGGATGTACCGCGAACCGTGAGCCGTGCGACTCTTCCATCACCTCGTGTCGCAAGTCCTCCCCTTCCGGAACCACTAATCTCCCATTGAAGCGCAATCCCCCGTCTGAGCTAACGGTATAAGACTCGGCTCCCTCTGCTAGTAATCGAACTATCAGCTCCTGACAGAACGAGTCATTAGCCTGTGCCCGTACTACCTTCGTGACAATCTGAAGTGTAACAGTCATCACAAACATGAAAGATCGGGCCACTGCATCCTGGTGTCCCAATTCCTTCCACTTGGCCTTCCACACCTCTGCTGGCCTACGGCTCAACGCGTCTGCCACCACGTTAGCCTTACCCGGGTGATACCGGATATCAAACTGGTAGTCTATCACAAACTCAAGCCACCTACGCTGCCTAATATTCAACTCCTTCTACGTGAACAGGTACTGTAGGGACTTGTGGTCCATGAACAGTTGGAACTTCTCCCCCAAAAGATAGTGCCTCCAAATCCATAGGGCAAATACCACTGCCGCCAACTCCAAATCATGCGTGGGGTAATTCTTCTCATGAGGCTTAAGCTTACGGGAAGCATAAGCTATGGCATGTCTCTCCTGCTGCAATACACCTCCAAGTCCTTGCAAAGACGCATCGGTGTAAACCAAATACTCAACTCCCGATCTCGGCAATGCTAACACAGGTGCTGAGGTCAATTTATCCTTCAAATCATCGAATGCCAACTGACAGGAATCACTCCAGATGAATGGCACACCCTTATGAGTCAGATGTGTCAAAGGACCTGCTATCTTCGAGAAACCCCGAATAAACCTCTTGTAGTATCCTGCTAGACCCAAGAAACTACAAATCTCTGTTGGTGTCGTGGGCTTTCCCCACTCCCTTACCGCGGATACCTTCCCCGAATCAACAGATATCCCCCGGTCGGAAATAATATGTCCCAAAAACTGGACCTCCTTCAACTCAAACCCGCACTTCTCAAACTTTGCATAGAGCTCGTTTTGACGTAGTGTCTGCAAAACTTACCTCAAATGCTCGGCGTGCTCCTCCTCTGTCTGGGAGTAAACCATAATATCATCGATGAAGACAATGACAAACTGATCTAGGAAATCCATGAACACTCTGTTCATCAAGTCCATAAACATAGCTGAAGCGTTGGTCAAACCAAAAGGCATAACCCAAAACTCGTAAGAACCATATCTCGACAAGAACGCAGTCTTCGAGACATCCTCCTCCCGGATACTCAACTGATGGTATCCCAATCTCAAATCAATCTTTGAGAAGAAAGAAACTCCTCTCAACTGGTCAAATAAGTCATCGATTTGAGGCAACGAATACTTATTCCGTATCGTGACCTTATTCAACTCTCGGTAGTCCACACACAATCTCAGTGAACCATATCTCTTCTTTACGAACAACACAGGGGCACCCCACGATGAAGTACTCCTCCGTATAAACCCCTGACCCAATAATTTTTCAATCTGATCCCGTAACTCCCTCATCTCAGCTGGAGCCATACGGTACGGTGCACGTGCTATAGGTCTCGTACCTGGTAGTAAATCTATAATAAAGTCTATCTCTCGACTCGGGGGTAGACCTGGTATCTCCTGAAACATATCCGAATACTCCCTGACAACTGGGATATAATCTAAAGGAATCACAACCTCCTTAGAGGTATCCTCCTCTATGTAATACAGATGAGCGGTCGACCCTCCCTTTGGGCGAGGCATCGCCACTACAAACATCTCTTGCCCCGGAATGGCAAAAACAATGCTCCCGCTGAAGCAATCAATCATGGCCCTATAATCAGCGAGGCAATCCATACCGATAATCACATCGTGATATCTAATACCAACATATCTGCAGGTAATACCAGACTACCAATCTCTACCCCCACTCCCCGGCATATAAAGAATATAAGTGACACATTCCCCAATGGTGAGTCGACACACGTCACTGCGCTCTCCGCTGTGGCTAACAACCCTAAAGCCTTCGAAAAATGTGTAGCTATAAAACAATGTGTAGCCCCCGTATCAAACAATACCCGACCCATAGTGCCATGGATAGGAAATGTACCCTCAATCGCAGGCGGTGCCTGTGGAACTGCTTCCTGGTGGACGTTATAGACACGTCCATACTGTAGTTTCCCCTGCTGAACTGGGACTGCTGGAATGGGTGGCAATGCTGCCATCTGTGGTGGTGCCGGGAGAGCGGCTGGAAACATAGGCCTCTGCGGCTCCTGGCAAGCACCCTATTGCTGCTGCTGTGGGGCCCTGCCCCTATCAGGACAATCCTGTCGTTTATGGCCAGTCTTGCCACAAACAAAACACTTCCCTGGGAAGTTCCCTCCTCTCTGCCCCTGCTGTCCCCGGCCCTGGTGGCCGTTACCGTTCCTCCCTTGGCCCTGCTGGCCCTGCTGAAACTACTGCCCATTCTGCCCCTGTTGGCCCTGATGGCCGTTTGGACCCTGATGGCCCTGACGGAAACCTCCCTGTCCGTGCCTGAAATTTCCTGATCTGAACCTCTTCTGATCCCCCTGCTGGGAACCCTGTCTCTGCCCCTGAACAGATTGTGCCCCACCGGCACCATGTCCTCCAGTCCTACCCTGATGGCTAGACTCTCCCGATCTCTTGCCCTCAGCCATATGAAAGCGGTGATCCTGGCAGTGTAACAAAGCAGCGTTAACCACATCAGAATAAGTGGCCAACGAAAGGTTCCCTAACAGATGCTGACGGATCCTCCATGTCAACCCGTCGGTGAATTTCTCAATCTTCTTCTTTTCTGTTGGTATCTCATCCGGAACGATATTCAACAGGTTCGTGAACTCGGCCTCATACTCGGCCACGGTCTTACCCTCTTGCTTCAGACTCATCAATTTCCTCCTCATTTCCATGTGAACAGCTGACGGAAAGTATTTGCGGTCGAACCGCACCCAAAAGTCCTGAATAGTGAGAGTATCCCTCTCCTCCACGGTGGTAATAGACTCCCACCACTGCAGTGCAGATCTAACTAGCTTGAAAGTAGCTAGCACCTGCTTCTGAACGTTCGTGCACTCATACATCCTTAAGTGCCTCTGTATATCCTTCCTCTATTGGCCCGAGACTACCACATCTGAGCTACCTGCAAACTCTGGCGGATGCGCTTTTTGAAAAGCGTCACGTACACGTTCCCAAGCAGACGGGAATGCATTTTCCTGTACTGGTGCGACAACCGACGCCTGAGGTAGTGCCTACTGAACTACGGTAATTGCGGCATTTACCGCTTGGGCTACAATGGCTGCAACCTCAGCAGCATTCATCATGCCCTGAACTGGAGCGGGCTGTGGTTCTGGCGTTGCATCCCTGGGAACTCGTCGTGCACGTCGTGGAGGCATCTGAAATAAGAATAAAGTTTATAAGTTCGCAGTTATAAACTTAAAATAGCTGAAGAACGAAGCATACACAAAAGAGTACAACAGTCCTAAAATATAGGGCTCTATATCAAAGAAAACTTAGCGGAAACATAATAGCCGTACAGATCCTAAAGGACACTAGAACCTGATGCTCTGATACACCCTGTGACACCCCGACTAATTAAATACCGAGTAGCTACTCCTTTATTAAATTAAACCAAAATGCCAAGTTGGCTCAGTTAATAGCATCACTGTCGAAAACATTTTATTATTACTAACCACCTAGTATTTAAAAAGTAAGTTGCCAAATTTGAATTAAAGTCTGATTAACATGCAGTAAAAGATTTAATACAAGAATAATATCACCATTCACCATAACGAAGTAATATAATAACCATCACACGATATAAATAAATCCGAAGGAAAAACTCCTCACAACAAACTCCATAACTGAAATGAATAACTAAATACTGAATACTGAATCAATACATGCCAAAGTCTAAAAAACTGAAACGGAAAAGTCTCTAATAGAATTTGGGCAACATGCCCTACAACTGAAGAATACTGAATATGGAATCCAAATGGTAGAAGCGTCTAAAAGCAAATCCCTGTAGCTTCCACAAACAGCTACAGCTCGTCACCTGAATGAGTATCCTATGCATGGTGTCCTTGTGGCTGGGCACCTAAAATGGTTTTACAAAAAAATAGATTTGAAAGCAAACGGGTCAAAGCCCGAATGTGGAGATATTTTAAAAAATTGCAAGTGCTTTAAAAAAATTTAAAACATTAAATGCAAATTACACGTTATGACGTGCACTCACATGAAATTCTCACCTCTCGTCTAACTGTGCACTCCTAACGTAAGTACCCATCTAAAAATGACACAAACCACTAGCTAAGTGACATCATATCTAGCTAGACTGTCATAGGTGCTACCCTTATTACTTGGTTCCCATTAACATTATAACGCTCGCAATTAAAGAGGGGCTTAACGTAAATTCAGGTTCTGATGTAAAAGTAATACAACTCATTATAGATCATCCTTTTTATGTTATTCCATAGTTATACACACAATACCATATGAAAGTTCTCATTTTACAAAGCGTATATTTTTCCACAACATAAATATACAATATAAGCACCCCGAGACTAAGCTGCGGTGCACACATACTCTGCTATCCATCCCGGTACATCACATACATAAGGATTACATATTCCGAACCTCTAAGGAATAGTTCACAGATAACAACATCACAAATAATGGAGGCGAACACAGGCACATCACATGGTTCACGCACATACCTACGCTCCCACGATCAGCGAACTTATTAACATCCCAATAAGTCTTTCTCTGACCTATGTTCATCGAGGTAACCAGTCTAAATCCGGGCAACACAAGGATTAGAGGTCCCTAAGCGAACGCAAACCTCCCATGATAGCAAGTATGGTAGGTATGTCATACACACAAATCATATACCAATACTAAGTAAGCACACATCTTAGTAATCACCGTAGTTTAATTGTAGTACTTATCACATTCTCGTACCAACTTAATATATATACAACTTATATAATCCCGGTCCATATTGATACGCGCCATAATTTATTCTCCCGTCGTAGTAGGCACTCACGTCTCGACTCAAATGTCTATTTGATTTGATCCACACTTGTATAATTTACTAGTCATTATAACCCAAATGTCCCATGTATACTAATACACCATCAAAGGAATGTTATCTCTATCCTCGAACAAGTTTACGGGACTCCCAAAATCAAAACAGGCCAAAAAGGCCTAAACTGCCAGCTCGTTAGAATTCTCGTTCAAACGAGGCTGTTCGAACGAGAGTTCATTGGAACGAACTGGGCTATCTAACGAGATCTCGTTCGAACGAGATTATCGAACGAACATCCCTCTCGTTAGAACCCCAAACTGTCAACTCGTTAGAAGCTCGTTCGAACGATCTCGTTCGAACGACCTGGGTAGGTTTTCTAACGAGTGACCAGATTCAAGCCTAGAAATTCTATATTCGTTTTTCACCAATTCCTACACTTCTAATCTCAACCAAAATTCATCCCAACAATGTTTTATGGTCTCTAATCATCCCTAAACATATCAAGGTTACATACAAACGTATTTTAAAGGACCAATTCATCCTAATCATCATCAATCCATCAAATCTCTACACTTTTCCCCAAATTTTTAAGAACATAAACCCTAAAATTTATGATCATCAATTTACTCAAATTAGATTCGTTTTTGTTACATCCAACACATATTTACATCAGGGTAATCATTTCTCTACGATTCTACATGCTATTACTCCTCACATTCAAATTCTAAGTCCAATTAAAATGGGTTTTTATTAAACTCTCAAGAACAATTTGATTTGTGTAAATTCCTACACATTGAAGATGCATTCTCTATAATAATTGAAATTAAACCACTTGCCTTGATTCAATCTCTGATTTGATGATGATTTGTTGAAGTTCTCTCTCTCTTTCTGCAGAATTCCCTTCTATCCCTCTCTCCAAGCTTATCTCCAATGGTGGCTAGGGTTTTCTTTGGGAAAGTTTTGAAAACTTAATTTGATAACCCCCGTAGCTTATTGGGTCATTAAGGGTTGGTTAGTGGGTTTAGTGGGTCAATTCCCAATCAGATAAAGACTCCTAATTTTCGTCACTTTAAATTCCCAAAAGTACTAAATTATTAAAATACCCTTTATGTTGTCGGTATGGCCTAAAAATACCCCGGGACCCAAACTAAACTCCCGGCTAGTGTTTTCTGACTATCTCGACCCTTACGGACGCGTTGGCACACTCAAACTGACCATACGGTTAATAGAATTTAAATTCACTTTTATAATCAAAATAATTATATCCTGACGCGACTGTCTCACGCGTCCCAATAAAATGTCCAAATTTTCGTATATCAATCTCACGACAAATTTCATAATTCAATATTCATATATCATCATATATACTCAATATAGTCAAATACCAACTCACATCTCGCTAGTATTTTATCCGGATTAATTCCCAATTAATTCTCATTTAATTAATTAATCCCAAAAATAAATATTGCCAAAAATACGGGGTATTACAAACATTTGAACTATTATCACTAAATTATTATGCATCGAGGTGAATAATTTCAGTCATTAACTTGGTTTTCACAAATACACATGCTCAAATTCAATATGATTAGATTTCTTCAGAATCACTTATCATTTGGTGGAAAGTTTGGATGGTTTGGAGAAGATTCAGAGCGAATTCAGAGAACATTTAGAACATATCCCTACCTTCGATTGATTAGATTTCATTTGTTGAAATAAATTTTTGATGTTTCGTTTGAGGTTTATCTTTTTTGAATAACTAATATCAGTTGGATATTTGAATCAACTTCTCTATGAATTCAAATTCCACGATATCATCATCTGAACTATTTGTCATACAATTAAATGAGTTTATAATTCATTATCTAACACCAGTTTTTTTTTCATTTTCAGTTGGTTTTGTACTTTAATATTTTTCTTTCAATTTAGGTTGATGTGAAGAGATATGGTATAAGTTTACATTTTCAAGCCCTTATAGTCATGATCTAAACAGACAAACTGCAAAAACAAAGTTGTTGAATGGTTGACCCTTATTCTCATCCTACCACACCCGTTTTTCAAAGAAATTTTAGAGGGTAAGGATTCATGGTGCGAATGTGAAGAATCATGTCTTAAGGCCTCTTAAGGTTGGGGAATCAAGGTTGTGATGTGAAAAAAATCAAATTATAAATGTGGTTTATAATACATCGCAGAATGAGTTGGTTAGGACCGACACTATAATGAAGGGAGACATTATTTTGTTTATATAGAATGCTTTTCAATTGGTTAAAATTTGAGTCTTACTTTTGTATATTTGTGAACAGTTTTTGCCACGTTTAACTGATCTGTATCATTTTTCGACCTCCACTCCCTCTATTGGTAATTGTATTATACTTTCATATTGTTTTTTCTTATTATGAAATGGACCTACTACTATTTTTATGACTTATTTAACGACGAACATTTTTTATGTAATGACATAGCAGATGGGAAAATGGCTTTTGAAAAACAGAAGAACCCTCGGATTCTTGAGGAGATGGACAAGATGGGAAATCAGAGAAAGCGGTTTAAGGAGCCCATTGTTCTAAAGGTCGTAGACACGAATCCAAGGAGTCCTTCTACTGTAATTGAAATTTTGGTAGAAATGTCGACAGAAAAATGAGGTGGCAGCATGCTATTGGAGGGTTTTTTGGTACCACTAGCGTGGACCCCATAAACTAACCAATAAAAACCCTCCATCTGTTTTGGTAGATACACTTTCGGTCAAAAAATCGGGTCCAATAGCATTTTTGCGAATCTAAGTCCCAAGATTCAAGTAGAAGTAGTTGATTATGCTTCCTTTCTTGTTAAAAAATATTGATGTAAGAATTTTTGAGTGTGATGTTTGTGAGTTTGACAAACACCACTGTGTCGTTTTCCTTCAATTAATAGAGATTTATTTCTCCTTTCTCATTTAAAAAAAACCTCTTAGGTAGCAGTTCTCTACATAATGGTTTCTTAAAAATATTATAAGTATGTATCCATTTCTAATGTTCAAGTAGTTTGAAATGTTGGAATTATATACTATTACTTTGAAGTTGCCAAGATTACTTTTGTGTCTCCTTTCTTCATTAATGCTTTATTTAGGTTTGAATTACTGAAAATGCATTTTGGTTCCTCACAATTCCCTTTGCTTTTCACATAATCTAACATTATAATTAAAGTTAATGCATTGGTTTATATAATTTACTTTTTTTGGTTAGTAAATTGAAATGGTGCAAATTCACGCTTTAGAAACGAACATTATATGATGATGTGTATTTGTTGCCAATAACATAATCAAAATAATGAGTGGATTTTGTCATTTTAACCCCTGGAAAAATATTTGTTTGTATAAGGTTTATAACAGACTATTAGTATTGTTATTACAGTCAATTTGTTTTGTTATTGGAGTATTTTTTTTATTTCATAAATAGGGTGGATATTTCTATAAATAGAGAAAATTTTGTCCAAATTTTATCAATAATCGTCATTCCTTCAGGTTGGATAGTCCTTTAAATGAATGACATTATGTCCATTAAAAATTACACTTTGTTTTGTTGGGGAACGAAATTTTTTTCATTTACCAATTATGTACTTTTGGAAATTTTTCTCGTTTTACAATTATGTACTTCGGAAATTTTCGTCGTGCCTTCAGGAATGGGAATTCCTCTAGTGTGTGTGTATCACTAATTATCTGAATTAAAAATTAAGTCCAAATTACTAATTTATTATCACAATTGATAACCATAAAAAAATACCAAATGTATGGGGTATTACACTTTTCCCTTAATAAAATAATTATGTCCTCAGAATTCAATATGTACCTGACTAGAGTAGTTTCAGATACCTCTCTTGCATGTCATCCACCCTCCCCCCATGTTGGCTCATCATCGTTGTCCTTCCCCCACTAGACACACATTAAAGGAATCACATTGGAGAAAAGTTTATGCTCCCTTCGATCCAAAATGGGAGATGGCTTCTCCTCGTCACTCATGTCAAGTTGAAGCTCTATATCACTGAGATTAATGTAATGAAATGCAAACACTTCTCTGAGGAACCTCCATAACATCGAGACATAAAATACATTGCGAACACTCCCTAAGTGATCCGAATAGGTTAAACATTATGCAACTAGTACTATCTGATGAATCGCCCCACATACCGGGAATCCAACTTCACCTTCTACCTGAATCGCATTACTCCTTCATGGAAGACATACTAAGTAAGACCTTATCTCTAATAGAAAACTCTAGGTTTCTCATATCTGCATCGGTACGGATTTTTTGCCGATATTGGACAGTCTAAATCCTATATGTAATCGTATTTACCTATGTTGATGTATCTTGAATAAATTAGGGTCCAAGAAGCTTGTTCTCAACCACCTCTAATGAACATAAGGGAAAATGACAAGTCCTCGTATAGAAAGCCTCAAATGGTGTCTTGCTAATCATGAAATGGCAATATTTTATAAGCACATTCTATGAATTGAAAGTATTGCTCTAAATTTCCTTTGAACTCCAATTCACATTCTCATCATGTCCTCCAAGATATTATTCACCCACTTTATTTGTCCATTCATTTGTGGTTGATACTAGGTACTCATACTCAATAAATGCCTCCAAAAGAGGGACACAAAATTCATGTCCCTATCTATAATATTGTCTATTGTCACACTGCGCAACTTCACAATCTCAATAATAAAAAGTCTGGCATACTGCTCTGAAATGAAATTCGTCGAAACTAGAAAAACGTTATCCATATTAGTTAAAGGGTCGATGATCACCCCAATGGCATCATGTCCTCATTGTGATTTTTGTAAACCTATAATGATCTCCATATAAATTTTCTCCTATTTCCATAAAGGAGTCTCAAGAGGATATAGAAGACATGTTGGTCTCTGGTGGTCTACCTTCACCATCTGGCAAGTTGCACACTTGGATATAAACACTAATATGCCCTTCTTTAGGCATAACCATTAATACTGGCCCCTCATATCTTAGCACATCTTATCCCCTTAGAGATTCATCGCAAAACATGGACCATGTGCCTCAGTCATAACTGTCTATCGTAACTCCTCATCCTCAAAAACTACTAGTCTACCATGGAACAAAAAAATAATTAGATCCGATAAAGTACGTCTTTGCTCCCTTTGCCACCAACTATAGGACCTTCTTCAGTCTAGAAGGATCCTATGCTTGTACCTTCATAACCTGAATTATGATCTCTGATATGAGGGTCATAAATCCCATTAATTCATAAGATAATTCATCCTTAGTGCCGAGTGAACCCCATTTCTCTTTTCAAATTACTTCATGTGTCACTATCGGCATACGAATTAAAGCATATTCCACTGCATTTGCCTTTTTTGGGTGATACTAAATATAAGACTCATAGTCTTTCATAAACTCAAACCACCTATGCTGCCTCATGCTCAACTTCCTTTATGTGAATAAGTATTGCGAACTCTTATGGTCATTAAAAAAATGGAATAACTCAGCAAAATATAGTGCTTCCAACTCTAGATCATGTGTGGGGTAATTACTTTCATGGGGCTTAAGTTGATGGGAAGTATAATATATCAGCATCTCCTCCTTTATTTATGTACTCTATCCCACCACGAGGTAACGCGAGCACTGTAGCTGATGTCAACTTGACCTTTAACTCGTCAAAAATCTTACTGAAAAAACTCATCCTGAAAAAATGGCAAACCTTTGTTCGTAAAGTTCGTCAAAGGCCCCGATATCTTCAAGAACCCCTAAATGAATTGATGATAATAGACTTCTAATGCCATAAAACTATACACTTACTTGGTGTTGTGTCTTATTCCCTCTCCATCAGTGCTGAAACGTTACTCGAATCCACTGATATCCCAATCTTAGAAATAATGTGACCAGAGAAATGTATCCCCCTCAACAAAAATCCACACTTCTCGTATTCTCATAGAGTTGATGGTCTCGAAATGTCTATAAGACTATTCGAAAATGTGGAGCATGCTCGTTTATAGTATGAGAATAAATAAAGATTTCATCAATATACACGATGATAAATAAACACCCCCCTATTCATCAAGTCCATAAACTCGTATGACCCATATATGGTTAGGAAATGTCGTATTGGAAACATCCTATTCTCCAATCCTCAACTAATGGTACTCCAATCTCACATCAATATTCGAGAAGTGAGAAGCACCCCTCAGCTGGTCAAATATGTCATATATATGGGGTTTAAATATTTGTTATTTATGGTGACTTTGTTAAGATCTCGGTAATCAATAAGCAACCTCAAAGATTCATAATTCTTATTCACAAATAGGATCAAAGATGACCAAGCAAAGTAGTTGAATCGAGTCCCTAATATCTCTCATCTCCTAAGGAGCCATACTATAAGGTTCTCAGGAAATAAATTTCATGCTCGGAGCTAAATCAATCATGAACACAATATATCTAATCGATGGTAACCCCAGAATATCTTGAAATAGAAAAACACCCTCGCAATTAGAATAGATTCCAAAGACATTATAATGACCTCAAAATGTCCTCCTTAATCTAATACAAATGTGTGCTCGACCCTTACTCTAGGAAATACATCTCGAAGAAGTATATATCCTTCCATGGAATGGAAAAGATGATGGACCTCCCAAATAATCAACACAACCATGATACATGGATAACAAATCCATCCCTAGGACTACATCATACTCAAACATATCTAACACGAAAGGTTGACTATGAAATAAAGTCTAACAATGTACACCTCTATTACTCTACATACAAAAATGAATAGGTGCCCCTATACCCACGGAAGAATCACTATATAGTACTATATCGAATTTTAAGTGCACTATACCTAATGATTTAGCAAAACTACTACTAACGAATGGATGTGATACACTCGTATCAAAAAAAAATTTGTCCTATATGCCAAAATATTGTGAACATACCCTGAATTGCTTGAATAATTATGACATGGTACACATACCCATACATGTAAAATGGTGATCGCTTAAATAATCTCTAATACCAAATTGAGAATGCGGTGTGATATCGATTTAAACTATTTTGCAAATTTCCAATTAAAACTTATTTAATTAGAGTCCAGTTTTAAACCAATTTAATTCAGCCCAAAGACGTACAACTATGCGGGTAAAATCAAACCATTACAAATCATTACTGACACACCAATTTCAGGAAAAAATCTAAACGGGAAAACTTTTTTTATTTCATTATGTAAAATAAATCGCAACTTACATTCACAATGAAATTTGCAAAGAATATAACGTAGATACTCACATAGACACGCAACCTAGAGTCAGTAATGGAACAACCGCAACACCCCACACGAACACTCAGTAAGGAATACCCAAGAGCACTCCCAAATGACATGCATTCGTCATCCGTAGATTTATCCTCTCTACATGAGAAACTTCAACAAGATTATATCCTGGGTTACTAAATAATTCACTAAACTATTATGATTTTTGTGACTTGAAAAACAAAGGTTTGAACCCCAAATTGAAGAAGACAGAGTATTTCGCAGTTTGTAGTTTTTGGGTTCTGAAAAACGTCAGGTCTTTCTATGAAATCAAGACTCATTTAACATGTTATATATATAAAAAAAACTTGAGTCGTCAGATCGCTCAAACGAAATCCTTATGTTGCTCGAACGAGGCTTCACGTGAGATACGCATGTCGTTTGAATGACATTAGCAGGTCACTCGAACTAACGAAGAAAAAAATTTCTTTGCCTCAATACTTAGAAAATTTCCCATTTGACGAAAAATAACACTTCAACTGATTAAAGAGAGTTTAGAAAAATTTTCCAATACTTAGAAAAACCATCCCAATATTATAAATGAGCCGTAAACGGATTAAAATACAACCTTACCAAAATTTATCTCGCAAAGGCTTTTCAAGTTAAAGAACATTGATATTCAGATCCGTCTTGATGCATGATAGGTCTTGAATAAATATTCCTTGGTTGTAGAGACATACAACATACACTAATGTAAACCAGGACTAATCAAATATGTCTTTAAAAATCTCTCCCTATGTCTATGCCAGTACAAACTAAAAACATCTGAATTATCAAATTAAAAAGCATATACAAATCTAATACCCCTCCCATGAACCCAAAACTGAAAAGGTACTAAAAATTCCAGTCTTATAAACTTTCTTCAAAAATCTTCATCTTGAAATCTCCAAATCTTCATTGTCATCATCAGGGTGTTCAAATCAATCTTCAATTTTGTTCCTACACACATGAGACAAGAAACAAATACCTTCGTGACGTATCGAGTTTGAAATGAGAGAAACATAAATCAAACAAAGACCAAATCTCAATTCTCCCCCATAATTAAAACTCCCCATAAAATCATAATTCATTCTCCCCCTTTTTATTTGGCCGAAATAGACAAGGAAAGGAATAAAAAAATAAACATGGAGTCTCACGACAAGCAAAACAAACAACTACAATCATCCACGATATACTCAAAGCATTCCACAAATTATTTTTTTTATAATCAATTTTTTTAAACAAAAATGCTAAAAAGAATTTTTCAAAAATCACACACCATGACTTTACACTAAGATAACCAAATCGTGGAATCGAAATGAATGTGTATGAACGAATTCGATAGGAAAATCAATGCAATCAAACATAACATATGTGCACGATGAATACGCATACTCCTAACGAATGATATCAAAATCATCCTTAGATTTCAAAACAATTAATTTATATGACATCGACTCAATCTAATCAACACATCAATGTCGAAGATGATTTCCACACCAATAACGTCTACAACTATCTAATGTTTTTTCAAGACTTTGTAAGATATGCAAACCCATTGTTTACATATTTCCATCCGAAAACCCTCATAAATAAAAATGCATTTATTTTTTCTTTTGAGGTGATGTATACTCTCCTTAGACAAATCCTATTGGCCCTAATTTGGCATATTTATCTTTTTATTGCCTTTAAATTTTTTTCGGCCTCTCTTCAAATGGTGGATTTCATGATGAGTTAATTTTGTACTCTCGCAGCCTTTTTCCCGTGTTCACTCATCATTTTTTCAAATTTAAAAAAATTCCTCACGGGCATTGTTTATTACACGCACTACTTTCATTGTCGAGTTTTATCGCATTTGATTCATTTTAAAGAAAGGATTGAGATGGAAGCACTTCGACCAACATGTGATAGACAAGTACAATAATCAAACAGATTCATGAAAGTGTGCATTAGAGGAAACTAAGAGTCAAACATGTAGGTAATAACATCAAAATACATCTTAATGGCTCAAAACATTATAAAGCACGGAAATGAAATGATGACGCATATAAAAACACTATCAAATAGTCACATGGATATGGAAAGAAATTGTGACTCGGTCATCGTAAATGTCCATCCATAAACGATGTAAGCAAAATATAAAACAACTTTTGTCTGTATCCAAAAAATTTATCGAAATAAAATCTTTTTGGATTTTTCAATTTTTTCTCAAAAAATAGGAAATCTTTTTATTTTTTTCCAAAATTTTTCAAAAAAGAAAATCTTTTTTGGTTTTTCAAAAATTATATCAAAAATGAAAATAACTACAAACATGGTACACACTAGCAATAAGCAAAAAAATATCATCATAAAAGTCATATTATGCTAGCAAACAAGTTTAAACCTTAACCATTAGGTGAGGAGGAGTTTTCCAAAGGTGGTGACATCCTATGAAAAACATCCATCAAGTCATGCAAAGTCTTGATTAAAAAATTAACTTGCTCCCTAATATGTGCAAACTCTCTCATGTAATCATCTGGATCATCATGTGTATGTGTGTGTGTATGAACACGTGGAAAAAATCTATATGACACACCACCTAACTTAAAGAAAAATTCCCTCAAGTGTCCTCTCTTTTTGCAGTGGGTGCAAGCATACATGGGCCTAGGAACACCTCTCTCAAAACGTCTACAACAGACTCTTTTATCCTGAACGGGACACCTAGGTGGGTTAGGTTGAGAGACACATAGATCATTCACAAACTTGGGAATCGACTCGGGTGCAACTTGGGAAGTGGACGCACCTTCATGACCTATTCCTAGTCTATCAACATTACCTAAATTGGGACCGAGGATAATCTTTCCTACCTTCTTATATGTATCCTCTAAAGTGACCTTTACCTCCCAATCACTTTCAAAATCTATCTCTAATTATGACACACGGGCTATAAGTTCACTCTTCTCCCGATTTACGACGATCACCTGCTCACTCAAAGAAACCTTCACATTCTCAAGTTGACTCGTCGATTCCTCAAATCCCCTCAAACTCTCAATCTCTCTCTCTAAATCAATCGCCCTAAGACTTAACTCCTTGTTCAATTTCTTAGTCTTTAAGGTCTTGGAATACAAATATCTAAAGTCAATCTGGATCTCACTCTCACCCTCACTAGCGCACTCACTCTCACATTCACTAGAGACACTCAAACTATCATCCTAGGGGTCCTACATGCACAAGTATCCTCATCGTCGTGGGACAAACTCAGTGTGCTCACGTGACTAGCTAAAAAATCTACACACATCCCATGTGAAGATTCATCCCCTGAATCTTTCACCTCTTCCTCACTATCGCTAAGATTGGCTGGCATGAAAATATTTTTGCCCTTTCACTTTATCCTAGTGGGACAATCAAACGTCTTATGCGCCTTGCCCTCACATTCAAAACATCTTTCCTCTTCCTTTTTCTATTTCTCACCCTTTTTCTCACCGTCTCTCTGGCTTCATCCTTCTTTTTAACTTTCTCAAAAAATCTTTTATTGGAGGAATTTTCTTTGGAAAATTTGAGAACTTTTTATAAAAAATCCCAAGTAAGGCCATATTAAAATCAAAATCACCCTCAGACTCAAACTCACAAACTTTCAATTTATTTTTCTTATCTCTCTTGGTCACTTCCTCTCCCTTACTGAACTGGGCTCTACGTGTTATCCCTTTATCCTTACGCCTGACAGTGTCAGGAAACATGTTAATCTCATATGTCTGGAGGTCTCCTACCAGCTCTTCTAACTTGAAATCGCTCAAATTATCTAAGGAATTCAAAACTATCACTTTAGGGATAAAACATTCTAGAAACAATCTCAAAATCTTTTTAACCACTCTTGCATCTGGTATGTGTGCAGCAAGATTGAAACTAGTGTTGACAATATCAGATAAACGTACGTAAAAATCATCAAAGCACTCAGATTCAGGCATGGTTATTGATTCAAATTGAGTAGTTAAAGTTTTAATTTTAGACTCTTTGACCGCATTTGTGTCTTCATAGGTAAGTTGTAAAACATCCCACGCTTCTTTCGACGTGGTGCAGGTTATAATTCATCAGAACTCTTCTGGAGTGGCGGCACAAGAAATGGAACTTAGCCCATGAGAATTGAAAGTACACCATATAAACTCATCCTCATTCCTGTCTTTCACGGGTTTTAAATAAGTAAAATTATTTGCAGTGATTGTGGGGTGAGTCCATCCTCTTTCACAAACAACCTAAACACGTTCTTCGATTGCTTTAAAATGAGATTTCATACGGGCTTTCTAGTAAGCCGAATTAGACCCATCAAAGATTGGCAACCGACTATATAAGTTTTCATTCAGAAACATTGAGATTTTTCAAAATTAGATTTTTCAAAAACTCAGTATCATAAAATTTTATAGAAAGTAGGGTCACTTGATAAATTACAAACCCGCTCTGATACTAATTTGTAAAAAGTGGTGATCACTTAAATAATCTCTAATACCAATTTAAGAATGCAGTGTGATATCGATTTAAACTATTTTGCAGATTTCTAATTTAAACTTATCTAATTGGAGTCAATTTTTAAACCAATTTATTCACCCCTTAAACATACAACTACGCGGGTAAAATCAAACCATCACAAATAATTACTGACACACCAATTTCAGGAAAAAACTTAAACGGTAAAACTTTTTTTTATTTCACTATGTAAAATAAATCACAACTTACATAAATAATGAAATTTTCAAAGAATATAATGTAGATACTCACATAGACATGCAACCTAGAGTCAGCAATTGAACAACCGGAGCAGCCCACACGAACACTCAACAAGTAATACCCACAAGCACTCCAAAATGACATGCAGTCATCAGCAGTAGATTTACCCTCTATACATGAGAAACTTCAACAAGATTGTATCTTATGTTCCAAAACAATTCACTAAACTATTGAGAATTTTTTGAATTGAAAAACAAAGGTTTGAACCTTAAATTGAAGAAGACAAAGTATTTTGTAGTTTGTAGTTTTTGGGTTCTGAAAAATGTTAGGTCTTCTGAAGAAACTAGGACTCATTTAACACAGTTTATATAATAAAAAAACTTGAGTCGACAGATCGCTCAAACGAAATCCTTATGTTGCTCGAACGATGACACGTGTTTCTCGAATGAAGCTTAGTGCGAGATAACGGCATTAGCAGGTCGCTCAAATGACCAGAGAAAAACAATTCTTCACCACAACACTTAGAAAAATATCCATTCGACGAAAAACAACGCCTTAACTGATTAAAAATAGTTTAGAAAATTTTTCCAACATTTAAAAAAATTATACCAATATTTTAAATGAACCGTAAAGGGGCTAAAATACAACCTTACAAAAATTTATCTCGTAGAGGATTTTTTTGTTAAAGAACATTAATATTCAGATCCGTCTTGATGCATGATAGGTCTTGAATAAATCTTCAACGGTTGTAGTGGTATACGACATACACTAATGTAAACTAGGACTAATAAAATATATCCTTATAATACTAAAGAGGCCATTTGACAAAATAAAGTGTGACACTTTGGTGGATTACCACCCGGGGTGGGAGGACCGCCATAGTAAAAAGTGAGAACAATAATAAAATTGGGTTAATTTAATTAAATTAACATCGTGGGACTTGGAAATTTAAAATCAAATTGGTGTGCTTTTCGAAATGGGAACTTTTAAGGGTAGTTAGTGATTTATATTTATTGCGTTTAATTATCTCATTTAATTAAAAAACTCTATTATGAGATTTATTGCGTATAATGCTATTATCTTTGTTTACGGACCGTATTTGAGGGGAGTAGTGTGTATTCATGCTCGGGGCTCTGACCTCGTGCATTGACTAACGCTTTCAGGTATTAGTGATGGAGTAGCTGCATAGGACTTATTGGATATCGTTTGGAGGTGCAGTTGGAGTTTATTCTTGTCTCTTTGTTTAGTTAGACTTTACTTTTAGTCGTATTTCATTATGAGACTTCATTTGGGTTATATTGGGTCATTAGGTTCCAAAGTTGTTATGGTTTTTATTCAGTATTTTACTGGATTTATTTTGGAGATTATTCAGTTTCATATTATTAGAGATTGAATTTACTTTGAGTTTAGTATGGTGATTGATCTTTTGTCACTTATTTGGATGGTTTACCTTTTTCGAATTGCTTATCATTTAACTTGTGGATTGATTTTATATGTCCCATATCTGTCTCATGCTAAGAATGGTATTTTATTTACTTACGTCCGACTTAGTTTCAGTGGCGGCTGATGCTAGAATTACGCGGTGTGTGGAAGATGGTATCAGAGCATGGTCTTAGGTCTCGTAGGTTGTGAGTCCGTTTAGCTTTCGCATTATCGATCTTTGATTCCCTTTATTGATTCCTACTCTTTAAGGTAGAGGGTATATCGTACTTGTTAGATGTGTTGCTTGGAGATATATAATTTTTTGTTAAGGATGTTGTAGGCATGGAGTTTAGAATTCGTAAGCATGATGTGAGAATCCTTAGATTTAATTTTGGAGACGTTAATTATTTGGAAGATCATTAGTATAAATTTTGGGTATGTCTCATATCGATGCAGCGATGTGATATAATTTGAGGATTTCTGTGTTGTGAAGATTATCGGAAATAGAATCGAGTGGTGATTTGCAAGAGCGCATGGTACGACGTTACTTTCATAGTTATGTGTGTGTGTATATATATATATATATATATATATATATATATATATATATATATATATATATAGCGATATATATTATTTTGTTGTACGTGGGTTTTCGTACGTGAAGGATTGGGTATACGGGTGCCTAATCATGATACTCTATGGGTAGGCATATGTGAGCCTTATTTTACATTGAGTGAATTTACGTGTTGATGTGTATGCTTTGTCTAATTTGGAGGACGAAATTCTTTTGCTAGTGGGGAAACATGTAACACCCGTGTTTTTATTAATTAATCTAATTAATTAATTGGAATATTCGAGAAAAATAAATTTCTGGATTTAATAATTTTTATTTTTTAAATATGTTGGTTATGATGTGAGAAGAATAAAACTTCAAGCGGAATTGAATTCGGAATTGAAATGGAGTTTTTATAAGGTTTTTATTATTTTTTCCTTATAGGCATTTTCTGGGGGAACTGTTTCCATATCTGTAGGGTCGGTCAATCGACCCTGGGAGTCGATCGATCGACTATGCCCAGATTTTGGGTCGGTGAGTGATGTTTTAAGAGTTTGAGTTGGTTTAGTATTCTTAATTGGTATTTAACCATTATGATTTGTGGGAGGACTTCTCATAATAGTTTTTCCCCAAGTTTTTCACCGAAGATATCTTCCAAAAGTTTTTCCTCTCCACCATAATCATCAACCTCCTAGATAATCAAGTTTTTTGTCACAAGATTTGGAAGGCTTAATTGGGGTTTAATCAAGTTGGTTCAAGAACACTTATTTGTTACTTTTTCGAGAGGAATCCAACTGTGCTACTAGTTTTTCTTCAACATAATCTCAGGCATGAATACTATATTTCTTTCCTTTAGTATTATGCGTTTTAAGTGTCGTCTAGACCCTAAATCGGGTGTTTTGATTAAAATAACTTAGTAACTTAATTAGAGAAAGTGGACACTTAAATTTTGGGACTATTTTTATGAAAGTTCTGAATATGAACTAATCTTTGAAACCCTTGGGCGCATAGGTTAGCTTTTTTGGATTTTATGGTTTTGGATGTAGATTATCATGTAGAATTTTGTGGAGGTTATTTATTTGGATAATGGGACGCGTTCACACTTATAAATTAGATAACTCATAAAAAAGAAAGATTATGCCATACTGAATATTATTTCATGTTAATTAATTGAACATTATTGAATAAAATGAATTATGTTCAAAATAACGACGGTGCTATTAATTGAATTGAATTAAATTGGTACTTTGTGATTATATTGTAATGTTGCGTTTATGATTTATGTTACCGTGTGGATTATTATTATTCACTTTTGCCACTGTGGGGGGCTTTGGCTAGTGTATTGGTCACCTCTATTCTAGGATGCTTACTAGGTATGGGACTAGTGGGTAGGTCTTGGTTCAAATTTATACTTACTTGGCATGGGACTAGTTGGTGTAAATTCATGGGGATTTTATATCTCAGGGTAGGGCAGATTTGTATGTTATATCGCCTTCTCATTAGCCTAAGCATGAGACTATGACATGTTTTATATTGGTGATTCATCCTATATGTAGGATAGGGCTCATGTGTACTTGGGGACCCTTAAGTATGGGACTAAGGAGTATTTTGAGGATATCACATCGATTAAAAGGGTGGATTAATTTCTAAATTATGAAATTGAGAAAATGAAAACTAGTGCCTAAGATAAAAACGAGTATTAAAATTTGTGGTGACATAATGTGTTAGGAACCAACAATTTAAACGGGTTAGTGGACAATTTATGTCATGTTGTGTGTGGAACCTGGTCATGGGGAGGTGTCAACAGTTTAAACAGATCAGAGGTCATTTGACAAGGGGAAGTGTGATACTTTGGTGGATTACCACCATATTGTGATATGTATTGCGTATAATGCTACTATCAGGGTTCATAGACCCTATTTGAGGGGATTAGTGTTTATTTATGCTCGGGGCTCTGGCCTCGTGTGTTGACTAACTTTCTCAGGTATTAGTGCTGGAGTAGTTGCATAGGACTTATTGGATATCGTTTGGAAGTGCAACTAGAGTTTATTCTTTTGTCTCTTTCTTTAGTTAGACTATCCTTTCAGTCATATTTCATTATGAGACTTCATTTTAGGTTTTATTGGGCCACTTGATTCCAAAGTTATTATGGGTTTTATTCAGTATTTCACTTGATTTATTTTGGAGATTATTCAGTTTCATATTATTAGAGATTGGATTTACTTTGAGTTTAGGATGGTGATGGATCTTTTTCCACTTAGTTGGATGGTTTACCTTTTTGGGATTGATTATCATTTATCTTGTTCATTGATTTTATATGTCTCATATATGTCTCATGCTAAGAATGGTAATTTATTTACTCACGTCTGACTTAGTTTTAGTGGAAGTCGATGCCAGAATTACGCGGGGTTTAACATAAGGATGACTCGAGAATCTGAGCAGACTCAAGATGTGTAATCCTTGAAATTTAAAAATTTCTTGATGATTTATTGGGTGTTAGTTGTATTTTATTTTTCATTTGGGTGAGTATCGGCCATTGGAGAGTGTTGCTTAAGTAGATGTGTCGGTATGCCTCGGGCATTGGCAAGGAAGCCTTAGGACTTTATTGAATGTGATCATTGGGTAAACGGATACTCGAGGACTATTATGTGACTTGATTCATATACTTATGGTGAGCACTAGAATATGTTGCATATCGAGTTCTTGGGTGATAGCCTCTTGTGAAAAGACATATGATGATTTCTTAGTGATCGAGGATTCTAATGCCCTAGCCTTGATAGATCCCCGTGACTTAGAACAAGAGTTGATAAACCCCAGTACCTTGAGGGATTGATGGATTGAGAAGTTTAAGGACATAATTCCCTATAGAGGGAAACATGTAGCACCTTCCCCCTGATTTTAATCGTACCTGTGTAAGTTGGTGACTCGATATGACCCAAGTGAGCTTTGGACTTTGTATATTAGACCATGCGCCAAATTGGGAGAATGGCCAAATTTGGTGCAATTAAATGGGTTTAGAATGGACTTATTTATAATTTGGAGAATTTAGTGTCATCTAAACAAGACCACGGGTCGTTCGAATGAGATCCTAATCTTGTTAGAACTTATACCAGGTCATTTGAATGACAGGCATCTGTTGGTCGAATAGCCACTTCAAATAACCTTCTGACGACCCATCCCTGTTTAGCAAACCTACTCTCGTTAGAACATAGTTTGAAGTACATTCAAATTAGATTGTAGATCTCATTTGAACAAGATCCAATATCGTTCGAATAAGGTAGTAAAATTCAGATTCTACAGTTTCAAAAAATATTGTCACAATCTAGACTGTTGGATTAAGACATGTGTCACACTCCCAAAATAGCATATCAACTCGGGGGTTAAGCTTTGGGGCATTTTTAAAATCTAACACCAAGAGTTTTTTGGAGTATTTAAAGAGTGTTTCGGGCCATTTATTGCATTTTAAATCAGATTTTATCTCTTTTTTTAGCTCTTAGAGCTTCTCCACCATCAACCACCGTCCACAATTCTAGAGCCACCACTCGTCCACCTAAAACACCATACTTTAAACCCTTTCCCACCTATCTAATCCGAGAAAACCCATTTTCGTAACGTGTTAAGAAATATAACCTTTTAAGGAGATGTTCTTGGGGATTTTTGGAGAAGAAATCATGAAAAGTATTGGAGTTTGAAGTGGGTTTTGTTGGGAGATTTCATGGAGCATGATTGTGGAGATAGGTAACCTCTTTGAGGCCACCTTATGATGTGGGAGATTTCCATCATTTCTCTTTTTCATCCAACCATGTTAGAACTTTTTAAGGTGGGAAAATATACTCTTTAAGTGTAAGTACTCTATTCATTAGTATTTGGTTTTGTAAGGACATAAATTTCCAATTGAGTCCCAGTATTGTTTTGACTTAATTTCGTGCACAAAACTGTGTTTCTAATATATCATAGGGAGATGTTTATTTGTGTCATGATTCCAATTGGTCAGTGACGTATTGAAGAAATTGAACACGTTGCGGCAAAGCTTCAAAGAATTAAATCATGTCGAAGTTTAATTGGTGCAAGTGTAATCATCTTCAAAGTTAATTTAATTCCGAGATCACTCAAATATGAATGTGTATAATTAATGGTGCTTGGAATTATTTTTATAAAAGATAAGGATGTAAGTTTTATAAAGAAAAATGTTTTAAAATGTTTTAAAAGTATTTTAAAGGTTTACTCTACGTTTTATGATGATAAGCTCGTAAAAGAGTTTGACATTTTTGGATCTCTCATTGGAAGAGACGTTTTAAACAAAAAGTCAAAAGGCAAACTTTCGCGTTGTCGTTCAAACGACATCCAATCTCGTTCGAATGAGATGGGATGTCGCTCGAACGAGTTCCTCAAGTCGTTTGAGCGAAATGTTTTTCGAGATAGTGTTTAAATCCTATTTAAACAGTATTTTCATCATAGTTTCGTAAGTAGGCTTTCTGGAAAACAGTTTTACGAACCAGAACCTTATTTGCACATGTTTTCTAAGGTTTAAAAGTCTTAAACACATCTTTAGAGTTTGCAAAGATCTGAGTTATCATTCTTATATTTTTAAGTGATCTTGCTTCACCAAAGTTGTTTGTTCTACACATTGAACACAAAGGTTCTTACGGTGAAGAAAAGAGAAGGACTTCTTGTTCGACATCGTAGACGAATCAAAGCAATATCGGTGGACACCGAGACATACGTGGACGCGTGTGTTGTGGACAAGTATCGTGGAAGACAGAATTTTTGCGTGGGCACTATTGAAGAATGGTTGAAGATCAGAAGGAGCGTCAAGACCCGTGTGGATCGAGTCTTAGTGTAAGTCTAATCGATCTTTGTAAAACCATTGTTCATAGTGATTGTCTGGCTTGGGTCGTCCGAGGTTATTTTCCCGTTTTAGGTTTTTTCCTCGTACATCCAGCATTATGAGTATTGTTTACTTTACTTTACTTACTTTAATCACTAGATGCATGTTTAGGATTAATCAAGATAAAACTAGTTTAAAGTAAGAATTGGGTTTTCACAACTTGGTTTGGTGCTTAATTAAAAGTAGAATCTTTTTCGGAGAAAAATTTGGTTTTGTTTAAAGCACACATATTGGGCACTCCTGTAACACCCCACCCCCCCCCCCCCCCCCCGGGGAGAGCGAACGGAGCGCTACTATCGATAAAACTAAAGTAATTCGCAAATAACAAGGTATAGAGCATCTAAATCCCACATTAAAACAAGAAACCACTATTCTCATCTTCAAATTAATACAACAAATCTCTCGAAATAAATACAATAACTAAAATAAATCTTCAATGCTCTAAACATGAAAATAAATAAATACAAGTCTTCTCATCTTGTATTAAAATCTTTTCAAAATAATCCTCGCTATAAATCATCCCAATCAAATCCAAAGCGCCCAAAATCCACGCTAACCTGCCACTAAAAGAAAATATGGGGAAGTACACAATACGACAGGAAAGATGCTCAACAAATATTAGCGGCGAATAAAACGTAACAATGCGAATACGAATATTCAAATCAAAGCGAATCTCATAAGCAATTATATCAATACAATTTCTCAACAACACATTAACCGGGTCACCAGGCCTCACCACCGTACCGCGCCTATGCATTCTTTTAGCATATCCGGAAAAAGGAATATTGGCGGGTGCCCAACCTCAGTGCCATATTAAAATCTCATGACAACATGCTCGACACCAAATATAATACCACATGAATCGAAATTAGATTCCAACAAATATTTCCAGATTTCCAAATGAATTTATCAATTCAAATATGAGTCAATAATCACAAGAAAACAACGAGAATAATACTCGCGAGATTAAGGAGCTATTGTGTAAAACCCCATACCTCAAAATCATCACATAATTCAGCCTCAAAATCTAATCACACCATCCCGTTCTTCTCGCGAAAATAATCAAATCTCGTTCTAGCCTAAACTCGAGAAAACACCAAATAAGCCTTCTAATCTATGGTTGAAATCTTGAATAAGTTTGGGGCTATGGCTTGTATAAAAAGGGGAGTAATTTTGAAGAACTCTTCTGGTTGAAAAGTTTGAGAAAAAGTGATTTAAAAAGCCAAGCCACGAATTTGTTGATATATAAAGGATTAAGAGTTTGATTTAGAAAAGAGTTCTAATGAGATACAAACACTAAAAAATTTATTCCGGAAGATCGGACCATTGGAATCGCTTGAAATCTTAGTATGTTGTAGCGAACGGCGAGACGGGAATGCTGACAAAAATTCAGCTTGATCGGACGGTCGAATTTATAAAAATATTATTTTTACTAGAGAGTTTTATGTTCCGAGGATTCTTAGAGAGTTTTATGTTTTGAGGACTCTTCTAAATAATAAAAATGCAATTAAAACTCCATTTTAATTCCGATTTCGAAACCGTTTGAAATTCTCACCTTTAAAATAATAAACAACATATTTGAGCAATAAAAATAATTTTATCTCAAAATTTATTTTTCCTCTTTATTTCGAAAATACCCCAAAAATTATGCGGGTTGTTACAACTCTTCAAATTGGTATCAGCGCTAGAAAACATTATTTATTTTTTTTGTGATCCCATGTGTTTGTTTATCTCTCCTATGTTTGTTTTCTCTCGATGGATTCTCTAAGCGTTGACAATCTACATCGTTTGAATTTAAAGTTTGCAAATCATATTGAAGTCTTGGAGAAAGAAAATTATGGTCTCAAAAATAAGATTGAATATTTGCCAATGTTTCAAATTCAAAGAGATATTTGTCGTGAGCATTTTAGTTCCTTATTTAAATATTTTAATATGATAAAATTGGGCAATACTTTATAATATTTCTGGGAAAGTGGGAAATTTTTTCAGGTCGCATGAAGTCGTTCAAACGACAACTCATCTCGCGCGAACGACTTATGTACTTCATTCAAGCGACATCATCATCTCGTTTGTGCGATGTCCCTAACTCATTCGAACGACAGAATCAAAAATGGCTTCTGATTGGTTTCCAGTCCTCAGGTTCAAATTGGTATATTTTTGGTACTGCATAAGGAATTTTTTTAGACTGAATGGCTTATATGCAGGTTCTTTTATGTTCCAAATTGATATTTTGCATATGAATTTGTTTATCACACTTGATTTGATTGATATACTCTTTGTGTGACTCCTTCGTTTACTAGCTACTGATTTATTATTGCTTGATCATATTTAGCTGGTTGTTTTATGATTATCTAGCGTTTTTCAATTCTCAAATTGGTATTACCTTGATTCAAATTGGTTTCATATTCTCATACTAGATATTTCATATTGGTTTATCTTTTCACCGGATTATTTATTCGAGACAAAAAGGGGAAGAGATGTATGCGATGTATGGGGAGAGTCGTTGAGCTGAGCGCTACTATCTGGATTTACATATTGTTTGATTATGGTATCAAATAATTTCTCACATGTTTCAAATGATTTGTTCTTATTAGAAATATAAATTGGTATAATTTTTCCTCCATACTTCCCTGGGCGTTTGTTTGTCTGTTTCATGTGTGTAGGTATGCTTCAACAATTCCATATTTCAAGTCTACATCACATTCAAATAGTTCATACTTTCCAGTGCTATATATTCTAGTCCGTGTCTTGTATTTTTTATTTTGGGTATATGGGATCGGATTTAGGCATCATACGGCTTGACGGCTCAGTTAGGCATTTCACTGGTTTAGTTTTGCCCCGGACTAGTCAAAGGAGGAGATTTGTAAGGACATAAATTTCCAATTGAGTCCCTGTATTGTTTTGACTTAATTCCGTGAATAAAACTGTGTTTGTAATCTGTCATAGGGAGATGTTTATTTGCGTCACAATCCCACTTGGTCTATGACGTATTGAAGAAATTGAAGACATTGCGGAAAAACTTCAAAGAATTAAATCATGCCGAAGTTTAATTGGTCCGAGTTTAGTCGTCTTCGAAGTTAAATTCATTCCGAGATCACTCAGGTATGAATGCGTATAATTAATGGTGCTCGAAATTATTTTTATAAAAGATAAGGATGTAAGTTTTATAAAGAAAAATGTTTTAAAATGTTTTAAAAGTATTTTAAAGGTTTACTCTACGTTTTATGATGATAAGCTCGTAAAAGAGTTTGACATTTTTGAATCTCTCATTGGAAGAGACGTTTTAAACAAAAAGTCAAACTTTCGCATTGTCATTCAAACGACATCCAATCTCGTTCGAACGAGATGGGATGTCGCTCGAACGAGTTCCTCAAGTCGTTCGAGCGACACATTTTTTGAGGCGGCGCTTAAATCCTATTTAAACAGTGTTTTCATCATAGTTTCGTAAGTGTGCTTTCTGGAAAACAGTTTTATGAACCAGAACATTGTTTGCACATGTTTTCTAAGGTTTAAAAGTCTTAAAAACATCCTTAGAGTTTGCAAAGATCCGATTTATCATTCTTATATGTTTAAGTGATCTTGATGCACCAAAGTTGTTTGTTCTACACATTGAACACAGAGGTTTTTGCGGTGAAGAAAAGAGAAGGACTTCTTGTTCGACATCGTAGACGAATCAAAGCCATATCGGTGGACACCAAGACATACGTGGACGCGTGTGTTGTGGACATGTATCGTGGAAGACAGAATTTTTGTGTGGGAATTATTGAATAATGATTTAAGATCAGAAGGAGCGTCAATACCCATGGGGATCTAGTCTTTGTGTAAGGCTAATCTGTCTTTGTGAAACCATTGTTCATAGTGATTGTCTGGCTTGGGCAGTCCGAGGTTATTTTACCAATTTGGGTTTTTTCCTCGTACATCCGGCATTGTGAGTATTCTTTACTTTACTTTACTTCATTTAATCACTAGATGTGTGTTTAGTATTAATCAAGATAAAACTGGTTTAAAGTAAGAATTGGGTTTTCATAACTTGGTTTGCTTCTTAATTAAAGTTGAATCCTTTTCAGAGAAAAAACTAGTTTTGTTTAAAACACACATATTCGGCACTCTTCAGGTCTTATTTGTAGAGTATTAAGAGTAGAATACATATATGTTGTAAGAAGTTATTTTCTCATAATTTATGTAAAAGGTTTTGAAAATGGTTTCAAAGTTTTGGGAAAATGATAAGTTTCAAGAAGATTTGTTATTTAAACATTTTATGATATGAATGTTTTGAAATTATATCTATCTTATTAAGATATTTTATTTGTAAAGTTTTAGAGTTTTCTTGTAAAAAATGATAGTTTTATGAAGTTAGGCTTTTATTCAAGTTCTGAAGAACAAAAATGTCTTTTAGTCTTGAAAGGCACATTTTTTAAGTATTATGAAATTTCTTATGTTAATCGCGTATTAAACTCACTTTTAGGGACTTTTGGACTTACAATCCATCTTCCCTATGTACAAAATTTTAGTATTTTGATGATGAGAATATAGACAAGTATAATAGAGGTTTTAATGATTTTTAACATGAAGTGAAGAAAATAGAAATTTCAAACACTAAAGTTTGCTAATGAATATTGAAAATGTGATAAGTATATGTTTTCAAGACTACATGTGTTAATGAAGGAAAAATTAGTCTTTTTCTTGTAAAGTATTCTTCAAAATGCCAAATGATTTCTCTGATAAAGAAAGCAATGAAATTAACAGATTTCCAACTTGAAAATTGTGCTAATCCAAAGTGTTAATGAAGTGTTAACGAGTTAGAAACATTTAAAATGTTAATGTGTGTAACTTGACAATCTTTTTGAAAAAAAAAACATTTGTGAAAAGGAATGAAATTGCAAGTTTGGAAATAAATGGGTAAATGGTAATTTTATGTAAAGTGGAACATTTTTTAGAAGGAAAAGGGGTTACACAAACTGGTCCTAAATGGGAGGGATTTTCAAAATGAAATCAACGTAAATGTGTAAAGTACATGAAATGGTGATTTTCTAATGTGTAACACAAATATTGCGTACTACCCTGCCCTGATGTTTCAATCAAAATTTTGTATAAATTTTGTTAAAGTGGGGTTTGATGATAATTGTTAAACTTTTGGGTAAAAATTGGAATTTAGAGAAAAGGATAAGAAGGGAAACTTCAAAAGAGTGTAGGTTCATCCCAATGACATTATAGTATCGTTAGAAGTAGGGGTTCGAACGAGCTTCGACCAAGATCCCAATGTGTAACTTTTAACGGTCATTTGAAAATCGTTAGAAACCATGAATCGAACGAGATGACCATGTCGTTCGAATGAGGATCAATGTTGTTCGAGCAATGCATTTTGAAATTGTGTATATCATATTTACTTTGTATATTGTAGCATTTTGGACCCTTGATTTGATGAGTTGTCGATCTCTGGTGAGTCCAGATTGGGCGAAACGAAAATTTTAGGCTTTGGAGGGTTTTTATAAGGGTGGTTTGGTATCATTTGAGGTTATTAGAGTTGGAAGAGGAGAGATAAAGCATAAGGTGTGGTCTTCCTCCATGATTTTAGCCTTTTTACTCTCTCCCACCACCATAAACCACCATGCCACCACCACCCCTCCACCTTATATCCCCATATTTGTTGTATTCCGCCATATTCGAACCATACATACCCATTTCCACCATTGTTGAAAACTATGAATTTGTGGGGATGTGTTGGGAGTTCTTGAAGATGAATATGGAAGCTTTTATGGAGGAAGAATCTGGTAAACCCTTGAGGCCACGTTTGAAGGTGGGGGTGCTTCTCCTACACCAACTTTATACCACCATTTAGAGTCTTAAAGGTGAAATTTATATTCTTAGCATTTAAGACTCTATTTGCATTATTAGTATCTTATTATTAGATTACATAAGTAGAATTCACATGAATAAATTATGGTTTCTCGTAATTTACTATTAAACATTTTTATGGAATAAAAATGTTAGGAAAATGCCATTTTATTAGAGATAAGGATAAGTAAATATTTTGAAGTTTTGAAGTATTAAAAATGGTATTTTATGATGCTAAATATTTGTGAAATAAAATATCTTGCAAAACGGATATTTTAGGGAAAATGGGCATTTTTTAAGTTAAAAGAAATTAAAAATGTATTTATGTCTTGAGAATAATAATTTTGCAAGTATTATGAATTTGTAGAATAAAATGTATGTTTATCCCATTTGATAGGATTTCAGGACTTAAAATCCATCTTCTCATAATTTTGTAGTATTTTGATAATAAATATGTGAACAAGTTTAAAGGAGATTTTATTGGGTCTAAATAAGAAATAAGAAAAGTAGAGTTTCTAATCTTAAAGTATGTGAAAACGGGGTTAAAAGTGTGATTAATATAATAAGACTAAATATATTCATAAAATAAAAATGTTATTTTCTTATAAAAGTAGTCTTTAAGAGTAATTAGATTTCTTGAATAAAGAAAGTAAAGAAATGTCTAATATGGAAATATGGTTAGTAAAGGTATTGGATAAGTGTTAATGATTAAACATTGGGAAGTTGGTGTGTATAACTTCATAATGTTTTGAAAGATTAACATTTATGAATTTGGGAAGGAAACAATCGAATAAAGAGATTTTCAACTTGAGAAGAATGATACTCCTAAATATGTGTTAAAATGTTGAAAGAACTTAAGAAATCGTGTGAGTAACATAAAGGTGTTTTGGGAAAAAAAGCACTTCTAAAGTGGAAGAAAATGATAAGTTTGAAAAAAATGGGTATAATGGTAATTTTACTTAAAGTCGAACACTTTTATGAAATAAAAATATTGGAAAAGGTTTTACAAAAATTGGTCCTAAATGAATATGATTTTTGGAACAAAATCAAAATTAAAGTGTAGAGGACATGTAATTATAATTTCAAAGTGTAACACAAATTGGGGTGAAACACCGAATTTGGCTTCAGCCAGGTAAAAATGGAAAGAAGGAATATTGTCAACATTTATAAAATGTTAAAATACATAAAAGGAATTTGGATCACACCGGAATAATTAAGGAGGGCTCAGAGCCCTTGGGTGAAGACCCAAAACTACTGGCCAAAGAATATGGTGGCGTCGTCGATGGTGTGGAGCCCGTTAAAGCACGCAGTTATTGGAAGATTCTAAGAAAAATATCTAAAGTAAGGAAAATTTCAAGAAAAAAGTTGTGTGGTGAAAATGGGTCAAAACTACCTAACTTGAGTGAATTAATAAATGTATACATAAATGTAACAAGGATAAGAAAATGTGAACATGATTAATGTCCATAAGGTAAGGAAAAATGGTAAAGTAAAAGAGTAAATGGGTGGTTAAGAAACCTAAGAGGTTTAATCCATAATTAACACAAGGAGTGTTGTGAAAGGTTTTTCAAAGGCTAAATGAGTTTTTTCTAACACGGTGTTCGCATGCGTTGAAATGGTGATTTTCAATCAAAATATTAATGTGAAATAGTTCAAATAAGAAGGGTAATTTCGATAATGAAATGGGTTTCGGTCAAACCAAGTGGAGTGTTTCAAATATTTAACTGTGTGTGTAAAATAGGAAATGAATGTCAAAATAGGAAAAGGAAATTTTTTACAAGATTAAGGTGAATTAATTTCCATAAATGAGTTTTTCGGGAGTAAAACTCTTTCGTGACTTAGTAAATGTATATGCATGTGTGTATAAATATACAAGGTAATTGCATGTGCACGTAGCTATAATGTGTTAGATTCTTCAATCTGCAGTTCGATTATATACTTCATTTTTATATTTCCCACTAAGCATTTGGCTCACTCCCTCTCTTTGTTACGGCAAGTTTAGTGCGGTTTCGTATTTTGATAGCGTTATACAGGAAAGTACTTTCTTTTGTTTACGTTAGTAGAAGTGTCTTATTAGTCTTTGGGGTGTTCCCCATGGTCCCTCACATTGTTTGATTTGGAATTAGAATCGCATGCTAAACAAATGAAACATTAACTAAAAATAAAACTAGATTAGCAACATTATATAGGTTGTTCATTGCACTTCACACCGTATGCTCGGGTCAGACTTGGTTGACTACAGGTAACCCATAAATCCAAATCGAGTCGTTATAAATAGTATCAGAGCTCTAGGTTCAAGGTTCCTTTCGAGAGTAACATGGTGAGGTCACGGTAGTCTTGGTGACAGTTTAGTTCTTTTCCTCGACGGTGAAGTCAAAGAGGTTAGAACGATGGGTGAATTAATTTCCAAGTTCCATGTGACTAAGTTAGGTGTCGTTAATTTTTTTTATGCTTTTGATTTTGATATGCTAGTTAGTTGTGAGTGCCCGTGCGAGCCAATAGCAGCGACATTGTAGGTTTTTAGTGTAAGGTTCTTGTGCGTCAATCAGTATTGATATAAAAAGTCGATTGTGGTGTGAAGAATGATGAATGGCATTCTTTGAGTTAGATATATAACTCGTGTGAAGTCAACCATGGAGATTAGGTAGCTATTGCATCATACTTAGATAGTGTTGATTGGTGATAGGATTACATTAAAAATTCAATGAATAGGTACTTCGGGTAGTTTGTACCAATGATGTAGTTAGATGAATTTGACCATCGGGGTGGTATCAAGCTGCAAGGCAATTGATGATATAGTGGGAACGTTGAACCCTGTTGGTCAATGCTTGGGACGTATGCTCAGTCTAAGTAGATAAGATAGTAGCATTACAAGTAAGTTTACGTGTGATTCTTTATTGAGAGCCATACCCCGTAGGGTATGATGAGAGTTATGAGAAAATTACAGTATGTATGTATTCGACAATGATGGTTGAGGAGGCGTAGGAGTGAACTCTGAAGTAGTCTTCTATGTCCTAGTTTTAGAAAATATGATGTCATTTCAAGGAATAGGATCTCTAGTGATATTGGTGATGCAGACCTAGAGGTTTATAGCTTGTAAGTGACGTCTTGTATCTTGCTATAATCCTTAGTAGCATTAGTTATGGTTTGTACGTGGCATATGGTCACATCCGTTTGAAATAAAGATAAGATTATTATCTAAGTGTAAAGGCTCGTTGTATCCGCATGAGTGATGGATAGGCATGAGGTAATCTAAGTGTGATTGTGGTTTAAGGTATACTGGAGTGTTCATAGGACTAATGGTGTGTGGTGTCATTGGGGATATAAATCAACTGGTGTGACTCCTTGAGGTGTTTGATGGTTTGAATGTGCCATGTGTAGAAGCTCGTGGACCAATGTCCTTACGAATGTCTAGTATTCACGATGAGGGTATTAATAGGTTTGTGGAGCGCACCTACAATGATTAAGGTATGAATGATGAAATCTATACTGGTCTTGGGGACTTTTACATCAAATGTGTTTGGTGTCCTTAGGAGACCAGTGAGGTCTGGCATGAGGAAGAATTAACATCCTTGTAATTATTGTGGCGAGGGTCAGGCGATGATCTCAGGTTGTTGGTCAAGGTTTATAAGATTTGTATAGTGTATGTACCGAGTGAGATTTCTCGAATCGGCACAGATGGGTGGTGTCCTCCAAAGAGGATCTAGAAACTCGTGTAGTTTATGGGGAATAGTCATAGGGTGTCATGGAGAGATGAGTAGAGTGGTGATGCGACACCTTATTTTGAGGGGTATTAAAAAAAGTATTTGAGACTTAGATTTATGACACTATGACTTTAAATGGCAGTCGAGGTGGGGTAATATCGAAACATGATTGGAGTGTTGGCGTGTGTCAATGGCATGCTAGGATTAGCTATTGGAACATCCTACCAAACTAGTACGTATTAGGAGATGTAGATTTGGGTGGTACTTACTACCCTTATAATGCCAATGGCAGCCGGTGTGATCGCCACGTGAGTTCAGTTTGGGTAGAACCCAAAAATAATCTTGTTGACAATATCACATAGTCATATGATACAATAAGGTGAATGTGTCTCTTGACTATAGGTAACCCATAAATTTAGGGCAAGGAGTTACACATGGGGTGTAGTCCCCGGGATTTTGGCTTCGCCCGGTAAAAATGGAATAATGTGGGTACAATAAAGTATTAAAATACATTAAAAAGGGACGCAGATGTGATTGGATAATCAAGAAGGGCTCGAATCCCTAGGGTGAAAAACTCAAAAACCACTAGCTAGAGCATATGGTGCCATCATCGGCGATGTAGATCCCGTTAAAGTACGCGGTATTGGTGCATTACGAGCAAAAAAACAATGAGAAAAGGAAACCTTTGTGAAATAAAATTGATAAATGTTCATGTTTGAAAAGGTAATTTGGAAAAAAAATATAAAAATTACTAAGTCCAAGTAAAGCATAAGTTAATTACACAAGTGAAGTGGTTAAATAGGTAATCAAGGAACCTGAGATGGATTTACCCCGTAATTAACGTAAGTGTATGTTGTGAACGGTTTAAAAAGGAAAACAAGTATTTTCTAACACCGAGTGTGCATGAGTTGAAAGGTGGTTTTAAAGGAAAATAGTAAAGTGGATTTGGTGTGAGTAAATGGGAAAATTCAATAAATGAATTATTTTTTCTTAACGAATACTGTTTTGTTTAAGCATTTAATCAGGTGCGTTAAATCGAAAAATCAATGTTAAGTCAAGTAAAAAAGGGGAAATTTTTTTTTTTATAACATTATTATGATTTAATCTACTCAAGTAATGTTTTGTAATAAAGGGATTCATGCATTAGTATACGTTTATGTATATATACACGGTATTTGCATGTGCATGTAGGTGGTATGTTATATAGTCTCTTTTCTACCGTTCGATTCAATGTTGCATTGTTTTTTTTCCCAGTAGGCATTTGGTTCATTCCCTTTTCCTTTGTTACATAAGGTTGTATGCGGTTCCATGTTTTGAGAGTGTCATACAGGTAAGTATTCTTTTTATATTATGATAGTAGCTCTGAGTGATAGGATTCTGGTAATGCTTCCAACATGTTCCACACATAGCTTGGTATAAATTGGAATCGCATGCTAAACAAGTGAAATGTTAATAAAATAAAACTGGACTAACAACATTATTTAGGTTGTCTTATTTCACTTCACACCTAATATCAGGAACGGATCGAATTGACCCATAGGTAACCCATAAATCCGGATCGGGGCTTTACATGTGTAAATCGAAAGCAAAAATAGAATAACATGATACAATGTTTTACCCAAAACATATACATAGCATATCCATAACATGTAAAAAAAATTGTGGAGGATTATTATGCAGTCACACCACTGTCTAGTCACATACCAAAATATCTGATGCATCAAGTCATCCATCCTTCCACGTCACCAGACAGTGAATAACTGAATGTAAGATTAAAACATCAAACTCCACATGTCTTAGTTTTGTCTCTAGTCATACCTAACTTCTAAAACAATGGCATGGCCTCCTAGCATGCATCACCTAAAATACCGTAGTTTTGTCTCTAGTCATTCCTAGTTTCCAATTTGGAATCCCAAAGTCCTGCACTAATGACTATCCAAGCTCCATAATAATCCCAAAACAACTCCATATGACTATTAAAAAATTACTTAATCAATTTCTACCCTTATAGATAATAATCGAAAAAGAATTACTCAGAATAATATTAACATTGCAATTTTTAACATGTCATAATTAAGGTCATCAACAAATTCTAGATTCACGAATAATATATCTTTTTTCATAATATCTCATCTAAATACATGAATCATCACTAATAATCACCCTAACAATTTTAATAGAATATTCAAAACATATTACATGGATTTTCATCATCGATTGTAAGTATGATATGATTTTTGACAGATTTGTGAAAATAAAACATTTAATCAACATTAGACTAGAATAATTCATGATTAACTATTAGATCAAATTCCCAGCATGTGTTTTTTTACCAAATAGGTTCTTAATAGAGATTATAATATAAACAAATTACAAGTTATTTACATTGAGATAAATCAATATATGTTTCTTAATGAGTATGATAATTGAAGGTACTATCTTATTATCCATCTTGTGATCTCCTAGTTTTTCCTCAAAAGCCTTCTTTAGCTCTCCCAAATATTTCATGCTTCTAGGGTTTTCGTTTTAGGTTTCATGTAATTAATTAATGAGGGTTAACACTACTTTTATACCCTTGATCTCGAAGGTTTTCAAAATGTATAACTTTGGACTCCATATGAGCCTAAGACGCTGCCATACAGACCCGACACCTAATCGAATGGTATATATACCCTGTACCCTATCCAAAACACAAAAAATACCTCTTACGAACCATCATGTAGTCTGTTCCAAAAGAAAAAATATCACAATGTAAAATAAAATACACAACTTAACTATTTTATGAGAATACTACGCATGACTAATACCAAATGATTAATTTCACCAATTAATAAATTTTATAATATGTAGTCCCAATGTCACATATCATGCAAATTTAAATGTCAAATTAATTATGAATGTATTATTCCCATATAACACAAGTAATAATTATTTGCATTTAATAATTTATTTCCAATTAATGAATAATACCAAATAACATACAGGCTATTACAATGATGTTTTAAAGGCACGATGCGAGAATATCAATAAAGACTTTATAGTGTCTAAGAAGGTGAAAGTTGACCATGAAGTGCATTCTCAGAATTTAGAGAAGATGATTCTTGAACCATCTTAACCCTCGTGGGATAAAATAGGTCTTTGATATGACGACGTGCGAGAGTCAAACCCAATTAATGGGATCATATTTGTCAAACGGTTAACAAACACACCTCATCGCCATCCTCTGAGAATATATCCAAAACTTATGAAGGTCGATCCTCCAAAACTATTATATTTCACCTATTATAAATGAATGGTCACTTTCAATAACATTGCCACCAATTTTGCAAAGTGGTTATGTTCATCCACGTTTGAACAGAGATTGTTACAAATCTAAGAACATATTGAGTACATGGCTTGAGCATCACATTTTCTTGTGGGAAAATTTGAAAGGGTGGATATGTCCCTTCCTAATACTCAGGGTAAGAAGAAGAAGAAGAAGAAGAAGAAGAAGAAGAAGAAGAAGAAGAAGAAGAGGGTGATGACTCTCATTCCTCTCACCTTTTTGAGTGAGTCATATGTATCACCTCTAGGTTAGGATTCCATTTGTCATATTCACCTCATATTATGATCCCTAAAGTGTATCATATTGTTTCTTTTCAGTTTTACTTTTTTTTAAATAAAAAAGATTTTTGCTTTGAAATTTAAAAAAAAAAAAAAATTTTGTGGTTTTTGTGGTAGCTATGCAAACAATGATAGAGGGTATATGAACAATGATGTGTAACCTATTTCCCCTTTTCCAATTTATTATAATTTTATAGCATAATCTCACCTTATTATAGGCTTCACTTAATCATTATCTTAGGATTTCTCTTAGAAATAACCTATTGCAATCATGTCATAGTCTTTACCACACACATTTTGACACAAGTTGACAACGATGTATCATCGACCTTGATCCAAAAATCCTTCATGCCATGAATTTGAAATCAATCTGGTCACATTATCATTGCTAGATTATTTTGGTGTGCTTGTAAGAACCATCGGTTCTTAATTAATTAAAAATTTTATGAGGGATGCATTGGTAAGAACTCATTAAAGAGGAAAACAAAATATCTGCGCAATTGATAACGTTAAACATAAAATATTTATCCAAGGGCAAAATCTCAAAAGAAAGGAAATTATAAAACTTTGAGAAATCATACCTTATGTCAAGATATGTCGAATATCAATGTGTTTTCACCATTTCATCTAGTATGTCATTTTATTTGTGACCTCACTGGATTACTTAACATACGCAATTAGTTTTAGGTCACTATCGACATGAATCGAAATAACTTCAAAAAAATTAGTATGGTAAACTCATATAATATATTGGTGAACTATGTTGGTTATATGATTTGTGGTGAGTTAGAATGGGAGTCACTATTTTTCGAATTATGTATATCTTTCATATTCCCTTCAGATTACACGCTTGGAGTTTTGACTTTTAAAATATTTCAGTGCATGGTGTCACTCGTGCTTATGTTTTTTTCATTGTATCATAGGTTTTATTTTTTTCTAGGATGTTTTTTGTTAAGGAGATCTTATTTGAATGAAGGCCACCCTAGTTCAGACGAGACCTCATTGGAATGACCCATATCTTGTTCGTATATGTGTTAGGTTTAAATAGGTTTTTCATCTTCACAGACTGTTGTTTTCACTATACACACTCAAAAATCTATTCTTCCATTTTTGCCTTGGTCTAGAACTCGAATTATCCATTTCCTCACTTTTTTTCCAATCCATCACTATAAGAAATGCGGTATTATGGATAACAAAAATTCATCCTTAAAAGCATTTTGACCATCCCAAAAGAGTATTTAGGATAAATTTTACAACGTCTAAAATCCATCCCTTATACTGGGAGAAGCAAATATTTTAGGGACGAATTTTGTCGTACTAAATTTTAACTCATAAAGCCTTTACATTTGGCATTAAGGACGGATTCTGTCATCCCAAAAGGTATTCTCTCGAAAAAAATCCTTACTCCACGCAAAGAAGAGGGATAGTTTATCCGTCCCTAATACTCCATTATTTTTTGGAAATAACCATTAGGTTGGTTTATAACCATCCTAATTGATAATCCAATTAGTTAGGCAAAAATTCGTAGCAAAAATGTATTCCCAATTGATACATAGAAGGGGTATTATGGATGTTTTATAACCGTCCCAATTGAATAAAAAAATTGGCATAAAACATGTATTAGTATATGTTGTATGTTTTTAATGATAAATGACATGTAATTTCTATTATAAGTTATGCCATCCAACTGCAAACGTAATAGTCAACTTCTTCCATTGAAACAAATACCCAAAAATAAATTCTTCCATTAATCTACATCCAATAACCTAATACAAATATTTAAATCAATAAGTACAAACAATTTTTCATATCCAAGTCGAAATACTTAAATGATTGCAAAATCATACTAATTAATAAGAAATCAAATTGTTAAAATCAAAAGTTGTCTCTATAGTAAGATGATATATAGTAGTTGTGCTAAAAAAACTTCTCTCAATGGCATACATATAGTAGACATGTTCAACAACTTATCTCTTCTATTTCTTGTACATAACCTGCAACCAATAAATAATCATTTATCAAAATAGGATTATAGTAAAATTAATTTTTATAGTAAAATAAAATATCTAAATGTATTAGTTAATCGTATCGAAACTGTTTACCATTTTTACAAATTTTGGCAGAGTCTCCTTTGTTTATACATGGAAAATAACTTGTTTAATAATCACAAAAGCCCGAGCAACCATAAAAAATAAAAATAACAATCTCGAATGTCAATAACAACAATAAATAAACAATCTACCTGGTGCAAACCTTTGATATTTTCATGTGTTCCACGTGGATAAAATACAATGTTGAAATGTTATCATGTAGAAAATATAAGATGCAAAATAGAGATCATATCAATAATCAAATAATTCTTAAAAAAATTTACTAAAGAAAAAAATTTGCGTATACTTATCGTCATGATAAAGTCAAAGTCTTGATATTTTAAAATTATAGTCATATTCTAAAACTGGGATTCATGTGACTAGGGATCAGTTTCTGCTAGTTACATTGGTCCCGTGCAAGGTGTACGTGGCTCCTATTGGGCCGTTTGGTTATTGTTTTGCATTTTCTCCCATTAACGACATGTTTTTACAACTAAGCTTAACAATTTATAAATTTTAATCATATTATCAAAGCAAGAGTCCCAAGACTTCCCGATCAGTTCCTAAGAGTTAGATTAATCTCGTGCGAGGCGTTCGTGCCTCTTACAGGGTTGTTTGGTGGTTGTTTTGCATTTTTTCCCTTTAAGGGCATGTTTTAAGCCTATGTCTAACTATTTAAAAAATTTCTTAATATTCTCAAACCAAGAGCCCCATGACCACGCCGTCAGTTACTACGAGTTACATTAGTCCCGTGAGAGATGTTTGTACCTCTAATGGGACTTGTTGTGGTTGTCTTACCTTTTCACACTTTAACGGCATATTTTTAAGCATAAGTCTAACTATTTGAAAATTATAGTCATATTCTAAAATCGGGAGTGTCGTGACTAAGCGGTCAGTTCCTAGGAGTGACATTTATCCTGTGTGTGGTGTTCATGCCTCTCATAGGGCCATTTATTAGCTATATTGTATTTTTCCCCTTTAAAAACATATTTCTTAACCTTAGTCCAAATATTTGAAAATTTTCATCATATTGTGGAATCAGGAGACCTGTCACTATGCGTACTATTTGTACAATTTAAATTTGTCCCGAGAAAGGTGTTTGTACCTCCTACGGGGCCGTTTAGTGGCTCTTTTGCATTTTCGCCTTTTAACGACGTGTTTTTCAACCTAAGTCTAACTATTGGAAAATTTTCATCATATTCTCAAATTAAAAGTTTCATGACTATATAGTCAGTTGCTACGATTTACATTGGCCTCGTATAAGGTCTTCGTGCCTCTTACCGGAAGGTTTTGTAGTTGTTTTGAATTTTTCCCTTTAATGGCATGTTTTTAAGCATAAGACTAACTATTTAAATTTTTTCATCAAATACTCAAATCTGGAGTCCTATGATGACATGGTAAGTTCCTACGACTTACATTAGTCCTGTGCGAGTTGTTCGTTCCTCTTAGGAGTCCGTTTGGTGGTTCTTTTATGTTTTCATCTTTTAACGGCATGTTTTTAAGCCTAAATCTAACTTTTTAAAAATTTTCACCATATTCTCAAACGAGGAGTCCCATGACTCTGCGGTCAGTAGCTTCGAGTTACAATGGTCCTGCGCGAGGCGTTCGTGACTATCATAGGTCTGTTTGGTTGCTATTTTGCATTTTTTCCCTTGAAGGCATTTTTTAAGCCCAAGTCTAATTAGTTTTAAATTTTTATCATGTTCTTAAACCGAAAGTCTCGTGATTATGTGGTCAGTTTTTATGAGTTACATTGGTCCCGTGAGAGGTGGTTATCCCTCTTTCGAGACCATTTGGTAGTTGTTTTGTGTTTTCACCCTTTAATGACATGTTCTTAAATCAAAGTATAACTATTTGCAAATTATAGTCATATTCTCAAATCTGGAGTCATATGATTATGTGGTTAGTTCCTGCGAGTTAATTGGTACCGTGCGAGGTACTTGTGCCTTTTACAAGGACATATGGTGGATATTTTGACGTTTCACCCTTTAATAACATGTTTTTAAGCTTAACTCTATCTATTTGCAAAATTGTGTCATATTCTCAAACGAGAGTCCAGTGACTATGTGGTCATTTCCTACGAATTACATTGGTCCCTTATGAGGTGTTCATGCCTATTATGAAAACATTTGGTGGTTAGTTTGCATTTTCACCCTTTAACGGAATGTTTTTAAGCCTAAGTCAAACTATTTGTAAATTTTGGTTATATTCTAAAATCGGGAGTCCCATGACTATACGGTTAGTTTCTATGAGTTACATTAGTTCCGTGAGACGTTCTCGTGCCTCTTACGAGACCATTTAATGGGTGCCTCTTACGAGACTATTTAATGTGTCTTTTGCTTGTTCACCCTTTAATGGCTTGTTTTTAAGCCTAAGTCTAATTATTTGTAAATTTTCGTCACATATTCAGACTAGGAGTCCCATGACTATATGGTTACATTAGCCCCGTGCGAGTTGTTTATGACTCTTACGGGACCGTTTAGTGGTTGTTTTACATTTTCACCCTTTAACAACATGTTTTTAAGCATGAGTCTAACGATTGGCAATTGATAGTCATATTCTCAAACCGATACCCCCATGACTATGATGTTAGTGCATACGAGTTACATTGTCCCATGTGAGGTATTTGTGCCTCTTATGGGATTGTTTGGTGGATATTTTTCCTTTTCATCCTTTAACAACATGTTTTTAAGACTAATTCTAACTATTAACAAATTTTCTTCATATTCTTAAATAAGGAGTCTCGTGACTATGAGATCAGTTCCTACGAGTTACATTAGTCCCATGCGAGGTGTCTGTGCCTCTTACATTACTTGGTAGGAAAGTGTGGCAAGCTCATAACTAAGCATAGAAGATAGGAGTTATAATACATTAATGATAGTTAATGATTTTCTTAGGATTAAAATAAATTAAAAATAAAAGAAAAAGGTGGAAGGTGGGAGTAGGCCACGCCCGTGGTTGCATTCAGTCGCGACTGTGGGTTCGATGCCACAAGTGCGGCTGGGTCATGGGTTGGGATAACTTACTCATTTAAATAGGATTTTAACCCTCATTTTGTCATAATTTTAACTAACTACTTTATCCTCTCTCTAACCTTAAACATCCCCACTCTCTACACATATAAAGTCAAATTTTTCTTAAACCTAAATATATCATTGCAAACCATTTTCAAAGTTTAAGAGGATTAGGGAATAAAGCTAAAAGAAAGAATTTTTAAAATAAGCATAAAAGAGGGAGAATCAAGAGAAAATTCCATACGCATGGAGGCTTGAACCATCATCCAAATTATACACTTTTTAATTTCAATTGAGGCAAGGTAATACTACTTTATCCTCTCATGTTTATAAGTAATAATTTCTACCTAAATACTAATCTAATTTGTAAAACTAATATGATATAATTAGGTTGAAATATATCACTAAGAATTCTTTCAAAATAAGAAATTCAAACGTAATTATTTCTACTCAAATCTATATGATTTGTATATTGGTTAGTTCATCCCATGGATATTAGTTATATCAAATTATGAATTTAAGCATGTTGTTAAAGTATCCAAAACAAATTATGAATCAAGCATGTTTTCAAAAGTATGTGTATTATAATTAGAATTGTGAATTGAACAAATATTAATTATGAAACCCTTATTATAAAGAAATTGAAATTACACCATTGTCGATTGATTATGTGAACTAGTTTAATTGAATTTATATTTCAATCCATATACTAATTAGAAAATATGGCGAATTATGATAATAACATACAAATCCCTCTTTTAGTTGGAAATATGATTGAAAATTTAAATTCATATCCGCTTCATAATTTTTAATTCTTAAAAGTTTAACTCCATATTTAATTTGTATATTCCAAATATAATTTTTTAAGTGAGGGTATATGTTGAATTTTGTCTAGAAGGACATTTAGATAGTTGTTATATTTGTACATTGGAATTTGGATACATTATGAATTCTCGCTTGTTGGACAGTTGATTAGGCATAAATATTGTGTATTTATCCGTTTAATTGAGAAGTTTTTATCACCTCTTATAATGTAAAATCCATTAGTTTCCTTCGGAATTAGTGCTACAGACCTTTTCTATGCAGTGCATTAAGTTTTGTGTTTTTCTCATACATTTTGCAGGAAATTCATTCAAGAGAAGAAGGGAGAAAACTCAAAGTCGAGAAAGAAAGATGAAAAGCAAGAGAAGGAAAGTTGAGGGGAAATTTTGTAATTTTGCACTCATAACTGGACACGGACCCCGTTGAAGAAGTTGAAGTTCTTGGTATTCTGAGCGCACAGGAAGAAACGGTGCCCAAATCCAAGCTACAAGTGAAAAGTTATGAAGTTTTGAAGTTGGGAAGAAATTAGGAAAAAAAAGAAGCAAAAAGAGAAGAAGAGACTTAGAAAAAGTTTCATGCCCAAAAGTTCCGCGCGAGACTAGAAAAGCGAACCGGTTCGCCCCAGTAAAGCATAGATATGTGAACCGGTTCGGCGGGCTAAAATTACAATTTTTTTTATTTCACAAAGAGAGTTGTGCGTGGATGAATGGCTAAATAAGACGTGACATATTCTGTTATTTTAGATAGCAGACATGAGAGAGGTAGGTTTAGAGGAGTTTTAAAGGGTTCTTGTACCAAATAACTCTAGGGTTTTACTTTCTTCAACAAATATTCAAGTTCTAAGCTATTAATTTAAGGTTTTCGTCTTCAAAAGTTTGTATTTTTCATCTCTATTCTTTCAAGTTAATTGATTTTTGCATGCTTTTGGTATTTCCTGATATTACAATCCTTCTTTGCGTGTTGAAGTTATCTTTCTTCATGATTATGAATCCATTAGATTTTATGTTTTCCATTAGATTCAACAAGTCCGACTAAGTTTTCAAGGGTTGGGGTGCATGAACCCCACCCAATGTAATTCACGATAGTGGAAATAGACTTTTGAATCAAAATCTTAGATGAATCGTGTTGTATAACTCGTACAACCATCGTAGGACTTTTGATTTTAATTTCCCTAGGTAACCGGGATGCTTAAGAGTACGACGTGCGTATTGGTTAATGCTACACCACTTTACTTGTCCTTTGCTTACATATTGTGCGGGCTACGATCCCTCATATATGTAATACTTAGGAGTACTAAAGACCGGGTTCATGTAAAATTCTAATTTCGAATCTAATATTCTATGAAGTGAATTCCTAGGGTGAGGGGGATTGTAACCCAGCCTGTTTTTCTCATTTCATAGTTAAGGTTTTAGTCCATTTGTCATCAGTTTTTTGGTTAATTAGTGTAGTTGCATATTATTCATAGTTTCATAAGTTAAAATTCTCATATCATAATCCAAATCATCTTTTCTTTCTTTTTAGGGTCAAAGTTAGGATTTCTCAATCTGGTCAACGTCATCACGTCTCCGTTCGTCCAGTTTACCTGAGGATCGATACCCGACTTATCGGATTATTACATGAGCGACAGGCTTGCACTTGAGCCTAAATAGTACGCACACTAAACACATTTGTGGTCGCGTCAAGTTTTTGGTGCCATTGTCGGGGAATCTAGGTAGACTTAGGTCAGATCGAGTCAATCTAGAACATTGACAAAAAATTCAAAAAAAATAAAAAATAAAAAATTTCATCATCTATAAAAAGCCTTTAATGAAAATTCTTGAACATACTCAAGCTCCTCATAATACTCCAACCAAAATCCACGAAAACCCAATTGTTGAGTATAACTCTGAAAGCCCCCACACACCTCGCATTCCATAATATTGGGTTCCACTTCCTACTCCTGAGCACTTTATCGGTAGTTACACCCTGAGTTAATCCTCGAGTCACACATCTAGGGCACTGAGTGAGTACACCGAGTTATTTGAAGAGAGAGCAAACGTGATGTCTGACGCAGCGAGTTACAGTACTAGAGAGGGAGATTTACCCTATCGTCCCATGAAAGACTTACTCTTTCCTGAGCGGACTGTCACCCCTGGTTACATTTTACTTCCATATAATGTCGGTCAGTTCCACTTTTCCAATGAGACGATACATATTCTCCCTACATTTCACGACATGGATTCGGAGAAACCATTCTTGCATATCCGTGAGTTCGAAGAGGGGTATGACACATTTAGTGACCAAGCTTGCACATAGGATACCATTTGCCTAAAACTTTTTCCTTTTTCCATAAAGGATAAAGCCAAGACCTGGCTATGGTCTCTACCCCCGAACTCCGTCACTTCTTGGAAAGATATGCAATCTAAGTTTATCTCAAAATTCTATCCACTGCATAAGACCAACTCTGCCAAAACTCAAATCCAAGGTTTCTGACAACACGATAATGAGTCTTTTGACAGGTGTTGGGAACATTTCCAAGAGTTAGTAAGCGCTTGCCCCCACCATGTTTTTGACAAACACCTAGTGATCTCTTTATTCCATAATGGGTTATTAGTGGCTTCCAAGAAACTTATGCAAACAATCTGTGAAAGACCTTTTTGGGATTTAAACTCCTGCAATGTCGAGTCCTATCTTAAGTATGTTGCAGAGACTGCTCAAGCATGGGACACATCTGATCCTAATACCCAAGCCCGTCCTAGACAACCATATATTGCTCCAACTGCATCCGGTCTATACCATTTGGATATAAATACCTTAATAAACTGTCAATTCGATCAGTATCAAAGAGAAATGAAATATTGGTTTGATAGCCGGTTGAGAGAGATCTCCGGATCCAGCTGTGGATCGAAAGAAAAAGTGTGTACTATCTGTGATGTGGGACATTCCACAAAGGCATGCCCGACGATTTTCGCCTACAAATCCATGCACACTGAGCAGGTGGATGCTACAAGAGGATTCAAGGGATGTTTTAACGCCCCGCATGGGAACTCTTACAACCCATCATGGAGAAACCATCTTAGTTTTTACTATGAAAACCATAAGCTGCGATGAACCCACATTCACAAGTTATCCCACCTCCACCACCTCCTCAGTACCAACAAGCACCACTACCTCCAGATCCATATGTAGCTCTACCTCATGGGACCCTCGAGGATACAATAAACCAGTTCATAAATTCTCAAAGTGAAAACAATGCTAGATATGATCACATGTTCGCCGACATGAATGCGAACATCTCCAAGTTGCAATCATCGTTGAGTATCCAAGAGAAGAGAAAGTTTCATTCCCAGGGCCAAAGACCTCCCCAAGGTCAACCTAGTGTTATCTCCACCTCTACAGAACAGCAAGAGCATTGTCAAGCAGCAACCACTCTTCATAGTGGGAAAGTTATTGATTTTTCACCTCCCCCACACGACACTTCGAAGGACAAGGAGAATTCGCCCGGAACGAAAGAGACCGAAGATATCCCCTTAAACGAGAGTGACAAAATAAACACTAGTGAGCCCAAGGTAGTTGTAAAGCCACTCCCCACTATGCAATTTCCTCAAATATTGGTTCCTTCCCATAAAGGGACCATAAGTGATGAAGTTCTCGAAGTCCTTAAGAACGTAAAATTGAACCTAACCATCCTCGATGCTATAAGGAAAATTCTAGCCTATGAAAAAGACATAAAAGACCTATTGACAGTCAAGAGGAGGATGAAGGTGAATAAAAATGTGTTCCTAGCATAGAACGTGAGCTCTGTTCTTCTTAACGATCTCCCACCTAAATATGAAGATCTCGGTGCACCCACCATTTTTTGCACCATTTGAGAGAATAAATTCGAAAAGGCCTTACTCGATTTGGGGGCGAGTGTTAATATCCTCCCCTATTCAGTTTATAGGAAACTTGATATGGGTGATCTTAAGCCCATAAGGATCAATCTCCAATTAGCGGATCGAATCATGAAGATACCGAGGGGTATATTTGAGGGCGTGATAGTTCAAGTGGACACTTTCTACTTCCTGGTAGATTTTGTCATTTGGGACACAAAATCATCCTTCGCCTCAAAAAATAATATTCCCATCATCCTTGGATTCCCATTATTAGCTACGGCTAACGCATTAATCAATAATCTAAATGGGCAGATGCAACTCACTTTTAGGAATATGACTTTAGAAACAAACATCTTCAACATAGCCCAACAAGTCGGGGAAGAAGATGATCTTCACGCAGTGAGATTAATTGATGAAATCGTAGAAGAGCACTTTGAGGAAATTATTGTGGAGATTCCCTAAAACCTTTCCTAGTGCTTAATCATGAGAGTGATGGAACTTACACCGAGTTTGAGAGAGAGATAGAGGAGTTAAGTGGGTTACTCGATGAGAGAGCGTCGGGTGAGGACGCGAGAGATATTAGTTGGGTTTCTTGATTCGAGGAGTTACCACCAAGGGAGAGACGTATGGTGCCCTATAGCGACACATTACCGACTCTCGAATTGAAGAAACTATCCTCCAATGTTAAATATGCTTTACTAGGTGAAAGTGAGACATTTCCTGTTATTGTCTCCTCTAGCTTAGATGAAGAGCAGGAGGGTAAGCTATTGAAAATTTTGAGGAAGCACCATAGTGATTTTGCATTGTGTATAGATGATCTCAAGGGGATAAGACCACTGATTGGTACCCATAATATTCACCTTAAGGAGGATGTTAAGCCCTCGAGAAAAATGCAAAGAAGGCTAAACCCTATAATGAAACATATGGTGAGAGCTGAAATCATAAAGTTATTGGATGCCGGGATTATCTACCCAATATCGGATAGCAAGTGGGTAAGCCCCATTCAGGTCATCCCGAAGAAGTTCGGCATGAATGTGATTGAAATTTCCAAGGGAGAGCTAGTTCCCCAACGTACCACTACTGGGTGGTGAGTTTGCATTGATTATCGAAAACTCAATGCAGCAACTAGGAAAGACCATTTCCCCTTGCCATTTATCGATCAAATGCTTAAAAGAGTAGCGGGCCACCCTTATTATAGCTTCCTAGATGGTTATTTAGGATATAACCAAATTGGGGTAGATGTACTTGATCGAGAGAAGACAACCTTCACTTGCCCCTTTGGAACATTTGCCTATAAATGTATAGCATTCGTCTTGTGTAACGCACCGACAACTTTTCAAAAGTGCATGTTGAGCTTATTCAGTGATATGGTTGATAGAGGGCTATAGGTCTTTATGGACAACTTTGGTGTTTTTTCACCTCTTTTGATCTATGTCTAGGCAATCTTGAAAAAGTACTAGCCCGATGTGTGGAAAAGAACTTAGTGCTGAATTGGGAGAAATTCCATTTCACCGTAACTCAGGGTATAGTTCTTGGCCACATCGTGTCATCCAAAGGGATCGAAGTTAATCGAGCAAAAATTAATGTCATAGCTGACTTACCCCCTACAAAATCGCTTAAGGACGTGCGCTCTTTATTGGGACACTCACGATTTTATAGAAGCTTCATTAAGGACTTTAGCGCCATTGCTAGCCCCTTGAGCAATCTCCTTATGAAGGACACCCCATTCGAGTGGACGAAAGAATATCAAATTGCTTTTAAAAAATTGAAACACATGCTTGTGTCCGATCCCATCACGCAAACTCCTGATTGGTCCTTACCATTACAGGTCACGTGTGATGCTAGCGATAGGGGCTATTCTGGCACAAATAAAAGATAACAAGGCTCATGTCATCTACTACGCTAGCCGGACTCTTATCGGACCACAACTCAACTACTCCACTATGGAGAAAGAATTGCTAGAGGTAGTTTTTTCTCTTGATAAGTTTCGGTCCTATCTTATCAGTTCCCCCATCACTTGTTTCATCGACCACACGACATTAAAATATCTCCTTACAAAGAAAGACGCAAAGTCACGCCTCATAAGGTGGATCCTACTCCTAGGAGAGTTTAACCTCTCCATCAAAGATAAAAAAAGGAGTAGAAAATGTTGTTGCCGATCACTTATCATGGCTTTCGTTCGACGTACCTAGTGATCCTACACCCATAGACGAGTATTTTCTGGATGAACAACTCTTTGCCACCTCTTCTTTGCCCTTGTTTTCGTATATAGTGAACTATCTTATCACGGGAGTCGTCCCTCCCGATTGGACACGGTAAGATAAAAAAAGGTTCGTCACTTGGTCGCACTTGTTCTTCTATGATGATATATTCCTTTTTAAATATTGCCTCAACCAAATCATTCGACGATGCGTACCGGATGATGAAATTCCAAAACTCATCCAATTATGTCATTAGGAAGTATGTGGAGGCCATTTTTTATGAAAAAGATAGTCGCTAAAATTCTCCAAAGCGGTTTGTATTGGCTCATAATGTTCAGGGGATGTAAACAATTATTGCAAATCTTGTGATAGGTGTCAACGGATGGGGGCAATCACCCGACGAGACATAATGCCATTAACCTCGATTCTCATCATTAAGGTTTTCAATTGTTGGGGTATTGACTTCATGGGCCCTTTTCCCCCATCCTTTGGATACCTATACATCCTAGTCACGGTAGGATATGTTTATAAGTGGGTGAAAGATATAGCTACCTAGACTAATGACAATAAAGTGGTGATAAAGTTACTGCATGAACACATACTTTCTCGCTTCAGTGCACCTAAAGCGGTAATTAGTGATAACAGCACACACTTTTGCAACAAGCCGTTTGAAAAACTTATGAAAAGTATGGTTTCGTTTACAAGATTAGAACGACACATCACCCACAAACGAATGGCCAGGATGAATTGGTGAATCGTGAAATCAAACACATACTAGAGAAGACCGTCAATCCTGACCAAAAAGATTGGTCCCTTCGATTGAACGATTCACTATGGGCCTACTATACCGCATATAAGAACCCACTAGGAATGTCCTGATTTCTCTTTGTGTATGGAAAACCTAGCCATCTTCCCGTTGAGTTGGATCACAAAGCTTATTGGGAAATTAAGAAGGTAAGTTATGATATGGACAAAGTCGGTGAAGCCTGCAAGCTTCAACTGAATGAGTTGGAGGAGGCATGCAATGATGTGTATGAGAATGCACAGACTTCAAAAGAACAGATGAAAGTCGTGCATGATAAAATTATTCGATGGAAAGAGTTTCGATCGGGACAAAAGGTACTCCTCTGTAACTCCCACCTTTATCTATTTTCGGGTAAATTGCGGTCCCGTTGGACTAGCCCATTAGTTGTTAGAACTGTGTGTCCCCACAGAACAGTAGAATTGGAAGATACTAAAGGTGGGAACACATTCAAAGTCAATGGACAGTGCCTAAAGCCATATATTGAGGTGTGTGTAGAAGAGATCGACGCCATTTGGTTGTCAAACCCAGTTTACGGGGTAAAGTGAGCTAAATTCAAGAGGTCGTCCCACCCTCGACGCGTATTGGGTGAATCTTGCGTATAGTAGGTTTGTATTGGTTAGGTTAGTTATAACTGCTTAGGGTCCGAGTCGAGTCTGAGGAGAATCACAAACGTACATTTTAGAAGAACTCCATGCGAAGGAAGGTGAGTTTTTAGTGTTTTCTAAGGTCAGGTGCTGAGAGGAGTGTTTTGATAAATTTTGGAAAAATGGGATTTTTGGAGTTCTAACATGTTTTTGGGGGGGTGTCAAAGTTCGGGTGTGCTGGAAATTCGAACTTGTTCGCCCTTTCCTTACTATCAGGGATGAATCGGTTCGCCCCTGGGATCAATTAAAAAATTAATTTATCCGAACCGATTCGCCCAGTCAGGTGCAAAAATCGGCAGTCCCTATAGACATCTTCCACCCTTTTCAATACATCCCCTTTTTCCCATACACCACCCCCAACATTTCCCTCCAAATCCTTATCCCCTCTTTCCCTCCAAATTCTTCCCTCCAATTCCCCCCATCCCACCTATAAATACACATCCTTTACCCCCATTTCCCTCACACCTCCATATCCATCTCTCTCACACCTCTATACTCTCCAAAAAACCTATCTCCCCATTAACTCACTCCAATGGCCAACGACGAATTACCTGTTAATACGATTCCACCAAACTCCTTCCTGATGGAAATCATGGCTTTCGATCACTTCAAGAAAGCCGATGGGTGGAGGAATTTTTCTCAAGTTCTCTCCCTGTCCACATTGAGTGTTCCATAAATTGGGAGGAACTGCCCCAAGTCGTGAACACCCCTTTTTGCCACCAATGGTGGCATCAATTTCTAGCCAATCCTGGCGATGACTTGTGGATGGACGAGGTACGGGCTTTTTACAGCACTCTCTTCCACACTTCTGAAAATGCGTATCAAGCTTATGTGGACGGGGTACCGATCCCATTTTCTCTCTCCATGGTTGCGCAAATCATGGGCGCCAAAAATGTTCCATTTCCACCTAACTTTAACTATCCCACTAATGGAAACCCAATCCCGAAGCACCAATGCATCGAGCGCATAGCACCCAACTATATTTGGGACCATGAAACTTTCGCGGTTGGCAACCTAGATGAGACCACCCGGTTCAATTTTATTATCACTTGTGGGGCTATTCTCCAAACCTCCAATCATTTCTCCATTCGCATCCGCCATGGAAATTTCCTATACCACCTCCTTGGAAACCCCAGTACCATCAATCTCCCATGCATCTTTTACTCGAAAATCATTGCTGCCTCCATAGATAAAAAAGTAAAAAAGTCTCTACCATATGCCCGGTTCATCACCTCCCGCTTAAATACCTATGAAATTCAACCACCGGCATCGCAAACCCGTCTTCCCAAGACTATTAGACTGGAGTCCATCACTCGGAACGTGCGCGAAATGAAGGTGGAGCATCCACCACCAGTGGCCAAAGATGTTGAAATGGGGGACAAGGAGGAAGAGTACAATGAGGAGGAGGATCCCGACTATGTATCGGAAGGGGAAGACCTAAATGGGTGGATGGCTCGACTCGAGGGGCGATTTGATGGATTCGTGAATGACTACCGTCGCGATACGTCTATGATGAGCCGCCTCCAAGAGGTATTATACCGGTTGCAAGTGGGCCCCAATGTCTTTCTCCCCACCTATTTTTACGATCCACATGGCCCCAATCCTCACGACCCATCCAACCCACCCACCCCTTAGGTTACTTGTTTTGTGTTCTTTACGTAATGGTTTTCTCCTTTCCTTCGTCCACAGATCTATATGGTTGCATTATCTATAATTGGAAATCGGTTTGTTTCAACGGTGTGTTTTGTGCTTTCTTTCCATTTTTGTACGTTGATTCCTTTCTTGTTTCCTCTCCTTACCTTAATTTTTATTTTGTCGTTTGTTTTGCCTCGGGACGATGCAAATGCCTATGTTAAGGGAGCTACGCTACGCTTTTATCAATCACAAGGTCCCAAAAAAATCTGAAAAATTCAAAAATATTTTTCTATAAATTGAATAAAAATTGGAATTTAATCTTTTCCAAAATATCACCTTCAATTTATTTAAAGTCTCGAATTTAAAAAAAAATCAATCACACAAAGCCAAATGTGACCAAAGATTGAAATTGAAAGAAAATTGACGACTTTACGAATAAGATTGGAGATTGACTAACCCAGTGAGATTTCGAGCCTATCGTTTTTTGCGAGTTCTTAAATCAATCCAAGTTAATGATTAACTCAACGTTCATTTTAACATTTGTAATAAGTCGTTGAAGATCTCAATTCTTTGCTTTGATCGGTTAAGGGAAATGTGTGTAATGTTGCCTCGAAAAGCATGATGAGATGTCTCTAAACTTAAAACAATCTTGAAATGCATATGGTAACGCAATTAGTAATTGGGATAATGAAGTAGGCCCTCGTTTGTCACCCCAAAATGTTGGCACGAAAAATTCATTAAAAAGTACGCCTTTTTGCAACCCAACTTGAGCTGAATAAGTTTTTTTTTCTTTTCGTTAACAACCCAAAATATATCCAAGTGTCCCAAAATTGTGAAAGTTGATAATCCCAGAAATTAAGTCCGAAAAGTGCATATAAAAGGGAAAGAAAAGAAAAGCGTGAAAAACAGAAAAAAAAATAGAAAAATCAGAAAAATGAGCAAAATCACGGAAAAGCACTAATGGACATCTTAAGAATAGTTTCAAATTCCAAATCTCCCAAACCCATTTTCTTGTACCCAATGCACCTTAAAAACCCAAAAAGTCCTAACTGAGTCCACAATTGCGAAATTGGTTACCGTGCGGAGAGATAAAACATAAAAGATAATAAAAGAGATTAAAGGTGTGAATTATAGGCGATGTTCTCGTTTCCCTATAACCTTAATCCGATGATGAGATCCATTTACCAAAAAATTTTGTCTTTCTATTTATGTGCGTGAACTTGGTTCCAATGCATTTACTCCTACAAATCATGCACACCGCGAGAAATAGTCATATTTCGAGTGATTCGTTTATGAGAGCATCCTGCGAGAACTTGAATAAAAATGAATTTTTAGTAAGTAATGAAATGACCAATCAGTGGAAATCTAAGGTTTAAATTTTGGCTCCACACGTACACGGAAAATTGAGACTTACGAATACAAATTTATGATGACTATTTTACAGAAAGTTTAAGTTATAGAATTTTTGTGGATTTTGAATTTCTTTGAGTCAACAAGGAAAATTGTGGGTATATTCACTACAAACCCTCACGAGACACAACTCGTCCTACTAGGGGTAACCTAGGGGTTTAAAGGCTTGTTGCATGTGCTAAATTCAATCGCTTACCCACGAAAGTGGTATTCTATCCATCTCCCATAATGGTTAGTTATTTAAACATGCTTAAATTCTTTTACATTGCTCGGGGCGATCAAAGTTCTATGTTTTGAGGGTTTGATTAGGCATAAATATTATGTATTTATCCCATTAATTGAGAAGTTTTATCACCTCTTGTAACATAAAATCCATTGATTTCTTTCAGAATTAGTGCTACTGACCTTTTCTCGAGTTTTGTGTTCTTCTCATACATTTTGTTGGAAATTCATTCAAGAGAAGAAGGGAGAAAACTCAAAGTCGAGAAAGAAAGATGAAAAGCAAGAGAAGGAAAGTTGAGTGGGAATTTTGTAATTTTACACTCAAAATTGGACACAGACCCCCATAAAGAAGTTTAAGTTCTTGGTATCATGAGCGAACAGGAAGAAACAATTCCCAAATAAAAGCTACGAGTGAAAAGTTATGAAGGTTTGAAGTTGGGAAGAGATCATGGAAAAAAATAATAAAAAAGAGAAAAAGAGACTTAGAAAAAGTTTCATGCCCAAAAGTTCCTTGAAAGAATGGAAAAGCGTACCAGTTCGCCCCAATAAATCATAGATATTCGAACCGGTTCGGCGGGCCAAAATTCAAATTTTTTTATTTCACAAAGAGAGTTGTGCATGGATGAATGACTAAATAAGACATGATATATTCAGTTATTTTAGATACCAAACATGAGAGATCTAGGTTTAGAGGAGTTTTAAAGGGTTCTTATATCCAAGAACTCTAGGGTATTACTTTCTTCAACAAATATTCAAGTCCTAAGCTATTAATTCAAGGTTTTCTTCTTCAAAAGTTTGTCTCTTTCATCTCTAGTCTTTCAAGTTAATTGATTTTTGCATGATTTTGGTATTTCCTGGTATTACAATCCTTGTTTGCATGTTCAAGTTAGCTTTCTTCATGATTATGAATCCATACATATTAGATTTTATGTTTTTCATTAGATTCAATATGTCTGGCTAAGTTTTCAAGAGTTGGGGTACATGAACCCCACCCGATGTAATTCACGATATGGGAAATAGACTTTTGAATCAAAATCTTAGATGAATCATGTTGTATAAGTAGTACAACCGTTGTAGAACTTTTGATCTCATTTGCCCTAGGTAACCGAGATTCTTAAGAGTGCGAGGTGCGTATTGGTTAATGTGACACCGCTTTACTCATCCTTTGCTTACATAATGTGCGGGGTACGATCGATCATATATGTAATACTTAGGAGTACTAAAGACCGGGTTAATGTAAAATTCTAATTCCGAATCTAGTATCCTATGAAGTGAATTCCTAGGGTCAGGGGGATTGCAACCCGATCTATTTTTCTCATTTCATAGTTAAAGTTTTAGTGCATTTGTCATCAGTTTCTCGGTTAATTAGTGTAGTTGCATATTATTTGCATTTTTGTTAGTTAACAAATCTCATATTGTAACGCAAATCATCTTTTCTTTCTTTTTAGAGTCAAAGTTTGGATTTATCAATTTCTCCAACGTCGTCACGACTTCGTTCGTCCTATTTCCCTAAGGATCGATACCCGACTTATTGAATTATTACTTGAGCGATAGGCTTTCACTTGAGCCTAAATATCACGCACACTAGACACATTTGTAGTTGCGTCAACAGTCCCCCCATGAAAAGTAGAACACAAAATGATAAATTATAAAGTTAGATATTTGGATTTAGTTTCTTGTTATGATTATACTTGATGTTCCCCTTAAATATATTGAAAATATATAATGATTAAGAGATGGAAATTAAAATTCAGGCAAGGAGAGTAATTGATTCAAAAGTATTTATGTATCCTTCAGGCTAATATGATAAAATGGGTGGGTATGGATACTTATGTTATTGGCATGGCTTGGGTTCGAGTCATGGTTATGTTATGTATGGTTTTGTTTTATGGAGGCGGAAGAGGATGATGTCGATTTATTTTATTCCTCGCCAGCTAAAGAAAGGTGGACTTACACTGGTGACCTCAGTAGTTAGTCAGGACTATTTACGGTTTTTTTTGTCCACGCCATCTATAAAACGGAGAATTTTTGTGCTAGTGACCTCGTAGTTAATGGGTTCTAGTCACGTGATATTTGATGTATAAATGATCTCGTAATTAATAAGGGTTACTCCCAGTTTTATGTTATGATGTATTATTCATACATAGTTATTTCGGGTAAACCCGATTATTTTTATGAGGACATTATTGTGGGTATTGAGTGTACTAGTGATCTCTTAATTGATGGAAACTAATATGATTTTATAAGAATTCATAAAATACACTTATGGAATATTAATCCCAATAAGGGTCAGATAAATTCTTAAACATTTAAAATAACCATTGCGGATTTATTATTTATATACACAATTCTCGATTTTACTACTTGAGTTGTGTAGCTTTTATTTTATTGCAGTGGGCCTAACTCGTCGAATTATTTTTAGGTGCTCCATCTTGTCAGGCGTCATAGTCTCTCTCAAGCACCGAGTTATCCATCCTAGTCATCACCAATTTTAGAGATGTAGGCATTGTTCCTTGCTTTAATTTTGCTACTATTTTGAGTGATACGAGGTTTAAATTTACTTCTTCAGTGTTTGTAATCAATTTTGGATGATGATTTATTAGAGTCTATGAAGTTACTAGTTGGAACGTACTATTTGGGATTGCATTTATTAGACGTTATTAGTCTTTATTTTATTTAGTGGTGATGATTGACTGTTATTTCCTTGTTTACTATTATTGTGGTTATTCATGTCGTACTCCATATTGTTTATCATTAGTTGTTACTTACATTTCATGCTAAGGATGATATTTACTTATTTTAAAGAACATATATATATATATATATATATATATATATATATATATATATATATATATATATACACACACACTTGATAAACATAATTATAATAATGTACGGGGTGACACTGTTCGTATCAGAGCATAATTCCAAGCAATGTAGGTTCCATAAGTCCATTCTAGTAATCCATGTAGTATTCTTTGATACGTTCATTTTCTTTTATTCTTATTGTATGTATCTTTGTACTAATAAGCGTTGTGGGTTATATTTTCGATGGAACCCCAAGAGGAACACCCGCACAACTGCACACACTGCCCAGAAAGTCCCAGGAGCACATAAAACACCTGGACCACCAGCTACACCTATACCACCTATGCCAGCAATCCTAGCACCAGATACCCAGGGAAAGTAAATTTTTGGAGCCCAACAACTCTCAGAGTTGATCACCTATATAGTGTAAGCAGGGTTAGCCACGGGTAGGCAGGAGACCCCACTTGAGACTCCACAAATAGTGGCAGGTGCTTCCATAACATATTAGGAGAATAGTAGGGGAACATTATTAAATAAAAGTCCACATACGTTCTCAGGTACTATAGATCCTCTTGTGGCATTGTAATTATTTCAAGATATTAAGTATCAGCTAAGGCTTTTTTCTTTCACTGATGTGCAGAACAGGGTTGTCTCCCTTTTTTGTTTAACATGTAATGCTCTCTAGAGGTGGGAGAGTGTGGATACAGCAAAGCACTATGATTAGTTGGCCTATGTCGAGTTCATTACGAGATTCAATGACAAGTACTTCCTCAAGTCTATTCGGTCAAAGAAGAAGATGCATTTTATTTTACTCGAGAATGACTCATGTTTAACAACCAATATTTTTGAGAAATTAAAATTTAATTAATTGGTTTAAATTTAAATTACACGTATGACGTAATTAAAGGGAAATTAAATGTTATAGATTGTTTAAATTATTAATCGGATAGAAATTATTAATGTTTACATAATTAAATTACTAAGTGAATAGTAATTACATATTTGACGTTATTATGTGTGTTAGTGATGTGACAATATGTTATCTCAACCGAGCATCATGTGTGGATTAAATAAGGTCAAGATAGGAAATTTATTATGAGTAACTCTAATAATGATTTTGAGGCTACAGTTGCGCCAATTAGGGTCAAAACAGTCAAAATAGTACACTGGGGTTTATAGTTTGGGTCCCGAAATAATTTTAGACCAAATCGACACCCTGAGAGGGCATTTTAGACATTTTACAGCCTAGGGCTAAGGAAGTTACAAAATTTCAAGGGTTATATATACTTTTTATTTTGTGAGGCTAGAGTAAAAATAATATAAAACCATTGGAGGCAAGTAGAGAGGAGAAGAAGAGATTTCTTGGAGCTGAGGAGAGGATTTGTGAGGAGATTATCCTCATTCTTACAACATAACCATAGTTGAAGGGTGGATTAGAAGAGAAGCATCATCAAAAGGATCAAATAGACTTCTTTCATAAGAGGCAAGTATTTAACTTTCAAATTGTTTTATGAGTTATAATACCCATGTAGAGTAGGGTCTTTGAATTAAATAATAATGATATAATTCAAGTGAATTGATGAATATAACTCATAATTCGGAATAGGATTGCATGTCAAATAAACAAAACTATATGATTAAAAAGAAATCAGAAGTTTTGAGGATTTAGATCATGGGATAAATCTAGGTTTTTGGTTATTTTATATGAGAAGCATAAAAATATATGGTTAGTTATTAGTGGAGTATTAATCGCATTTTGGGGATGAAATTGTATGAATTGTTCACATAATCGACGTTGGAAATCATCAGTACATGTATCCTTGATGTTTAGTTATGTTAATTTGGAAATTGGGATGATTGTATGAAAGTTTTAGGGGTTCGATAATGTATAAATTCGTAATAATAATATGACCTCTAATACATTTCAAATCGAATCAATTTTGCACAGAATAGAAAATTGTTCTTTTTCAGCCCGAAAATTATGGATAATTCGTGAGGGGGCTTTTGGAATTATTTTAAACTATATAGGGAGATATAAAAAGGACTGTAGTCCTAAAGTGGAGAATATGTTTATATAAATTGAGACGAGTATTGGGATAATTGAGAAAATATCAAAATTAATAAATGAATGAAATTCGAGATGGGTAACGGAGTGAGAAGTGAACCTCTGCTTATGACCAGTAATATACGATGTGAATAATTACGTATTACATAAGGGATAAATAGTACCCTTAGAGTAGTGGACGATACACAAAGTTATAATAATTGAAGTGGTAGTTGAAATTAACGGTACGTTATATATATTATTGACATATACTAAGTGCGAGTGAATATAATTGGGTAGTGTGCATACCGACTGAATAACATATGTATATAGGTTGTGTGAATGCCTATAAATATGCTTTAAATATGTGTGTGAACATACTTACGTTGCCTGCTATCCGGAGGTTTCCACGCAGAAGGTGATCCCACCTTAACGATTCCAGTGAGGTCTGGATTTTTGCCCTGGAGTATGGAACTTAGGGAGGCTCACTATATGACTTGTATTGGTGAGATCAGCGTGTCGTTTGGGTACATTAGGTATGTGCGGTTAGAACCATATTCAACTCCATTGTTGTTTTGATTTATTTTGGATTCGAGGAGACATGTAGATCCAATAGTCCTCGATTGAGTACGAGAGGTACATGGACTTGATGGAAGAGTATGCCACCATCACGAGTGTCCTCAATTATAGAGATGATATAGTTGTGTATATATTATATGTGTGATGAATATATACCGATATGATATATCTAATTATGGGAAACAGTAGATTTGATAGATGATACATAGCTAAAATACTTGAAAACTGAAACTTAAATAATTGACTCAATAATAAAATGGGAATAACTAACTTATTATTGAGACCCTAGTAACGTATTGTATGGGAATATACGAGAGAACTAGACTTATCGAGAGTATTCAGACACCCTACCTAGTTTGGCAGGTAATACTAGTTAGGTAGAATATATTAGGCATGCACACAAGTTGAGAGGTGAGGATCTCAAGTGAGTGTACGTGGATATTACATGTGTAATACATAATTAATTTAAATTGTGATTTAAATACTTGCTAAATATTTTCAAAATGTTTTACTTAGGCTCTGACCCGTGTCAAAAATATTTTCAAAACCTTTTAGGTGTCCAGCCATAGGGATGCCAAGCTTAGACATCATATCTAGAGACGTGTAACTACAATAGTGTGGAGGCTTGGGGGAGATTTTTTTTAGATTATTTAGCTCTTTCCTTCAAGATAGGGTATTCCTTAGCAGTTCATTTGCGCATGTTACTTCATACTATTTCTTTATTTCAATTATGCATCAGACTTTATTTTGTTTCAAATTTAATTAGTGTGGGTGGATTGTGTACTTAGAGCACCAATTGTTTATTCAGTCTCCTTTAATTTATATATTGGTTGTGTGATGATTCAGACTATATTTATGTGTGAATGGTTTAGTTCATTTAATTCTGCATGTGTTCATGATAAAATATAAAATTTGACACCAATTTAATTTAATGTAGGTGATTAGTAATTAAAAAGTTTTTCGACGGTGATGCTAAGAATGAGACCATTAATGATTATTATTTAATTTAATAATGGACTGATCACTCGGGATTAGAATAGGCGGGGTGTCATAGATGGTATCAGAGCATTAGGTTTTGGTGTCCACGGGATTTGTACGGCTTACTATGATTTCAGTGTATCGTTCTTTGACCAAGAGCCCTATTATTAGGATTGTTGCATTCATGGTTATGCATTTGAGATTCGTTCTTTTGTAGTTATAATTGTATTGACTGTGAATTCATACAATTTGAATCTATTTTCAGATGCCACCTAGAAGAAAACAGCCAGCAAGGGCACCACAGTTGCAGCCACAACCACCACATGGGTTAGTGTCGACAACAGAGATGGGAACAATCGTGGCACATGCTATTAATACAACAATGATTGCCATGGTTCAATATTTCCCTTAGGTCCAGCAGCCACTGCAGCCAGTGGCACCAGTTGTTCAGGCACAGCTAGGACCGTTAAAGTGGCAGAAAGTTAGGGAGGCCTTCCAAAAAGGCCACCCACCCAAATTTCAGGGGAGTTCAAATGTGATTGTGGCATGTTGGTGGAAGAAAGACATTCAGCACAAATTATATATAGTTGACTGCAGTGAAGTACAGAATCAGATGCTTGCTACTTTCAGGTTGGTTAGAGTAGCATTGCAATGGTGGGAGTCGGTGACCACCGTTGCAAAGAGGGATACTATGAACATTGTTAATTTGTGGGTGCAGTATGATCGCAAATACTTTCCAATAGCCATAATGACTAAGACGCAGAAGAATTTTAGTGAGGTGACTCTGGGTGAGCGTTATGTGTCTAAATATGAGGAGGAGTTCACTCGTTTGAAAAATTTTGTACCAGACGAGGTGAACAATGAAAAAAGGAAGAAGGTAAAGTTCATGGATGGTTTATCCTGGAGGATCAGGAAGAATTTGATCGAAAATCCAATAATGGTGACTTATATTGATGCCGTCCATGACGCACAGTTACACTACAAGGATAATCGCTTCTATGTGAAGGGAAGCAAGAGAGGAGGTGAAACCAGCCAGCAGGGTAAGATAAGAGGTAGCGATGCTAATGGAGCACTACAGCAACAATAATCAGGTAGGCATCAGGGGAAGGATTCTCGACAGGGGGATCAGGCTAAGAGGTTCAAAACTGGGGGCTATCAACTTGAGGGAAATTTTAGGCAGGTCTAGGAAGTTCCTCAATAATAGTAATTTATGTATTACTGTCAGGGCAATCAGGGCTAAAGGCAGAGAGAGTTTCTAGGACAGTACTTTATGTATGGATAGATGGGCCACAAAAGGAGGGATTACCCATAGTAGGGGAGAGCTCCGCAGCAGTAGGGAGCCTCATAGGATAAGTAGGCATAGAGGCCACTTGCCGCACTAGCCCCTCCCGTACCACCATAGTAGGGACAGTTATAATACGGACTTGTCTATAACATCTGAGATGTCACCTTATAGCAGGCCCCAAAAGCACCACCAGTAGCAAAGTGAGTGTTTCCTATTCATGGGCTTACGGATGGTATTCTATTTGATACGGGGGCATCACATTCATTCATAGTGACTAGATTTCCATGAGCTGTCGACCTATATTTGAGACAACTGGTGGTTTCGTTACATATGTGGAGTCACCGATGGGTAGTGGGTCGCTGATACACTCGATATGTCGGGGTGTGGATATCAATGTGGGTAGATTATGTTTAGCCGTTGATCCTCTTATATTAGACGTGGAGCGGTATGACGTTATCTTGGGTATGGATTGGTTAGCTGGATATCTAGTGATGGTGAATTGCTTTGGGAGGACTATCATATTCTCTATTCCAAGACAAGAGATGTTCTCAGTGGCAATGATTCTTCCTGAGGGAGGGTCGAGAACACATCTTTATTACATTGAGGTGAAGTCCTCACATGATATGGTTATTACGTTAGATTCGATTCCTGTCATGAGGGAATTCGAGGATGTATTTCAATACATACTCTGGTTACCGCCTAGCCGAGAAATTGATATTGCTATTGACTTAGCACTGGGTACGAGACCTATAGCTAGAACACCTTATCGCATGGCCCCATCTGAGATGCGATAATTAAGGGAGCAGATTTAGCAGCTCTTGGGGCATGGGTTTATTAGATAGAGTACTTTACCATGGGGAGAGCACCGGTATTGTTTATCAGAAAGAAAAATGGGTCGCTTCAGTTGTGTATTGACTATAGAGATTTGAATAAGGTCAAGATCCGAAATAAGTATACACTGCCTCGTATCGATGATCTATTTGACCAGATGAGGGGAGAAGCTTACTTTTCCAAGATAGATTTGCATTCCGGCTATCATCATTTTTTTTTGTCAGGAAGGAGGAAGTTACTAAGATTGCTTTTCTAACACGATATGGGTCCTGTGAGTTTAGGTTAATGTCATTTGGACTCACCAATGCGCCAACAGTGTTCATGGATCTGATGAATTGAGTTTTTCGAGAGTTCCTCTATCAGTTTGTGATCGTGTTTATTGACGATATTCTGATTTACTCTCGATCTGAGGATGAGCATGTCGAGCACTTACGGAAGGTTCTAAAAACACTTAGAGACCATCAGTTATATGCAAAGTTTAGTAAATATGGATTCTGTCTTCGGGAAGTGCAGTTACTAGCCCATATTATGTCTAATAAGGGTATATCTATTGATCCGAGTAAGGTATCGGCGGAGAGAGAGTGGGTCTAGACCATGACACTAAACAAGGTTCGCAGTTTTCTGGCATTGGTAGGATATTTTTTAGAGGTTTGTTAAGGGTTTCTCAAAGATTACGGGTCCATTGAAAAATTGACTCCCAAAGGAGTACTGTTTATTGGGATGACTGTTGTTAAATAGCTTTTGATGCGCTAAAGGACAAACTGCCCAGCACATGTACTTGCACTGCCTAAAGGAGGAATAGCATACTGCATCTACACTGATGCATCCTTATAAGGTCTTGGGGGTGTATTGCAGTAGGAGGAAAGGGTTATAGCATATGAATCTAGAAAGCTTAAGCCACATGAAAAAATTATCCCACACATGACTTGGAGTTAGCCGCAGTGGTATTTTCCTTGAGGATCTGGAGGCATTATCTGTTGAGAGAGAGGTTTAGTTTATTCACAGACCATAAATCGATTTAGTATTTGTTCATGCAGAAAGTCCTGAATATTAGATAGAAGAGGTGGTTGGAGTTCGTAAAATATTACCAATTTGATATTCAATCTCATACTAGGAAGGCTAATGTGGTGGCATACGCATTAAGCAGAAGGCCTACAGGAGAACTAACTAAAGTTTGGAAAACGAAGTGGAGGAAGCTTCGACACGATGATGAGATTTCTATGGCTTATTTCCCCATATTAGCTATCACACCCGAGATTGTGATGAGGATGGTGAAAGCACATGCAAAGGACAAATATTGCCATGACATAGTTCATCAGTTATTAGCTAATGGGGCAGAGGGTTACATAATCAGTTTTGAGGATGGTATGCATTTTAACGGGAGACTCGTGGTCCTAAAATGTGATAATTTTGAGGCATGCAGTGATGTCAAAGTCTCACAGATCCTGATTTATAGTACATCCTAGTAGGGATAAGATGTATCAGGATATGCACATATAGTATTGGTGGTTAGGAATGATAAGGGACATAGCGGAGTTTGTCTCGAAGTGTGATACTTGCCAGCTAGTGAAGGTAGACCACCAGAGACCGACAGGGATGTTACAGCCACTAAATATTCCCGTGTAGAAATGAAAAAGTATCTCCATGAATTTTATTACTGGGTTACCATTATCACAGAGAGGTCAAGACTCCATATGGGTGATACTGGATCAGTTGACCAAGGTGGCTCATTTTCTTCCAGTTCATACAAATTTTGAGAAAAAATAGTATGCACATTTATTTATAGTCGAGTTAGTACGAATACATGGGATTCTGATTAATATTGTGTTCGATCAGGACAAGATCTTCGTATCCCATTTTTGGCAAAGCTTTCAGGAGGTGATGGGTACATATTTACGGTTGAGTACATCATATAAACCATAAAAGATGGGCAGACATAGATGGTTAATCAGATGCTTGAGGATATGCTGAGGGTGTGCATACTTGACTTCGGGGGATGATGGGAGTAGTTCCTTACACTAGTGGAGTTTGCTTATAATAACTCCTATTAATTCACCATCGACGTGGCACCATTTGAGGCACTGTATGGTCGGCCTTCGCCTGCTTACTAGTTAGAGATGGGGGATAATAAGTTATTAGGGCCAGAGATGATTCAAGACACCACTGTTAAGATTTATCTAATTCGAGGCCGCATCCAGATAGCTCAAGATAGGCAGAAGAGTTACGCTAATACAGACTGGAGGTATATTGAGCTTGAGATTGGAGACCAGGTGTTGGTGCAAGTGTCTCCTATGAAATGAGTTATGAGGTTCGACAAGAAAGGAAAATTAGCATCGATATATGTGGGACCATTTTCGATCATTGAGAGAGTAGTACTAGTAGCTTATAGACTGGGACTTTCTGAGCACCTACAATGGATTCACAACGTGTTTCATGTGTAATCGTTGAATAGATACCGAAGGGGTGTGAGAGATTTTTAGCATTTCCCATTAGAGGAGATCGACTTGCAGCCTGATATCTCACACGAGGAGAGACCGCTGGTGATAGTGGATCGTAATGAGCGTAAACTGCGGTCAAAGGTGGTACCCTTGGATAAAATTCAGTGAAGGCGCCACAATGTGGACAAGTCAACATAGGAGCGGGAGGATGACATGCGTGAGCAGTATTCAGAGTTATTTACCATAGGTACATTCTAATTTTGAGACGAAATTCCCTTATAAGGGGGAAGTATGTAACATCCCATATTTTTGAGAAATTTAAATATAATTAATTGGTTTAAATTTAAATTACACGTGTGACGTAATTTGAGGGAAATTAAATATTTTGGGTTGATTAAATTATTAATTGGAAAGAAATGAATAATGTTCATAGAATAAAATTACTAAGTTAATAGTAATTACATATTTGATATTATAACGCGTTTCAGTGACGTGACATTATGTTATCTCAACCGGGCATCGTGTGTGGAATAAATAAGGTTAAGATAGGAAATTTATTATGAGTAACTTCGATGATGATTTTCAGGTTACGGTTGAGTCCAGAAGGGTCAAAATAGTTAAAATAGTATACTCAGATGTATAGTTTGGGTCCCAAAATAGTTTTAGACCAAACCGGGAAGGCATTTAGTCATTTTACAGCCTAAGCCTAATGGAGTTACAAAATTTCAAGGGTTATATATAATTGTTGTTATGTGAGGCTAGGGTAAAAAGAATAAAAAACCATTGGAGGCCAGTAGCGAGGAGAGGAAAAGCTTTCTGGGAGCTTAGGAGAGGATTAGTGGAGAGACTATCTTCATTCTTGCAACACAACCATAGTTGGAGGGTGGATTACAAGAGAAGCATCATCAAAAGGATCAAATCAGACTTCTTTAATAAGAGGAAAGTATTTAACTTGTAATTTTTTTATGAGTTATAATACCCATGTAGAGTATGGTCTTTGAGTTAAGAAATAATTATATAATTTATGCAAATTGATGATTATAGCTCACAATTGGGAATATGATTGCATGTAGAATAAACACAATTGTATGATTAAAAAGAAATTGAAAGTTTTGAATATAGGGCACAACAAGTAGTGTAGACGATCCCTAAGAAGACGAGGGTTATTGTTTGGCCTAGCCGACTCTTCACAATATTGCCATGTGAACCTAACAATTTGATGAATAGTCGGACCCCTTTTGAAAACGCCTTTGGTTGTGCTCTCCTATCTAGAGAATACCACTCACTGGTCATCTCATTCTAGTCCAAAATCACCAAGAGATCATCCCCACCCTTGAACTATGCTGCCTGACGTGCTACAACAAGAGGAGTGAGCGAGTCCTATAATTGCATTAGCCGAGGGAGGTAGACGAGGCACATGTTTGTGAAACTTCAAAAATGAATCTCTTTGCTTGAGATGAAGGAACCTTGTTCCCATATAACTGTTATAGCCGAAACCTTAATTTGTGTTTGATGTCTGAGACATATCTTCAGCTAAATGCGTTGAACTAGGTTTCGGATATATCTATCTTTGGGTGAAGGAATTGAGTCTGACTATAAAATTCTGTTTCAGAGGAATCCAACCACATTAACCTGTCACTGGAGGTTCTTAACTGAGGTTCAGTAAACATAGAAGCTAAGGCGGAGATCGATCTAGACAGGTCAGACCATGTTTCCCACCTTCGATCGTAGAAGTGCGTGACAAATGTTTTAGTTATAAGCTCCATGACGTTGCCATTCAGAGGTCGGTGGGTTTATGTGGTTCATTCAAATCTCAAAGCCGATCCAGTCCATAAGCAAGGACCTCTGAATCAGGGTTGTGATAAATCAATCCAACAATGTTTTACAATAACTCTGTAAAGTTTTGGTTCCCATATAGCTAAGATCGTGGTTTCATGAACGGTTTTCTTAATATTTTTTGTTAATTTTGGATTTTTGGCACCCTGTAGCTGAGATCGTGGGTTTCATGAACTCTTTGCCATATTGTATTTATGTGGCATCAAGAAATGTTTGTAGCGGGTTTAAATAAGTGATTCTGAGATGCTATAAAAGGGGCTCATCTTGGTTCAATAAGATAAAAATCCATTTTGTCCGGGTCAGATATTTGATCCTTTATGAAAGACCAAGATGTCTTATGTGAGGCTTCACCATTAGGAAACCTCCATTTTTCGGGTCACACTTTTGTGAGATATTCTAGCCGAGAGACTAGCCGGATCACTTGATTTAAAATAAAAAAGGGGCGGTGCCTTAATTTATGTTCCAGAAATGTTTGAGGCTTAAGTTGGGGGGGGGGGGGTGGGGTGGGGGTGGGGGGGGGGGTTCTTCATTTATGCTCCAGAAATGTTTGAGGTTTCAGTTGGTGGCTAAATATGTTGGGGCCAAAGTCATTTAATTCTATTGTTAGTTTCAAATATGTGTGACACCCCGACTAATTAAATACCGGGTAGCTAGTCCTTTATGAAATTAATACAGAATATTAAGTTGGTTCAGTTGTAGCATCACTGTCGAAAACATTTTATTTTATTACTAGCCACCTAATATTTAAAAAGATAGATGCCAAATTTTATCAATTAAATTAACAATAACCAAGTAATTAAATCAACAACATTTAATCTCATAAACAATCTCATGTAAATGACCAACGAAATGAAATAAACTGAGTCTCGAGTAAACATTCCAATAATAATATTACCAGAGTAAATAAAATTCTGATACAAGAGTATGAATAATCCAACATCTGAAATAATGAAAGTCGGCATCTACAATCTATAGATAAGAATGGGCACCATGCCCTAACTGATATGAATGACCCTGATGGAACCAAGGATAAATCTGGAGGCGTCTAATACTAAGATCCTGTAACTTTCACAGCAGCTACAGTACATCATCAGAATGGAACTCCTATGCTTGGCATCCCTGTGGCTGGGCACCTAAAATGTTTTTACAAAACAAAAATAGATTTGGAGGAAAACGGGTCAGAGCCCAAGATGGAAACAGTTTAATACTTTAGCAAGTGTTTAAATTACAATTAAAAAACACATAATATAAACATGTTAGTTGCGTACTCTCACATGAGTTTCTCACCTCTCAACTAATGTGCGTGCCTAACGCATTCCCTTAACCCATCCTAGTTATGCCATTAACTAACTAGTCTGTACCACTCCTGCTTTCGCATTCTAACATATGGTATCAACTCGTAACACCCAAACAAGTCATATTCATAACCCATTTTGACATTCATTAAATTACTTATCTCAAGTGTAAATTAAATTCTCACATTTTTTAGCCCATTCAAATATCTTAGTTATTCACATCTACTAAGAAACAGTGAACCAGTCACAAGTATATATATAAATCACTCTCAGTACATATATACATATAAGGCACCCCCGCTAAGTTACGGTGCACGCATACTCTGCTATCAAATCCATGCACATGAGGTACGTAAGGATCATGTGTTTCGAATCACTCAGGAACCGTCTCAATACAAATCACACATATTAGAGGCGAACATAGTTCACATACCCAGGGGTCACGCACATACCTACGCTCCCATGGTCAGATGACATATCAACTCACAAATAAGTCATTCATATTCCTATGGCATTAAGGTACCAATCTAAATCCCCCCCCCCCCCCCCCCCGAAGGTACACAAAGATAAGATAGCCCTTTTTTTAAAAACAACCTCCTACGATAGCAAGTATGGTCGGTATTTCATACACATAAGAAATCGATACACTAGGCATTCACACAACCTAAGTAATCATATTTAAATATAGTTATTCACACATTCCATCTAGTAAGTCTCGTACGTAGCAAGGTTATCCCGAACATCATACGTAATATATATTTAGCTTGATAACTCTCTTGTCGTATCAATTGGAGTACTTAAACCTATCCCAAAAGGTTATTAGGTCTCCTATTAGTTTCTAATGTTATTTCAGTAACTTAAAGTCCCTCCGTTACAGTTCGTATCCTTACATCATCATTCATTCCCATTATAGTTTCAATTCGAATGATTTCTAACCGTACCTCACTCGGTAACCCTCGTAAGAAATAACATTCAATTCCATAAGATAAACAATTTTTTTGGGCATCAACTAAGACCCTACTGACCTTAACTAAGTCCCACAATATCAAATTAATCACCCTAAGAATCATCATTGACCTTGGAATTTTTATTAAACCTTAAAGGAAAATAATTACCAAAAATCAGAGGGGGTCGATCGATCGATCGATCAAGCGGGTTTTTGCCCTGATTTCATAAACAGTTACGGGTTTCTTCCTTTTTACACCTCAAATTCTTCATTACAACGTCCCAAACACCCAAGAAAGTTCACTAATCATCCTAGTTGTCATGCCCCGACTTAATTAAGTTAAACTCATCCTTGTTAATTAGCGCTAAATTACCTTAAATAATAAACAATGCTTTAATTTAAATCTCTAAGGAAAAAAAGCATGAGATTTTTATTTATTTTTTGTATGTGTAGATGAAAACATAACTAGATTTACATGTAAAATATAAGTACTACACAACTTTAAATAACCAAGATCTTTAGTTTAATATTTACACAATAAGATTCTTGATATTCTAACCATACTAGATATCCGTTACTCCCCCGTTTTAAGGTCCTAACTTGGCAGTGAACTCCAACTGATAGGCGTACCTGAAACATAACATTATAGGGGTGTAAGAAACACAAGCTTAGTGAATGACCATATTCCACACATATAAGAAATTCAAATAACCATTTTTATTTTCTAATGTTATAATCCAATAGGAATTGTGTGACTCTCGCAAGCCTGGACCCGCCAGTCCAATTAACTCCCAGTTAATGGGGAACACCAAATCCCCTAATTAGACCCGAGTACAACAAGTCTTTCAATTGGGTTAACGGGGAAACTGCATCCCATAGGACCCACCAGTCCTTAACATTAGATAAAGGACTCACTAGTCCATATCATTATATAACATCGCTTAACATTTTTAATCATATGCACATGTTTCCTAGCTACGACATCACTACCATAAGCATTTTAACACATGTGTTTAACTACACATTTCCATTTGAACATATAAGTATCTATATTTCATTGGAGAGGTCACTTACCTTGGATTTCGTGCTAAGATTAATACCAAACCACTTCCTTGGTATGGTAGTATTAGTTGCTTCCCCTCCTAACATGTCAATGTCATTAGTATTTGAATACACCGATTAACATCAAACCCAGTAATACATCACATCACTTGGTCAATCAGAAATAACTAAAGATAAATTAAATATGATACTTCAAATTTCTATAACACCCAATTAATTAGGGTTCTGACACAATTTATGGAATTAATTTACGAATTCTCTAGACAAAGTTGTGCCCATTTTATTACATCCTTTTCCAAATCATTTCTCAAGAAAAACAACAACACAACTTCAACTTCCTGGAATTTTCATAATTTTTATACAATATAACTTTGCATGATATTCCACCCAATATTAGTAAACATGTTGAATAATACAAAATTAATGTTTCATAATTTTTTAGGGCTCATTTTCTATGTCGAGCAAAACGTCAAACACCTGGTATGCATTCTTGCTCCTTTAGGGCAGATTTTAAACCAAAACTTCAAACTATCACCAACTGTTCATTACTTGGTATTTTGCACAATTTTTGGATATGTTATACATGTATGAGTATATTTTAATCTCCACCTTGAATCACCCAATTCTAATAAGTATTCCATGATTTATGCCATTTTTAGCATAACTAGGTCAAAATAGAACATTAAGGCATAACTTAACATTTTTAAGCATATATAACCTTGACCTTGGGTATAATTCATGGAAACATATAATAAACATGTTGTAGAAGAAATATACATCATAATAATGAATTTTCTAAATCAAAATGCTTCACGAAAAGATGATGTAAATTTAGGACTTTAAAGTATGCATTTATGATCCTAGCTCCAGTTCTAACTTATGTTCTTAACCCATCCTTGTTCCAACACAATTCAACAATATGGGTATCATTAAAATATATATCCAAATCAAAAATAAAAACATGCCAAGTATAGAACTCATCCATGTGACCAACTTTAATAAAGATGTAATTACCTTACGAGGATTCCTCGATGTATAGAAATTTTCCAAAGATTTCTTCCTTAACTTTCTTCTCTTTCTCTCTCTTTAGGCAAAACTTGTTATTTCTTATGAGGAAGAACACATGCCTATCATTTATAATCATAAATACTTTGTATAGTGGTCCAATAGATATAGGGGTAGTGGTAACACATGATTGGTTGGATGAAAGGTCGAATTCGACAATTCTATTAATGACACATTTGTCCCACCTTGGTAAAATTACCATTACTCACTATCACGGACCCAGATTTACTCCCTCTTTGTGTCTATGAGTAGATAACTTAAACATTTACTACTTTCATATTTTTTTTTCCCAAAATGATAAAATTAATACGCCTAATTTGGGCTCGAACAGGAGAGTAGCAATATACCGAAAATCTCAAAACTTTCACATTTGGCGACCAAACATTGCCAATTTTGTATCAACACACTAGTTTAATTTTATAAACATAATCATGCATTAAAAACATAATTTATGATTCATTTAAACACATAAATAATCATATGTTCTAAACATGGTATCCCCGATCATAAGCTCAATTAGCACCTAATGTAAACAACACATATATCACATGAACACGCATCCCCTAAACATGATAATTAACATGTTTAACACACATAACCAATTAATAACTTATAACTCCTAAGTTATAATTAATCATGTAATTAACCTTCCTAATAATGTTTTAGGGCCTTACAATTCTACCCTTCTTATAAAAATTTCGTCCTCGAAATTTAACGCATAAGAAATATTCCAAATAGATGAGGATATTGCTTCTTCATGTTATCCTTTCCTTCCCAGGTGGCATACTCCACATTTTGACTTCTCCACATCACTTTAACTAGTGAAATGGTTTTATTACGTAACACTTGCTCCTCTTGATCTACAATAGCAATTTGTTCCTCTACATAGGTTAAGTCATCTTGAAGCTCTATCAGTTGTGAGATAAACACATGTGAAGGATCGGGCACATACTTACGTAACATGGACATATGAAAAACATCATGTATCCGGGACAATTCTGGTGGTAACGCCAAATTATAAGCTACAGCTCCAACCTGTTTCACTATCTCATAAGGGCCAATGTACCTGGGACTTAACTTTCCCTTCTTCCCGAATCTCATAACCCCTGTCCAAGGAGAAACACGTAGGAATACTCGATCACCTTCCTCAAATTTCAATTCATTCCTTTGATTGTATGCATAACTTTTCTGTCTACTTTGCGCCACCTTTAAGTGATTATGGATAAGATTGATCTTTTCAGTAGTCTGTTGTACAATCTATGGCCCAAGAAATTTTCATTCTCTACTTCAGTCCAACACACTGGAGTTCTGCATTTTCTCCCATACAAAGCTTCATAAGGAGCCATATCAATACTCCAATGATAGCTATTATTATAAGCAAACTCTATTAATGGCTAGTGTTCATCCCAACTTCCCTTGAACTCCAATACACAGATTTGTAACATGTCTTCAAGTGTTTGGATCGTTCTTTCTGACTGACCATCAATCTGAGGATGAAAAGTTGTACTAAATTTCAATTTAGTCCCCAAGGCTTGTTGTAAACTAGGCCAAAAGTGAGAAGTAAACTTAGGATCTCGATCAGAAATAATAGAAACAGGTGCACCATGCAATCTGATAATCTCATCCATATATATTTTTTCATATCTGTCCATGGAGTAAGTAGCTTTAACAGGAAGAAAATGTGCAGACTTAGTCAACCTATCAACAACAACCCAAATAAAATCAAACCCTCGTGATGATTTTTGTAAACCTATAACAAAATTTGTAGTAAAATACTCCTGTTTCCACTCAGGAATAGGTAAGGGATATAGTAAACCACTCGGCTTCTGATGCTCCACCATCACCTGTTGCCAAACTAGACATCTATCAACAAAATCTGCAATGTCATGTTTCATTCTCGGCCACCAATAACATTGTTTCAAATCTCTATATAGTTTCGTGCTCCCTGGATGCATAGTATATAAATAACAATGCGCTTCATCTAAAATTGTTCTTCTTAAATCAGGCACATTAGGTACACACAAATGGTTATCATACATAACAATGTCATCATCACGAATAGAAAATTCATTTGCTTTACCCTTTTTCATATTATCTCTAACTTTCTCCAATTCTGTATCTCCTTCCTATGCTTGTTTTATCTAGCCTATAAATGTGGGTCTAATATTTGAATGTGCTACTATTTCGTAAGACTCATTCAAATTTAATTCCACCCCCATTAAAGCTAACTCTCTCAGTAGGTCAACTCGAATACAATAAATACAAGATACTATGCCCAGAGATTTTCTAGTCAAAGCATCAGCAACAACATTAGCTTTACCCGGATGGTGATGTATCGTGAAATCATAATCTTTTATAAGTTCCATCCATCTTCTTTGCCTCAAGTTCAAGTCTTCTTGTGTAAAAAAGTATTTTAATCTTTGATGGTCCGTAAAATTTTTACAACTAACACCATATAAGTAGTGTCTCCAGATTTTTAATGCAAAAACTACTGCAGCCAACTCAAGATTGTGTGTAGGGTAGTTGCGTTCATGTATCTTTAACTTTCGAGAAGCAAAATCAATTTCCTTTCCATACTTCATTAACACACAACCGAGTCCTTGATACGAGGCGTCACTATAAATAACTAAACCTTCTGTACCCATTGGGATAGTCAATACTGGAGCTGATGTCAACTTACCCTTTAAATTTTCATAGCTTTTATCACAATCACCACTCCACACAAACTTTTTCTCCTTTATGGTAAGCTTAGTCAATGTCAATGTAATAGAAGAAAACCCCGGTATAAACCTCCTGTAATAGCCCACCAATCCCAAAAAGCTACGTACCTCTGTCACACTACTTGGTCTTTCCCAATTCATTACTACTTCTACCTTCTTGGGATCAACACAAATACCATCAGCCGAAATAACATGCCCTAAAAATACTACCCTATCTAGCCAAAATTCACATTTTGAAAATTTATCATACAACTGCTTCTCTCGCAATGTCTATAAAATAATACGCATGTGGTTTTCATGCTCATCCCTACTACGAGAATATATCAAAATATCATCAATGAAGACAATAACAAAAGAATCCACATATGGGTGAAATTTACGGTTCATCAAGTCCATGAATACAGCCGGTGCATTTGTTAACCCAAATGGCATGATAAGAAATTCATAATGTTCATACCTGGAACGAAAGGAAGTTTTACAAATGTCGCAATCTCTTACTTTCAATTGATGATATCCAGATCTGAGATCTATCTTGGAAAACACTTTGGCTCCTTGCAACTGATCGAACAAGTCATCAATTCGGGGTGGTGGGTATTTATTACGGATAATCACCTTATTCAATTGATGATAATCAATGCACGGTCTCATGGTTCCATCTTTCTTCTTCACAAACAATATCGGGGCTCCCCACGGTGATGCCCTAGGCCTTATAAAACCACAATCTAACAAATCTTTCAATTGTATCTTTAGCTCTTTTAATTCTGCAGGTGCCATACGATATGGTGTAATAGATATCAGTGCAGTTCCTAGAACCAACTCAATCACAAATTCTACCTCACGGTCTGGTGCTAACCCTGGGAGTTCTTCTGGGAAGACATCTGGAAACTCATTAACCACTGGTATATCTGATAGTTTTCCAGCCTCTTGTCTTATGTCCACCACATGGGAAAGATAACCCTCACATCCTTTCCTTAGCAGTCCATAACATTTTGTACCAAAAATTAAACATGTTCGAGTGACATTTCATTCCCTAATAAATTTAAATTCAGGTTCACCCGGTAACTGAAACACAACCTCCTTTTTAAAGCAATCCAAATATACGTGATATGAGGCTAACCAATCCATACCCAGTATTACATCAAAGTCGCGCATATGGAGAGGTAATAAGTCAACCAGTAATTCTTTTTCACCCACTCGCACCACACACTCCTTATATACCCTCTCAATAGAACCCCCCCCCCCCACTGGAGTAACAAAAGCTAAACCAGAATCTAATGATGATAATGGTTTATTAAGATGCAACAGATAAAGAAAAGACACAAATGAATGTGTAGAACTTGGATCTATCAACACATAAGCATCTTTATCACCAATAGGAAGTGTACCTGTCACTACGTTAGGCATAGCTTGTGCATCTTTCTACGTCAGAGAAAACACTCTGCCTTGGCTTTGGTTTTGTGACACGCCTCCTCTACCTCCCCTGTGTACTTTCAGTGTAGAAATCCTATCTCTTACTTCCATACTCCCAACTGAAGTTGTAGCTCCCATCGCTGGACAATTCTTTCGTAAGTGCCCCGGTTGATGACAATGGAAACACAAAGGTGTCGTCTCAGCTATTGTACACTCTCAAGATATGTTCCCTTGACCTCCACATCTAAAACAAAACACGACCCTCGGTCCCATCACAGATGCATTTTCTCACCGATTCATCCTAGTCCTTCCACCTCGAGCTTGAAATCTTCCACGTGAATTTCTATTATTTTTAATTTTTTGGCCCTTAGGTACTCCTCGTACTACACTCTGAGTTAAGGTTCCCGTCTTCCATCCATATGATCTTATACCATCATGTCTAGCTTTCTTCGAGTGTTCAACTTGCATTTCTTTTATTGACTTTTCTGACACCATGGCCCTATCCACTAAGTCCACATAATTTGTGATCTTCATATTAGCAACCATGATTTTTATATCTACACTCATCTCGGTTTGAAATTAATCACATTTACTTTCTTCTTTCCTTACCAACTCAGGTGAAAATCTAGATAAGGATATAAATAAAGCTTCATACTCTTCCACTCTTCGGTTCCTTTGTTTCAACGTGATAAATTCTTCCTCTTTATCTTTCCTATAAAGCCTTGGGAGATATTTTTCAAAGAACACCTTCACAAACCTCTCCCATGTAATTGGTGGCGGATTTGCTGGCACTACTCCCCCAACTGTAGTAAGTAACCTCTCTATAGCATCCCACCATAACTTTGCATCATCCTCCAATCTAAAGGTTACTCACAAAACCTTTTGTTCATCTCGCACTTTCATCACCTTGAATATTGTTTCCATTTTTCTAATCCACCCCTCTGCCACTAACGGATCCGTAGTTCCCGTAAATGCTGGAGGACTTAACTTCATGAACCTCTCATACAATTTATCCCTATCACCGCCATGTACTCCACCTCTTGATTCTTCCACAAGTTGTGCCACATCACGTAATATTCTTCCCACATCATCGATAGGTTGTTGTTGCACCTTCGGTTCATCCACTTCAATATGCCTATGTCCTTGCTGACTATAAGGTACATAAGATGCCTCACCTTCCGCTCTATCATGTGGCTCATGGGGATTCATCACTCACTGCAATACAAATAACTTAAAAAAATTACAATATTAGCAGTTTAATATTAACATTGTTAGTCAAAATCCAAACCCATAGCAAACTCACGTTCTAGTGTGTCCACTGCCAATCTAGACTCTCACACCCTGTCTAGAACCTAATAACCACGCTCTCATACCAAGTTGTCGCGCCCTGACTTAATTAAGTTAAACTCGTCCTTGTTAATTAGTGATAAATTGCCTTAAACAATAAACAATGCTTTAATTTAAATCTCTAAGGAAAAATAGCATGAGAATTTTTTTTTTGGGTATGTGTAGATGAAAACATAACTACATTTACATGTAACCTATAAGTACTACACAACTTTACATAACCAAGATCTTTAGTTTAATATTTACACAATAAGATTCTTGATATTCAAACCATATTAGATATCCGTCACTCCCTCGTTTTAAGGTCCTAACTTGGCAGTGAACTCCAACTGATAGGCGTACCTGAAACATAACATTATAGGAGTGTAAGCAATACAAGCTTAGTGAATAACCATATTCCACACATTTAAACAATTCAAAAAACCATTTTTATTTTCTAATTTTATAACCTAATAGGAATTGTGTGACTCTCGCAAGCCTGGACCCGCCAGTCCAATTAACTCCCAGTTAATGGGGAACACCAAATCCCCTAATTAGGCCCGAGTACAACAAACATTTAAATTGGGTTAAAGGGGCCGATGCATCCCGTAGGACCCACCAGTCCTTAACATTAGATAAAGGACTCACTAGTCCATATCATTATACAACATCGCTTAACATTTTTAATCATATGCATATGTTTCCTAAATATGACATCACTCCCATAAGCATTTTAACACATGTGTTTAACTAGACATTTCCATATGACCATATATGTATCTATATTTCATAGGTCAGGTCACTCACCTTGGATTTGGTGCTAAGATTAATACCAAACTACTTCCTTGGTATGGTAGTATTAGCTGCTTCTCCACCTAACATGTCAATGTCATTAGTATTTGAATACACCGATTAACATCAAACCCAGTAATACATCACATCATTTGATCAATCATAAATAACTAAAGAGAAATTAAATATGATACTTCACATTTTTATAACACCCAGTTAATTAGGGTTCTGACATAATTTATGGAATTAATTTACGAATTCGTTAGACAAAGTTGTGCCCATTTTATTACAACCTTTTCCAAATCATTTCTCAAGAAAAACAATAACACAACTTCAACTTCCTGGAATTTTAATAATTTTTATACAATTTAAATTTGCATGATATTCCACCCAATATCAGTAAAAATATTGAATAATATAAAATTAATGTTTCATAATTTTTTTAGGGCTCATTTTCTTTGTCGAGCAAAACGTCAAACACCTAGTATGCATTCTTGCTCCTTTAGGGCAGATTTTAAACCAAAACTTCAAACTATCACCAAGGGTTCATTCCTTCGTATTTTTACACAATTTTTGGATATGTTATAAATATATGAATATATTTTACTCTCCAACTTGAATCACCCAATTCCAATAAGTATTCCATGATTTATGCCATTTTTAGCATAACTAGGTAAAAATAGAACATTAAGGCATAACTTAACATTTTTAAGCATACATAACCTTGACCTTGGGTATAATTCATGGAAACATATAATAAACATGTTGTAGCAGAAATATACATCATAATAATGAATTTTCTAAATCAAAATTCTTTACGAAAAGATGATGGAAAGTTTGAACTTTGAAGTATGCATTTATGATCCTAGCTCTAGTTCTAAGTTATGTTCTTAACCCATCCTTGTTCCAACACAATTCAGCAATATGGGTATCATTAAAATATATATCTAAATCAAAGATAAAAACATGCCAAGTATAGAACTCATCCATGTGACCAACTTTAATAAAGATGTAATTACCTTACGAGGATTCCTCGATTTATAAAAAATTTCCAAAGATTTCTTCCTTAACTTTCTTCTCTTTCTCTCTCTTTAGGCAAAACTTGTTATTTATTATGAGGAAGAAGACATACCTCTCATTTATAATAAGAAATACATTTTATAGTGGTCCAATAGCAATAGGGATAGTGGTAACACGTGATTGGTTGGATGAAATGTCGAATTAGACAATTCCTTTAATGACACATTTGTCCCACCTTGGTAAAATTTCCATTACTCACTATCACGGGCCCCGATTTACTCCCTCTTTGTGTCTATGAGTAGACAACTTAAACATATACAACTTTCATATTTTGTGTTTTCCCAAAATCATAAAATTAATACGCCTAATTTGGGCTCGAACAGGAAAGTAGCAATATACCGAAAATTTCAAAACTTTCACTTTTGGAGACCAAACATTGCCAATTTCGTATCAACACCCTAATTTACTTTTATAAACATAATAATGCATTAAAAAATAATTTATGATTCATTTAACCACATAACTAATCATATGTTCTAAACATGGTATCCCCAATCATAAGCTCAATTAGCACCTAATGTAAACAACACATATATTACATGAGCATGCATCCCCTAAACATGATAATTAACATGTTTAACACACAAACAATTTATAACTTATAAATCCTAAGTTATAATTAATCATGTAATTAATCTTCCTAATCATGTTTTAGGTCCTTACACTATTAACATCATCTTTAACGTATTAAATCATTAAATCATCATGGATCATAAGTTTCTTGGATCAAAACACCCAATTTTCATAAAAACCCTATTTCTCCTATTTCCTTCAAGATCTTCATAAATCTCAACATAAATTCACAATTCTCTATGCATGGATCATGGTTTCATAACTAGTATGTACCCAGATGTTTATCTACATGAAGCCTACCCATATTTAATGTTTAATTATCCAATTTCACAATTTATTTACTTATTTATGATAAATCATCAAATCTAAGCTATCATGTAAAATATATGCTTTGAATCTTTGCAAGATAAATCACTTGGCTCTGATTAGAAGTCCTGATCTGTTGATGACAATATTTGTTGGTTCCCCCTCTCTTTCCGGTCACAAATCTGGCGACGGTGGTGGTTGTTTTGCCTTCGAAACCCTTGAAATTCTCCTGAAACCCTTTTCTATCTTCTCACGTTAATCTCTCTTGTGTTTAACAAATAATGGCCCTAATAACCATAGGTGTTGGCTGATAAATATCTCCTAATTTTTGTGGGTCACTATTCACCATAAATAGGAATGAATAAAATACCCTCTCAAGTTGCCGGTTAGGCCTAAAAATGCCCCAGGACCCAAACTAAACCCCCAGCTAGTGTTTTTTGACTATCTCGATCTTTACGAACACGTTGGCACAATTAAAAATGGTCATACGGATGACATAAAAATAAAGTGATTTTAAATCCAAAAATTTGGTCTTGATACCACTAACACGCGCGTCCCAACTTAATTACCGAAATTATCGTATTTTCAAATCACGACAATTTTAATAAATTCAATAATCACATATTACCATAATCACTCAGTAATATTCAACATTATCATCATATTTAAATATTAACTATCGTCTCGCTATTTATTTAAATCTGAATTAATTTTTAATTAATTATCCCAAATTAATTTAATTAATCCCATAATTAAAAGCAATTCCATTCAATTAATCTCATAATTAAAAGCCATAAAATTACGGGGTATTACATACTCCCCCCCTAATAACGAAATTTCATCCCAAAATTCGAAAAAGTAGGCATACCTGAAAAAAGCAGGTATCCTCCAGTACTTAAAATGAAATATAAAGAAAGGCTCAATCACTATAGGCCCCACTTCACAACAATCTTGTTGAACACTCTTGATACTTTATCAGTTATAGGGTTACACCTCAATAAATACACCTCACGTTGTGCTCTTACTAAACAACATTTGAATAAGAATTGCCTATACATCATTGGCCGCATTATCTCAATATTATTGTGAGTTCGTACCTCACTTCGTATCAACTCTCACGTTTCTCTAAACACAGAACACCCATCCTCGGAGAAACCATTGAACATCTGACTACTCTTGTCAATTCTTCGAATCTCTGTTCTCGACGGTGTGACTTTTACAAAAGGAAAAGCCACATAAGATGGTTGGTGGTTATCCCATTATAGTCATAGGACCTTAACTTATGGTTGATCCCAACACTTTGACAATCCGCTCACCTCTAAACATCCAGAGGAAGAATAGTATGGTTTATTTACACAAAACATCTGTAAGCACCCTGTCCACTATAAATAGGTATGGGTGCTTTCCTACAATTCTACTATTAAGTAATATCCTATCATTTTTACCATATTATAAGTCACTTATGATCTACACCCGTTGTGGAAATCAAAGGATCGCAAGGAGTCCAAAATGAAGAGTGACCGATATATGTGTGTTTTAAACAAAGTCAATTTTTCTTCGAAAAAGATCCAACTTTTAATTATGCACCAAACCAAGTTGTGAAAAACCCAATTCTCACTTTAAACCAATTTATCTTGATTAGTCCTAAACATGCATCTAGTGATTAAAGCAAGTAAAGTAAAGAATACTCATAACGCCGGATGTACGAGGAAAAAACCCAAAATGGGAAAAAAACCTCGGACGTCCCAAGCCAGACAATCACTATGAATAATGGTTTTACAAAGACAAATTAGCCTTACACTAAGACTCGATCCCCACGGGTCTTGATGCTCTTTCTGATCTTCAACCGTTCTTCATTAGTGCCCACGCAGAAATTCTGTCTTCCACGATCTTTGCCCACAGCACACGCCTCCACGTATGTCTCGGTGTCCACCGATATGGATTTTATTCGTCTACGATGTCGAACACGATGTACGTCGCTTCTTCACCGCAAAACCCTTCGTGTTCAATGTGTAGAACAAACAACTTTGGTGAAGCAAGATCACGTAAACATATAAGAATGATATGTCGGATCTTTGCAAACTCTAAGGATGTGTTTATGCTTTGTAAACCTTAGAAAACATGTGAAAACAAGGTTCTGGTTAGTAAAACTCTTTTCCAGAAATCACACCTCCGAAACTATGATGAAAACACTGTTTAAATAGGATTTAAACGCCGCCTCGAAAAACATGTCGTTCGAACAACTTAAGCATATCGTTCGCGCGACATTGTATCTCGTTCGAAAGAGATCTAATGTCGTTCGAGCAACAGCGTGAAAGTTTTACTTTCTTTGACTTTCTGATTAAAACGTATCTTACCAAAGAGATTCAAATTAGTCAAACTCTATTTCGGGCTTATCATCATAAAATGAAGTGTAAACCATTAAAACACTTTTAAAACATTTTTCTTTATAAAAATTACATCCTTATCTTTTATAAAATAATTTCGAGCACCATTAATTATACGCATTCACACTTGAGTGATCTCGGAATGAAATTAACTTTTTAAGACGATTAAACTTTCACCGATTAAACTTCGACATGATTTAATTCTTTGAAGCTTTGCTGCAACGTCGTCAATTTCTTCAATACGTCATAGAGCAAGTGGGATCATGACAAATTAAAATTCTTTCTATGACATATTACAAACACAGTTTTTTTCAAGAAATTAAGTCAAAACAATAAAGGGACTCAATTGGACATTTATGTCCTTAAAAATCTCCCCCTTTGACTATTCCGGGACAAAACTAAACCAGTGAAATGCCTAACCGGGCCGTCAAGCCGTATGACGCCTAAATCCCATCCCATAAACCCAAAATCAAAAATACAGGACACGGACTAGAATATGTAGCACCGAAAAGCATGAACTGTCTGAATGTGATGTAGACTTGAAATCTCGAATTGCTGAGGCATACCTACACACATGAAACAGACAAACAGATACCTAGTGAAGTATGGAGGAACAAATGATAGCAATTTATATTTGATACTAATTGGGAAGAATTATAATAAAATAATATGTAAATCGAGATATCAATTGAAACGCTCAACAAAACTCCCCCTACATAAAATACATCTCTCCCCCTTTGTGTCTCGAATAGACAATCCGGTGAAAAGATAAACCAATTTGAAATATCTAGCATGAAAATATGATATTAAATAGAATCAAGTTGATACCAATTTTGAAAAATGAAAACCACTAGATAATCAAGAAACAACCAGCTAATAATGATCAAACAATAACAACTCAGTAGCTAGTAAACCAAGGAATCACACATAGAGTATACCAATCAAATCAAGTGTGATAAACGGACTCATATGCAAAATACCAATTTGGAACATAAAAGAACCTTCATATAACCAAACAGTCCAGAAATGCTTCCCGTAGTACCAAAAATATATCATATTAAACTAGAGGACTACAAACCAATAAGAAGCCATTTTTTATTCTGTCGTTCGAACGAGCTAGAGACATCGCTCAAACGAGATGAGGAAGTTGTTTGAACGAAGTACATAAGTCATTCACGTGAGATGAGATGTCATTTGAACGACTTCGCACAACCTGCCAAAATTTCCCAGTTTCCCAGAAATATTATAAAGTATTGTCCAGTGAAAAAATTTCCACAAAAAAATTCCAGGAAGGGCCTGATGGATGAAAAACAGTGCTAAAACAGTAGGCTTTTAACACAAAATGCAAAAACTCAAAAAAACATAAAATGTGAGTTACATGCAAACATAGTACCGATGTGCTCAAACATGGATATGGAATGAATGGGCGTGAAACTACAACAAATGAATCACAATTCCAACACATCAAAATGATCAAGAAGCTCTAATAGATAGCGATAAATCATAAAACTTTATCATATCCATATGACAATTATAGAGTGAGATTAATGAACTAAACATACTACATGCACACAAATCCATAATTTTGATGATTCTACAAACAATAGCGTCAAATTGCAATGTTTCAACATTAGGATTAGTTGTGCAAACCAGTTTAAATTTTCTCCAACCAAACTCCCTAATATATATATATATATATATATATATATATATATATATATATATATATATATATACTTTTTCAAGTTCTTTTGAGGTTTCTAGCATTCTCAACTTAGAGAAAATCTTATTGGCCCTTTTCTTAGCATATTGCATTTTCTTTTGGGCTCTTTTAAACGGTGGCTTTCACGACAAGTTAATATTGAACTCTCGCAGACCTTTCCCGTGAATCACTCATCATTTTTACCAATTTTAAATCCTCACGGTAAACGATTATTACATGCACACTTCTCCTTAAGTCTACTTTCGCATAGATGACAAGATTGAGATAAGAACGCCTCACCAAATTCAAATATGCAAGAGAAGTCAAACATCCATATAAACTCGTGCATGTGTGCGATGTTGGCATATATACAAAGTTGAATCAAAATGCATATCAACTTTGAAATAAACCCATATAAACAATGGTTAAGATCATTCTAAGTATCGATAATAATGACCAAATGTCCTAGCCACATGGATAATGAAACGATGGGGGGGGGGGGGGGTCCAAGCACACTAATATGCCACATCAAACATGTAAACTCAAAAATAAAAACTGAAAATCTTTTTGGCTTTTCAAACATATTAGACTCAAAGAAAAGCAAAATCTTTTTGGATTTTCAAAAGTTTTCTCAATTTTTTTTTTGTATTTTTCAAATAACTCTCAAACGAAAGAAAACTATAATACAAAATGATACACATGTCATAATACTAGCAATGAATATATCATGAAGCAAACTAGCATATGATAAACCTGGAAACACTATCATCCTTTAGATTTATCATGGGAAGAATCAAATGCATCCAAACGAGAATCATGAAGTTTAATTCCTAAAGCCACTAAATCCGATTTCCTAACCCAAGTAGGTGTAAAACGATGAATGGGGGTTTGGGTAATCGGGGCAACTCTATTCTTAAACTTCGTAGGAGCTTGTCTAATGTCGTAACAATAATGCCTAAGGTGACCTTTCCTACCACAAAACGTGCAAGAGTAGCGGTGGTGGGAATGATTACCTTTATGTGGACCTTTTCTAACCATCCTAGTGTTTCTCACACGTGCGGGGGGAATGGGAACAACTCTCTCACCAAAACCTATACCTCCCCTATCTTCCTTAATTTGGACGGTGCCTAGGATCTTATCTAACTTCTCCGACCTAGCCTCCAAATCAAACTTGACTCCAGACGAGTCTCTCAATCTCTCCTCCAACTCGTGAATCCTAGACTCGAGCAAACACCTAGACTCCTCATACTCTAAAATCTCCTTTTTCAAGGACTCCATCAAACCACGGAGAATGTCTCTCTCTTTCTCCACAAACTCTAGTTTCTCCCTAAACTTCTTCTCACGTCCTCTAAGATCCTCAATGAAACTATCATTATTTTTTATGGCACGCTTATTCAACTTGGATTTCAATTTTGAGTTAGCTTTTTTCACCTTCAGTGTTTCGGCATACAACTCATTAAATGCATTTTGCAATTCTTTCACATCAACCTCCTCCTCGTCACTCTTTTCACCCTCACTAATATGGGATTGACTCAAAACCTCCTCGGAAGTGTCATTCACATGAGTTGTATCATCGTCGCTCACATGACATGCCGTAAACGCAACAAAATTACGCTCAATGGGGGAACTCTCTCCCTCTTCCAGTTCACTATAACTTAAGGTGGCATTATAGACAACGGGTTGCTTGCCCTCTTTCTTAAGTCTAGTGGGACACTCCTTAACCTTGTGACAGTACCCCTCCCACCCAAAACACTTATCCAAATCATCTATCTTAGGCTTCTCAAACTTATCCTTAGGAGCGGGATCTACTTTGTTGTTCTTGAATTTTTCAAATTTCTTGGCATCTTTCGATTGCTTTTGAAATTTAATAAATTTTTTAAATTTCTTTGCAAACAAAGCAACATCCTCAAAATTGAAATCGGAATCGGAATCTGAAACTTTAATTTCCTCCTTCCGGGTTTTCAAGGCAATACCCTTTTCTTTCTTAGGCACTTGCTTGGAGGTAATGATACGACGCAAATATTGCGTATTTCACCTGTTAACCTACGCGTTATTAGCCCCCTCGGGTATCTTAATTCCTATATTTATGCTCGTTAACCAGAAAACCTCGGATTTCGATGTTAACATGTTTTGCAGGGGTTAATTGAGCTTTTGTAGGTATTTGGATGCTTAGTGTGAAGTTCGGATGCATTCCGACGAAGTTCCGTACACAACTGCACGTTCGAGGGCATTTTTGTCTTTTTACAGCTTGGGCACCTGGCCCAACATCTCACGGAAGTTGTATCCCTCCTCTCTAGCTTCGCGTGGCCATGAACGGTGCGCGATTCCGATGCATAACGAAGAAGTTACGGCGTTTCTTGCGGAAGAAATACAAGGAAGCAAAAGAGGAGAAGGAAAAGAGGAAGAAAAGAAGTAGGGTCTGCTGCTGCAATCTGCCCTGCTTGATCGATCGATCGACCATTTTGGTCGATCGATCGACCTTTCAGGATTGTCGATATTTTCCCTTGATCGATCGATCGACCAAAATGGTCGATCGATCGATCCCCTGTTTTTCTACAGATATTTTCTTTTCTTTTCTTTCTTCTTTATTTTTATTCTAACTTACTATATAAGCCAAATTTTGTTGTAATAACAGGGAGACCATCCCTTATACGATTTTAGCTTAGTTTAGTTAGGGTTGGAGGGTTTTTGATTGGTTCTTCTTCTTCCTCTCTTGGATTGACACACTAATTGGTTGTAAGATTGACTATTCATCTTCCCTCTCCATTAATATAGTTGTATTTCATTCTTTCCTTGCTTTCTAGATAATTTCCATGCTTTCTAATTAGGTTTTCTTGCTTTAATTATTGTTTTCTTAGTTTAACTAGTTTAATTTAGTTTAATCATGCTTAGTCCATAGATAAATAGGGTCGGGATTGCATTTCCGCCATTTTCGGGTTCGGACCTCGAAATTTAGGGTTTCGTGTAAAATCGCATTTAATTGAAACCTCGCGTATTAAAGTCAGATTATTATGCGTTTAACTTTCTTTGTCATGCAACGTTAGTGTTTATAGCGATTATCCGAATTTAATCCGCATGTGACCATTTTTTAGTTAAATGTTTTATCTCGCAACTTTGGGTTAAATTCCTTCTTGTGTGATGTTTATGCTTAATTAAAAATGCTTGATTAAATGCTTTGGAGCCTTAATTCTAATTAGTAGTTGTTTCGATCCGTTTGGTAGAATGCGATCCCGATCCTCTCTTTACTTTTGTGTAGCGTAACTTATTCTTTTGTTTTGTCACCATAACCACCCTATTACCTTTTATTTTATTTATTTTACACTTTTATTCCTGAAGTAATTAAAACAATTAACATCTAAAATTCAATCACTCCCTGTGGATTTACGATACCCGACTTACCGCTGTGCTTGCTTGTCAAGTGTAGTTGTAGCTTAGGTTTTCTTTGTATCGCGGCGGCGAATCACACGACAATTGTGCACTTTACACGCGCACACTTTTTCCGCCCGATCACAAAATGGCGCCGTTGCCGGGGAGTGTGTTTTAGATAGTAATTGTTTTATTATTTCGTAGTATTTTTCCTTTTGTATTTGTATTCTTTGTTTTAACCATTTTTGCAGGATAGCATATTTGAGCGCTAAGAAACTTTGATTCGCGGTTGCTCACTTTCTTGCTCGGATTCTCCATCTACAAACAACAAGGTAATCATGTCCTACTATTATAGTTATTACGGTCATTCTAATGATTCATACATTGGGGATAGTTTTCAAGTTTTCCATTTTCACGATTTTCTTGAAAATGAAGACTTGAAAACATTTATTGGAATGAAAATCGTTATTGGGAGCTTGAGTTGGATTCATTATTCGAATCCAATGACGATTCTTATTTCATTACTTTCGAATACGAGTTTCAACCAAATGAGGAGTCCGAGGCTCTTAAGCCGAGGAAGCCTACTTTGGAAGAAACTTTGCTTCTTTACTCCCAAGGCTTGGAAAGCCTAAATGATGCTGGAATGAGACTTGGTGCACTTTGCGATGAGATGAATTCTTATGCACAAAACAACGAGGGGGTGGAAACTTGTGTTTCACCTCAAATTTTCAAAGAAGTTCTCATCGAGTGTGCATCTTTCTCCTCCGAAATTCGATCTCCTTCCGACGATGAGTCGATTGAGATTGAATTTGTTTCATCACCATATTCGTTTTTCGTCATTGAACCATTAGAATTACCGGTTGATTCCTGTGAGTCGGTAGAAACTTTTAAAACCTCTACACTTTTTGCCGATGAGGACTCTTTACCGGACTTGTTTTCGATGGATGTTATCCTCTTGTGTGCACCATCTCCCATTCCATTTGAAAAACCTTTGGGAGATGAATCGATTTTTCTTGGATCTCTAGTGTACCTTTCCCCCTTATTATCCAAATCCCCCATCGTCCGCCCAAAATTTCAAATTGACGATGGTTCATTTTTTTCACCGCCCGCATGCCTTCTGTTGTTCAAACGGAATTCTTATTTTCTGGGAGGCATTTTCTCTTTGGAGAGTCCACCGTTGATCTTTCAAAGTCAAATACCTTTTTGGGTGGACCCTCAACCATTTGGATTTCTAGTGTATAGTTAGTGTGAAGCCTAAATAGTAGGTTGTAAATAGTTAGCTTTTTAATTTTCTTTATTTCCTATTTTTCTTTCCTTTTAATTTAGTCTAGTGTAATTAGTAAACTTTTTGTTATTTGTTTTTGCTATGCTCAGTACTAACTTGTTTTGTAGATTTCATTGGACTCGTGCTTATGGAGATCGCTCCAATTTTGGGTAATATCGTTCTTTTCCTCTCTTTGTGTTGTGTTCTTAATGCGCATTGAGGACAATGCAACATTTAAGTTAGGGGGTGTAGGATATTCTATCCATTTCATGTGTAGTCCTTGGATTTGCTCACATTTAGTTACTAAGTATGCTTTTTTGTGAAAAATTTAAAAATTTTCAAAAATAGTTTCTTTCTTTTTTCTCCTTTGTTGGGCATTTTGCCTTGTTTTCGATGACAAATTTTAATAATTGCTCGATCCAATAGACAACTCAATGATGCATGTTCTCGATTTTAGAAGTTATTAGACTTTAGTCCTTAAATCATTGATATTGTGAATAACTTCATGAATTAAACTTTATCCCATGAGCATATGCACTTTCCTGGTTATATTGATTTGGTTTAAGATTTTTATAACTCGGGAATCTTTTGTTGCATTGTATGTACTTACACCGAGTAAGCTCATACCTTTCGTCATTTATGAGTGTTATACACTATTCTTTTCTCTTTGAAAACGTTGAATTCGTTGGTAATCTCTCTAATCTTTCATTTGACCGTTCATCAATTGAGTTCATACTTGAAATGTGTTACTTGATCATGATTTTCATATATTGTTTTGACTTGAGAATTGCGTAAAATTTGTGAAATGATCATAGGCCATCTTTGTTATATCACCCATATTAGACTTGGCCTCACCTTATATGTCTCCCTAGTCAACCCCTTTGAGCCGTAATATAGCCTTTCATTTCATAACCCCATTACCATAACCAACTCCAAATTGGAGTTTTAGCCCATACATACACTTTCCATACCTTTGTTTGGAATGTTACTTGGGATTGAATGTTGTTGTATTGCAGTTGCAATTTTAGGCATATGAGAGTTTGAAAAGTAAAGAAAAAAAGAGTAGTGAAAAAGTGAAGAAAAAGAGAAAGTAAAAAGAAAAAGAAAACAAAAGAGAAAATGAGAAAAAAGAAGAAAAGAAAAGAAAGAGAAAGTTGTATATGTTGTGTATATTGTTCAATAAGCTTTGATTACTCTCCCCGATGATATATCTAATGCCGTTTTGGAACTTGTTTTTCCAATTTTGTTATTGCACGCATTCTCCCATTATCCCGAGTTTTCATTCCGAACACTTTGAATTCGTAAATATATTCCTTCATTTCGTACCTTATCCAAACCTACATTACAACCCTATTAAAGTCCTATGTGATCTTAGGTTAATTTAATTCAAAAGTTTAAATAGTTTTGATAATCTGTGAAAATGCATTTTGCCTCTTTTAGTGTGCGGTATCCTTTCATTGAGATTACAGTTTTTCATTTTATATATAGCGTTCTTCATTTGTGACATGTGTGCGGCCTAGTTTCCATTTACATTTACTCTTTATGCCCGCATGTTCCGTGTGTTACCTCCCGTTCCGAGTGAATTCATTTGTTGAGCGTCATGCCCATGAGGATTGAATATATGCTTGCTTTGATTAGTATCCGGTTTATATAAGTTTTTCGCCAAATCACACTATGCATGTGCTCTCCCCCCTCCCACTTTGAAAGTTTCAATTCTATGAGGTGCATTCAACCTGTTAATAACAACGGACTTTTGTTTGAATTCGTTCAATATGCTAATAACATGTTTGAAATCTTTTTCGTTGTTGTTGAGTTTGTCGCATGTTGGGTTGGGAATATTTTGAGGAAACCATATGATGTTTGTGGGTACCATCCCTGAAAACCCTCACGAGACGACACTCGTCCACTAGGGTGACCTAGGGGTTTAACGGCTTATTGCATACGCTAAATGCAATCGAATCGCCCACGAAAGTGGCCTTTTGCTTTTATACCATACTTTTTTACTTCTCCTACTTTTGGTTTTCTTGTAGTTCTTGTTGTTTCCTATTTCATTGCTAGGGACTAGCAATGTGTAAGTTAGGGGGTGTGATACGACGCAAATATTGCGTATTTCACCCGTTAACCTACGCGTTATTAGCCCCCTCGGGTATCTTAATCCCTATATTTATGCTCGTTAACCAGACAACCTTGGATTTCTATGTTAACATGTTTTGCAGGGGTTAATTGAGCTTTTGTAGGTATTTGGATGCTTAGTGTGAAGTTCGGATGCATTCCGGCGAAGTTCCGTACACAACCGCACATTCGAGGGCATTTTAGTCTTTTCACAGCTTGGGTACCTGGCCCGACATCTCATGGAAGTTGTATCCCTCCTCGCTAGATTCGCGTGGCCGTGAACGGTGCGCGATTCTGATGCATAACGAAGAAGTTACGGCATTTCTTGCGGAGGAAATACAAGGAAGCAAAAGAGGAGAAGGAGAAGAGGAAGAAAAGAAGCAGGGGCTGCTACTGCAATCTGCCCTGCTTGATCGATCGATCGACCATTTTGGTCGATCGATCAACCTTTCAGGATTGTCGATATTTTCCCTTGATCGATCGATCGACCAAAATGGTCGATCGATCGATCCCCTATTTTTCTGCAGATATTTTCTTTTCTTTTCTTTCTTCTTTATTTTTATTCTAACTTACTACATAAGCCAAATTTTGTTGTAATAACAGGGAGACCAGCCCTTATACGATTTTAGCTTAGTTTAGTTAGGGTTGGAGGGTTTTTGATTGGTTCTTCTTCTTCCTCTCTTGGATTGACACACTAATTGATTGTAAGATTGACTATTCATCTTCCCTCTCCATTAATATAGTTGTATTTCATTCTTTCCTTGCTTTATAGATAATTTCCATGCTTTATAATTAGGTTTTCTTGCTTTAATTATATTTTTCTTAGTTTAACTAGTTTAATTTAGTTTAATCATGCTTAGTCCCTAGATAAATAGGGTCGGGATTGCATTTCCGCCATTTTCGGGTTCGGACCTCGAAATTTAGGGTTTCGTGTAAAATTGCATTTAATTGAAACCTCGTGTATTAAAGTCGGATTATTATGCGTTTAACTTTCTTTGTCATGCAACGTTAGTGTTTATAGCGATTATCCGAATTTAATCCGCATGTGACCATTTTTTAGGTAAATGTTTTATCTCGCAACTTTGGGTTAAATTCCTTCTTGTGTGATGTTTATGCTTAATTAAAAATGCTCGATTAAATGCTTTGGAGCTTTAATTCTAATTAGTAGTTGTTTCGATCCGTTTGGTAGAATGCGATCCCGATCCTCGCTTTACTTTTGTGTAGCGTAACTTATTCTTTTGTTTTGTCACCATAACCACCCTATTACCTTTTCTTTTATTTATTTTACACTTTTATTCCTGAAGTAATTAAAACAATTAACATCTAAAATTCAATCACTCCCTGTGGATTTACGATACCCGACTTACCGCTGTGCTTGCTTGTCAAGTGTAGTTGTAGCTTAGGTTTTCTTTGTATCGCGGCGGCGAATCACACGATGATTGTGCACTTTACACGCGCACACTTTTTCCACCCGGTCAGGTAATCATGTCGATTTTATAGGTTTGTAAGTCACCTACAATCTCTTCTGGTTTCGTTGATTCTAACCTACCCAAGGAGTTTAAAATGGTCACTTTCGCATCAAACCTACTAGGCAACGACCTAAGGATTTTCTTAATGACACGGTTGTCGTGAATTTTCTCACCTAGGTTAAACGACGAGTTGACAATATTGGACAACCTAGTATAAAACTCATCAAAGGTCTCACTCTCTAACATCCTAATGGTTTCAAACTGTGTAGTGAGATTTTGAAGTTTTGACGCCCTAACCGTGCTAGTGCCCTCGTGAGTGAGTGCCAAAATATCCCAAGCCTCTTTTGATGTTTCACAAGTCATAATTCTATTATATTCTGCCTGTGTGACAAGTGAAGAAATAACGTGCAGACCCTTAGAATTATATTGTGCAAGTCTTTGTTCAGTTTCGATCCATGACTCAACAGGCTTTAAAGTAGTGACCTCACCTACAATAGTGATAGGGGATGTCCAACCTTTCTCAACTGCAAGCCAAACATGCTCATCAATAGATTTTAAAGCACATCTCATTCCCATCTTCCAATAAGTGTAATTAGTGCCATTAAAAACAGGAGTTCGAGAAAATTCATTATATCCAGAATTCATCTTTGAAAACACAGAGGATCACAAAACAAATAAAAATATTTTCTAGCTATGATACCAATTTGAAGAGTGCCCGATATGTGTGTGTTTTAAACAAAGTCAATTTTTCTTCAAAAAAGATCCGACCTTTAATTATGCACCAAACCAAGTTCTGAAAAACCCAATTCTCACTTTAAACCAATTTTATCTTGATTAATCCTAAACATGCATCTAGTGATTAAAGCAAGTAAAGTAAAGAATACTCATAACGCCGGATGTACGAGGAAAAAACCCAAAATGGGAAAAAAACCTCGGACGTCCCAAGCCAGACAATCACTATGAATAATGGCTTTACAAAGACAAATTAGCCTTACACTAAGACTCAATCCCCACGGGTCTTGATGCTCCTTCTGATCTTCAACCGTTCTTCATTAGTGCCCACGCAGAAATTCCGTCTTCCACGATATTTGTCCACAGCACACGCCTCCACGTATGTCTCGGTGTCCACCGATATGGATTTGATTCGTCTACGATGTCAAACACGATGTACGTCACTTCTTCACCGCAAAACCCTTCGTGTTCAATGTGTAGAACAAACAACTTTAGTGCAGCAAGATCACGTAAACATATAAGAATGATATCTCGGATCTTTGCAAACTCTAAGGATGTGTTTACGCTTTGTAAACCTTAGAAAACATGTGCAAACAAGGTTCTAGTTCGTAAAACTCTTTTCCAGAAAGCACACCTTCGAAACTATGATGAAAACACTATTTAAATAGGATTTAAATGCCGCCTCAAAAAACGTGTTGTTCAAACGACTTAAGCATGTCGTTCGTGCGACATTGTATCTCGTTTGAATGAGATTCAATGTCGTTCAAGCGACAGAGCGAAAGTTTGACTTTTTTTGACTTTTTGATTAAAACGTCTCTTAATAAAGAGATCCAAATTAGTCAAACTCTATTTCGAGTTTATCATCATAAAATTAAGTGTAAACCATTAAAAAACTTTTAAAATACTTTTCTTTATAAAAATTACATCCTTATCTTTTATAAAATAATTCCTAGCACCATTAATTATACGCATTCATACCTGAGTGATCTCAGAATGAAATTAACTTTTGAAGACGATTAAACTTTCACCGATTAAACTTCGACATGATTTAATTATTTGAAGCTTTGTTGCAATGTCTTCAATTTCTTCAATACGTCATAGAGCAAGTGGGATCGTGACAAATTAAAATTCTTTCTATGACATATTACAAACACAGTTTTGTTCAAGAAATTAAGTCAAAACAATAAAGGGACTCAATTGGACATTTATGTCCTTACAAATCTCCCCCTTTGACTATTCCGGGACAAAACTAAACCAGTGAAATTCCTAACCGGGCCGGAAGCCGTATGACGCCTAAATCCCATACCATAAACTCAAAATCAAAAATACAGGACACGGACTAGAATATGTAGCACCGAAAAGCATGAACTGTCTGAATGTGATGTAGACTTGAAATCTCGAATTGCTGAGGCATACCTACACACATGAAACAGACAAACAGATACCCAGTGAAGTATGGAGGAATAAATGATAGCAATTTATATTTGATACTAATTGGGAAGAATTAGAATCAAATAATATGTAAATCGAGATATCAATTGAAACGCTCAACAAAACTCCCCCTACATAACATACATCTCTCCCCCTTTGTGTCTCGAATAGACAATCCGGTGAAAAGATAAACCAATTTGAAATATCTAGCATGAAAATCTGATATTAAATAGAATCAAGTTGATACCAATTTTGAAAAATGAAAACCGCTAGATAATCATGAAATAACCAGCTAATAATGATCAAACAATAACAACTCAGTAGCTAGTAAACCAAGAAATCACACATAGAGTATACCAATCAAATCAAGTGTGATAAACGGACTCATATGCAAAATACCAATTTGGAACATAAAAGAACCTTCATATAACCAAACAGTCCAGAAATGCTTCCCGTAGTACCAAAAATATATCATATTAAACTAGAGGACTATAAACCAATAAGAAGCCATTTCTTATTCTGTCGTTCGAACGAGCCAGGGACATCGCTCAAACGAGATGAGGAAGTCGTTCGAACGAAGTACATAAGTCATTCGCGCGAGATGAGATGTCGTTTGAACGACTTCGGTCAACCTGCCAAAATTTCCCAGTTTCACAGAAATATTATAAAGTATTGTCCGGTGAAAAAATTTCCACAAAAAAATTCCAGGAAGGGCCTGACAGATGAAAAACAGTGCTAGAACAGTAGGCTTTTAACACAAAACGCAAAAACTCATAAAAACATAAAATGTGAGTTACATGCAAACATAGTACCGATGTGCTCAAACATGGATATGGAATGAATGGGCGTGAAACTACAACAAATGAATCACAATTCCAACACATCAAAATGATCAAGAAGCTCTAATTGATAGCGATAAATCATCAAACTTTATCATATCCATATGACAATTATAGAGTGAGCTTAATGAACTAAACATACTACATGCACACAAATCCATAATTTTGATGATTCTACAAACAATAGCGTCAAATTGCAATGTTTCAACATTAGGATTAGTTGTGCAAACCCGTTTAAATTTTCTCCAACCTAACTCCCTAATATATATATATATATATATATATATATATATATATATACTTTTTCAAGTTCTTTTGAGGTTTCTAGCATTCTCAACTTAGAGAAAATCTTATTGACCCTTTTCTTAGCATATTGCATTTTCTTTTGGGCTCTTTTAAACGGTGGCTTTCACGACAAGTTAATTTTGAACTCTCACAGCCCTTTCCCGTGAATCACTCATCATTTTTACCAATTTTAAATCCTCACGGTAAACGGTTATTACATGCACACTTCTCCTTAAGTCTACTCACGCATAGATGACAAGATTGAGATAAGAACGCCTCACCAAATTCAAATATGCAAGAGAAGTCAAACATCCATATAAACTCGTGCATGTGTGCGATGTTGGCATATATACAAAGTTGAATCAAAATGCATATCAACTTCGAAATAAACCCATATAAACAATGGTTAAGATCATTCTAAGTATCGATAATAATGACCAAATGTCCTAGCCACATGGATAATGAAATGATGGGGGGGGGGGGGGGGGGGTCCAAGCACACTAATATGCCACATCAAACATGTAAACTCAAAAATAAAAACTGAAAATCTTTTTGGCTTTTCAAACATATTAGACTCAAAGAAAAGCAAAATCTTTTTGGATTTTCAAAAGTTTTCTCAATTTTTTTTTTGTATTTTTCAAATAAAACTCAAACAAAAGAAAACTATAATACAAAATGATACACATGTCATAATACTAGCAATGAATATATCATGAAGCAAACTAGCATTTGATAAACATGGCAACACTATCATCCTTTAGATTTAGCATGGGAAGAATCAAATGCATCCAAACGAGAATCATGAAGTTTAATTCCTAAAGCCACTAAATCCGATTTCCTAACCCAAGTAGGTGTAAAACGATGAATGGGGGTTTGGGTAATCGGGGCAACTTTATTCTTAAACTTCCTAGGATCTTGTCTAATGTCGTAACAATAATGCCTAAGGTGACCTTTCCTACCCCAAAATGTGCAAGAGTAGCGGTGGTGGGAATGATTACCTTTATGTGGACCTTTTCTAACCATCCTAGTGTTTCTCACACGTGCGGGGGGAATGGGAACAACTCTCTCACCAAAACCTATACCTCCCCTATCTTCCTTAATTTGGACGGTGCCTAGGATCTTATCTAACTTCTCCGACCTAGCCTCCAAATCAAACTTGACTCCAGACGAGTCTCTCAATCTCTCTTCCAACTCGTGAATCCTAGACTCGAGCAAACATCTAGACTCCTCATACTCTAAAATCTCCTTTTTCAAGGACTCCATCAAACCACGGATATTGTCTCTCTCTTTCTCCACAAACTCTAGTTTCTCCCTAAACTTTTTCTCATGTGCTCTAAGATCCTCAATGAAACTATAATTATTTTTTATGGCACGCTTATTCAACTTGGATTGCAATTTTGAGTTAGCTTTTTTCACCTTCAGTGTTTCGGCATACAACTCATTAAATGCATTTTGCAATTCTTTCACATCAACCTCCTCCTCGTCACTCTTTTCACCCTCACTAATATGGGATTCACTCAAAACCTCCTCGGAAGTGTCATTCACATGAGTTGTATCGTCGTCGCTCACATGACATGCCATAAACGCAACAAAGTTACGCTCAATGGGGGAACTCTCTCCCTCTTCCGGTTCACTATCACTTAAGGTGGCATTATAGACAACGAGTTGCTTGCCCTCTTTCTTAAGTCTAGTGGGACACTCCTTAACCTTGTGACAGTACCCCTCACACCCAAAACACTTATCCAAATCATCTCTCTTAGGCTTCTCAAACTTATCCTTAGGGGCGGGATCTACTTTGTTGTTCTTGAATTTTTCAAATTTCTTGGCATCTTTCGATTGCTTTTGAAATTTAATAAATTTTTTAAATTTCTTTGCCAACAAAGAAACATCCTCAAAATTGAAATCGGAATCGGAATCTGAAACTTTAATTTCCTCCTTCCGGGTTTTCAAGGCAATACCCTTTTCTTTCTTAGGCACTTGCTTGGAGGTAATCATGTCGATTTTATAGGTTTGTAAGTCACCTACAATCTCTTTTGGTTTCGTTGATTCTAACCTACCCAAGGAGTTTAAAATGGTCACTTTCTCATCAAACCTACTAGGCAACGACCTAAGGATTTTCTTAATGACACGGTTGTCGTGAATTTTCTCACCTAGGTTAAACGACGAGTTGACAATATTGGACAACCTAGTATAAAACTCATCAAAGGTCTCACTCTCTAACATCCTAATGGTTTCAAACTGTGTAGTGAGATTTTGATGTTTTGACGCCCTAACCGTGCTAGTGCCCTCGTGAGTGAGTGCCAAAATATCCCAAACCTCTTTTGATGTTTCACAAGTCATAATTCTATTATATTCTGCCTGTGTGGCAAGTGAAGAAATAACGTGCAGACCCTTAGAATTATATTGTGCAAGTCTTTGTTCAGTTTCGATCCATGACTCAACAGGCTTTAAAGTAGTGACCTCACCTACAATAGTGACAGGGGGTGTCCAACCTTTCTCAACTGCAAGCCAAACACGATCATCAATAGATTTTAAAGCACATCTCATTCTCATCTTTTAATAAGTGTACTAAAATGAGAAATCTAATTAAGGTATGTACCACTAGCGACACACCCATTCATCCTCCGCGGATCACACTAAAGGTAACTCCACTATCCCAGGACAATATTCACATAGGTAATAACATTATTGATATACGCACTAAACTCAACTCTCATGCTAATATAGCAATAAAAATGTAGTAACTCGTTCCTGAAACATACAACACACAACATGATATGAGGATATAACTCATACTTCTATCTTGCCAATCGACCTGGCTGGTCAAATGATTCATGTACTTAACATACCTATCCGTACCAAACCAAAAATTTCAATAATTATTATCCTTGCTAGGCACCATACCCTTATCCCTCTACTTTATTCGGGAAACATTTGAACATACGGGTTTCACTCCCCACAAAATACCTCTACACATACCCCACTTATCTTCGCTCACACTGACCATTTTAGGGTTGTCCTTCCCTCGGACGTTCGTAGTCTCGACTCTAATGGCTACCTCTATTGTTCCCTTAGCTTTGATGGACTTAAGTAACATGCTACTGGCTTCAACAACACTTTCTCAAATTACCATCGCTCGGTAATAATTCATCTATCCGAATCATTTAAATGGGTCCCCTGATGGGTCTCCCCCTTGTGATGCTTCACCAACACTGTTTTCCCCAAAATTACTCTATCTAAATTCTTCGATTCTTGTAGCTCCCCACACAAGGAAACGTTTAGTTCCATATTAACAAAACGCAACATTATTACTATCTCCATTGACCGTCCAAGCAGAATTCCCCATAAGTGCTAACAATTCTTCTTGTAAGTTAATTTTCCACTTTAATGTCATCTTCTCCATTGCACCTACTTCGTCCGGTGTAAGGTTCTCTAATTAATTAAATTTCTTTTCACAAAGTGATCTCTGTCCGACCCTCTTGTGTGAGTTTAGAACAACGTACCGTCTTATCCTGAACATATGGTGAAGGAACTTATGGTCAAACCATACGTATGCGCCTTCTCTTGACAAAACATTCCACTTCTAAGTGTGGTGGTTGCGTCTCACCATTGTAACTCTGCTCTTACGAGCCAAGAAAAAATTTTACCCCAAATTTTCACTCTCGATTACACATACTCCAACATATTCCCAAGCCTTTGGATATTTTAATTTTGTTGGCTAACACACGCCATTTTCGAATTTCTAGACTCCTGGTCCTTTTCAATATTTCGTCTGACTCTCTCCCATTCCAACCTTGTTGGGTGAGTCAAATTTGACCCCACTTTTTACTATAGTGTTTCCTTAAAGTCATATGTTGTTCCTTAACCATCTTTACCGTCCTGGATTTTCGTATCATAATAGGGGTGACCTCAACTACAATCATCATTCTAGAATAAATCTTATAACCTCAACTGACCGTTGCCTCCTGCTGTCCGCCCAACTCGCACGACATGCTGCATTATTCGGCACACGAACACACCCGAATGTAAATAAAATTTACTATCATATACATTATATCAAGAGAACGAAACCTCACCAAAGAAATCAACAATACTAACCATAGGGCTCTATATCAAAGAAAGCTACGCTGGAAGCATAATAAGTTACACAGATCTTAAAGGACACTAGAACCTGATGCTTTGATACCACTTGTGACACCCCAACTAATTAAATACCAGGTAGCTACACCTTTATGAAATTAATATAGAATATCAAGTTGGTTCAGTCGTAGCATCACTGTCGAAAACATTTTACTTTATTACTAGCCACCTAATATTTAAAAAGAGAGATGCCAAATTTTATTAATTAAATTAACAATAACCAAGTAATTAAATCAATAACCTTTAATCGCATAAACAATCTCATGTAAATGGCCAACAAAATGAAATAAACTGAGTCTGGAGTAAACACTCCAATAATAATATTACCAGAGTAAATAAAATTCCGATACAAGAGTACGAAGAATCCAACATTTGAAATAATGAAAGTCCGCATCTACAATCTCCAGATAAGAATGGGCACCATGCCCTAACTGATATGAATTACCCTGATGGAACCAATGATAAATGTGAAGGCGTCTAATACTATGATCTTGTAACTTCCACAGTAGCTACAGCACGTCATCATAATGGAACTCTGATGCTTAGCGTCCCTGTGGCTAGGCACCTAAAATGTTTTTACATAATAAAAATAGATTTGGTGGAAAATGGGTCAGAGCCCGACGTGAAAACAGTTTAAAACATTAGCAAGTGTTTCAATTACAATTAAACAACACATATTATAAACATGTTAGTTGCGTACTCTCACATGAGTTTCTCACCTCTCAACTAATGTGCACGCCTAACGCATGACCTTAACCATACTAGTTATGCCATTAACTAACTAGTCTGTACCACTCTTGGTTTCGCATTCTAACATAGGGTATCTACTCGTAACACCCAAACAAGTCATATTCATAACCCATTTTCATATTCATTATATTACTTATCTCACGTGTAAATTAAATTCTCACATTTTTTAGCCCATTCAAATATCTTAGTTATTCACATCTACTAAGAAACAGTGAACCAGCCACAAGTGTATATATAAATCACTCTTAGTACATATATACATATAAGGCACCCCTAGGCTAAGCTGCGGTGCACGCATACTCTGCTATCAAATCCATGTACATCACGTACGTATGGATCATGTGTTTCGAATCACTAAGGAACCGTCTTAATATTAATCACACATATTGGAGGCGAACATAATTCACATACCCGTGGGTCACGCACATACGTACGCTCCAATGGTTAGCTGAATTATCAACTCACAAATAAGTCATTCACAGTCCTATGTCCTTAGGGTACCAATCTAAATCCCCCTGAAGGTACACAAAGACAATATGACCCTTTTTCGAAAAATAACGTCCCATGATAGAAAGTATGGTAGGTATGTCATACACATAAGAAATCCACATACTAGGCATTCACACAACATAAGTAATCATATTTCAATATTGTTATTAACACATTCTATCTAGTAAGTCCCGTACGTAGCAAGGTTATCCCGAACATCATACGTAATATTTTTTAGCTTAACAACTGTCGTATTAATTGGAGTACTTAAACCTATCCCAAAAGGTTACTAGTTCCCCTATTATTTTCTAATGTAATTTCAGTAACTTAAAGTCCTTGGGTTACTGTTCATATCCTTACATTATCATTCATCTCATTATAGTTTCAATTTGAACGATTTCTAACTGTACCTCACTCGGTAACCCTCGTAAGCAATAGCATTCAATTCCATAAGATAAAACATTTTTTTGGGCATCAACTAAGACCTTACTAACCTTAACTAAGTCCCACAATATCAAATTAATCACCCTAAGAATCATCATCAACCTTGGAATTTTTATTAAACCTTAAAGGAAAATAATTACCAAAAATCAGAAGGGGTCGATCGATCGACAAAAAGGATCGATCGATCGATCAAGCAGGTTTTTGTCCAGATTTCTTAAACAGTTACGGGTTTCTTACTTTTTACACCTCAAATTCTTCATTACAACGTCCCAAACTCCTAACAAAGTTCACTAATCATCCTATTAACATCATCTTTAACATATTAGAATCATTAAATCATCATGGATCATAAGTTTATTGGATCAAAACACCTAATTTTGCTAAAAACTTTATTTCTCCTATTTCCTTCAAGATCTTCATAAATCTCATCATAAATTCATAATTCCCTACGCATGGATCATGGTTTCATAACTAGTATGTACCCAAAAATTTATCTACATGAAGCCTACCCATATTCAATGTTTAATTCTCCAATTTCACGATTTATTTACTTATTTACGATAAATCATCAAATCTAAACTATCATGTAAAATATATGCTTTGAATATTTGCAAGATAAATCACTTGCCTCTAATTAGAAGTTCTGATCCGTTCATGACGATATTGGTTGGTCCCCCCTCTCTTTTCGGTCACAAATTCGGCGACGGTGGTGGTTGTTTTGCCTTAGAAACCCTTGGAATTCTCCTGAAACCCTTTTCTTTCTTCTCACGTTACTCTCTCTCGTTTTTAAAAAATAATGGCCCTAATAACCATAAGTGTTGTCTGATAAATATCTCCTAGGCGTGATCATTCGCAGGATTTGGTGTAGTGTATGTTTGCCTTTATAGCTTTGGGTTTATCAGGCAGCTAGAAATCCTCCCTGTCAAACTCATTATCCGATTCATCTTCTTTAGGCTTCTTACATTCTCTATTTTTTTTTCTTTATTCTGGGTAGGAAACCCTTGATGATTTTTGTTCTCTTGAGCTACCATTCTGATACACAAACCTATTCATCCTGCTATTCTAGATATACTTCTCTATCTCATACATTAAATCATGAGAATCATTAGTTCCGCGGACATGATCTTTGTGAAATTCATAATATTTTATCTTATTCCTTTTACTGGGTGGGGATTTCAATTTTCCCGGCCACTTGACTCTTCTCTGATCCTTGATTTCATTCAGGATATGGTGGACTTATGTACTGATGGATGTGTAACTTCTAAATTTTCCTTTCTAATTCTTACCCCCCCCCCCCTCCCCATTTTTGTTCTCTTTGCCTTGCGAAGACTTCCTAGATCCATCTCCTTTAAACTCCCCTTTCTTTGCCTCCATTGCCTCTTAGGTAGCCATAACCTTTCCAGCCTTAGCTATAATTTTATTTATTGTTACAAGATGGTCTTTAGAGAGATCCTAGTAAATATTTTCGAGTTGAAGCCCATTGATGATGGTCATCATGGAGATAGTTTAAACTTTGAGTTTTTCTTTGTTAAACTGTGAAATGAAATATCTAAGTGTCTCGTGCTTCTTCGGTAGGATGTTAAGGCGGTGTGTCACCCTTCTTTATTATTTCAATCCAAAATAATTTGTTTATGAAACTGTCAGCAAGGAGTTTAAAGTTTCTAATCTGTCCTTTCGGTAGACTCATATACCAAATGTGAGAAGCCCATATGATAATTTCTGAGAAAGATCGGCACATCATTTCATCTGGTACCGAATAGATGTCAATACTTGATTGATATATCTCTACATGATGAATTAGGTTCACATTACCATTATACTTTAGTGTTACCTTTGGGGTTTGAATTTAGCAGGACGAGGATAGCTTATAATCTCCAGGAAAAAGGAAGATCCTTCCATATACTTCCTTTTAAAGGGATTTTTGCTCTTTATCAGATCCTCTAGTTTGTTCTCTAATCTCTAAATAGATCTTTTCTAGGGACATTCACTTTTTGCATGATTGTCTCTGAGCCTTCTCCACTCAATGTTACTCTAGTTCTATTCGTTAATGTATGAGACAAGTCTCAAGGTCCAACACAGGCTGAACCCCTTAGGGTCGACATTCCTCTATGCCCCTAGTATATTCACTTCATCTTACGTTAACTTTGACTGAGAATAGGTCCTCTGCATCTAGGTTCTACCCTTTATAAGACAGAAGGATTCGTGAGCCTAGTAAATACACTCACTTTGTGCTCGGAGGGGTTTCCAGTCGAAGTTCCTTTTTGAGCCTCTGGGATAAAAGAATCTCTATCTAGTTGGTAGGATTTATCTCTCCTTCTTGGTTGTGATTCAACCTCTTAGTCATCACATTACTATTCACAATAGCGGTCTTCCCATTTCCAGCTAGCAAGATTCTACAACCCTCTTTCCTCTGAATCTCGATGGTCCATATTTACTTGGCACATTCATTAATTCAATTGGTGGGTTTTTACTTTCGACCACCATCAGAGTACGAGTGTTTGTTGCTCCCTTTGAGGCTTTTCCCATAATCGTTTGTGTTAGAGTCATCATTTGTGTCTTTATTTTTCCTAATTTGTAAACATGATCTTCGGAGATCCGATTAGCTCTTCTATCTCCGGTGGCAGTGTACTGCCTCAAATTTGATGAAGAAACAAAAATAAAGATAAGTGAATGCACTTTTAGGATCAAATTCTAGAAACTATGAGGGTGAATACTGTTTTCCACCCAGATTTCCAATTAAACTACAATAAAACTCATAAATTGCCTAAAAACTATGTTAAAGATAAATAAAGATAAACCTTCAACTCAAACCTTCAAATAATAGATCCAAATTTGACCGGAGTCAAATTTGTGCCTATTACCAGGTTATGAGCAATTTCACCTAGGGAAATCAACTGAGTTAATCAGTCATTTACCACAGATGGTGCCGGATTGATGATAAACTAAAATGGTTTCTCAAATCATATGAAGGAACTCAGTGAGACATATATAAAACAAGATCAAGCACATAGATTTAAAGTGGTTAGGTAGCCTGACCAATATTCACTTCGGTGTAGCTAATTTATCATTAGTTCATAGATGTAGTATAATTTAGAATAGAACCTTCTCTCTCTCACAAGTATTTGTCAGAGTTTTTGTAATTTCAAGAATGAAGAATGACTTAGTCCTTAAGTTACATATTATAGTGATTATTTATAGGTATATTGGGATGTAATGTGTACCCCGAGTCACACGGAGAATGCTTGTTGACTTGGTCCACTAGATGAGTGACACATGTCCTTATAGAAGATACATGGTGGGTGTTATTATCCCTCCTATGCGTGTGTTCATCACGTGAATCATCTTTCATAGTCTTGGGATGACAAAAATGATCTTTTTGGTGAATTATGCATAATCATAGTTGTTGGCCTAATTTTAGCCGACCCTGTTGAGGCTGACCCTATTAGGCCAACCCATTTAGGATGAGGGATATAATATTTGTAGTAATGATGAAAATCCATACATGGGACTTGTGAGAATGCATTTATAAATTTAATGATGTTTTCTCCACATGAAGTGAATACAGAGAAGAAGAGGATTAGGTGTTTTGTGAAGGGCCTCATTTACCACATTCATAGATTCTGATGGAAAATTTAGCATACATTTCATAACAACAGATAATGGATATTTATCTTACACTTTCTACACACCGTTCAATGCATAAGAAGAAGTTTAAAAAAGGGGACCAAGAAAGTGGACCTAAATCTAAGGGAGGATCCGGGTATGATTCAGACCCCTTGTGCTAAAGTATTATCCATAGATACTCAGTGAGGAGTATCAAGTTTTATTAGTGAATTTTGTGATGGGATAGGAATTGATATTGGTAATCTATGGTTTATATATGATTTATTCATATTATATACCCACACTTATGTGTGATATAAGGGGTAGATTGGTTGTGTAACTACAGGGCTAAGATTGATTGTGTTGGTAAAAATACTCTATTAGTTATACCTCATCAAGAGACGTATTTATCCTCTATGCCTAGGAAGGAATGTGGGGTTAATATCATTTGTATTTTATTGATGATAAGACCCACGAGGAGACTATAATGTCTTTAAATATGATCCGAGTAAAACTAGAGTTCTCCAATGTTTTCGATGATATTCTAAGTTTACTACCTAGTAGAGAGATGGAATTGATTATAGACTTAGCATCAATAATGAATTTGATAACTAGAGAACCGTTTCACATTCCTTTATTGCGACGAAAGACCTTAGATATCAAATTAAGTAGTTGCTAGAGCAGGGTTTTAATCATCGTGGCACTTTACCTTCGGGTGGGAAATTTTTGTTTATGATGAAGAAGGATCGGTCTTTGATATTGTGTATTGGTTATTACAAGTTAAATAAGGTGACAATAAAGAACAAGAACCCGCTACCAAGGATTGATGATCTTTTAGATCAAATGGAGGGAGAATATTTATTTTCAAATATTTACTTGCAATCCGGTTATCATCTATTTAGGGTATGAGAGGAGGTTGTGTGTAAGACAACTTTCTTGACTTGTTATGAGTCATATGTGTCTTGAGTGAAAATGTTTGGGTTGTTTAAAGCCCCAACAATATTTATAGTCTTAATATTTTAGGTGTTTCGACCGTATTTGTACCAGTTCATCATAATCTTAATTGATGATATTATGATCAATTCATGAATAGAGTAGGATAAGCCCAAACATTTATGAACTGTGTTGTAAAGAGGAGTTCTCCATGTGTGAATTTTAGAAGAGTGGAGTTATGTTTTTGGGAGATGTTATGTCTGAGAAAGGACTCTCAGTAGATTCTTAGCATGGTGTCAATAGTTTTGGATTGGGGGGCAACCCACGACATCTATTAAGGTCCATAAGTTTTTAGGTTTGGTCGGTTATTATAGGAGATTCATCCCTGGCTTCTCAAAGATAACAAGGCCAATGAGTGAGATGACAGAGAAGGGTGTGCATTTAATTTAGGGTAAGAAATGTCCATAGGAATTTGATGCACTCAATGAAAATTTGACCTTTTGCACTGGTTATTGGATTTCTTAGGAGTGGAGGGGAGTTCTTACTCTATGTAGATGCTTATCTACAAGTATTAGATGGGATGTTGATGTCAGATGACAATTTGACTTCATATGCCTCTTAGAAGTTGAAACTACATGAGGTTCAATATCCTACTCATGACTCATAATTGGAATCTATTGTATTTGTGTTTCATGCGTGGAGGCATTATCCTTGGCCGTAGAAATTTAGATTGTTCAGCAATCACAAGAGTTTGCAATATATGTTCACAAAAAAGGATATGGGTATGATGCAGGGGAGATGGTTTGAATTTATAAAGGATTATCTATTCATGATTTAATACTATCCGAGGAACACTACACCAAAATAGGTGATTTGTGAGTGATGTTAGCAGTTACAAATGACCTTTATAATTTCTATTTACCATCATAATTTAGGGGGTGACAAAAGAAATATCGTAACTCCTAACAGTGGAAAAAAACTTTATAACCCCTATGGGGTTATGACTTATGACCCTAATTGATAACTGCTGTCAGCAATTACAAATATAATATTTGTAACTATTGTCAGCAGTTACAAATCTGATATTTATAACTGTTGTCAGCAGTTATGAATCTAAAAATTTTAACTGCTCACAACGGTTACAAAATTGGCAATAGTGATAAATTTATGACTGTTATTAGCTTATTGCATGTGGTAAGATCTATTACAAATATCTTTATATTTTCACAAAATGATGAAATAATGTGAGTGGAATAAAAAAAAGTAAACTAAAACAAAGGTGTAGATAAAATGTCATTAACATGTAAGAAGTCTAAAAAAATTCGACAACATTTAATTTATATTTCTGACATTCCAAATATCCGGTACACATAAAACTTATTTTAACTTATTTTAACATCAAACAAACCCTTCTTGGGCGCCAAGTATGAAATGAACATAGAATGAATAGTAAAGTGAAAAAATAATGGCACGACACATCGATAACATGAAATGCCATGAACATGTAACAAATGATTCTGAACCTAGACCAAGGGTCACCACGCGGTGGATACACTTCGTGAAGTCCAGGTATATCAAACGTTGGGGGTATTGATGCGAGATATTGATGCGGTGATTCCTCCCTCGCGTACTCGAAATACGCTTGGTTGAGAAAGTTCAATGGACTTGATTTCTTTTATATGTGGCGCATCGGTATCCATTGACCTGTGCTTGTGTTGCTTGCCACGAAGTGTAAACACCTAGATTTAGGCCTTTGAATACTACGTATGTCGGGTATGCCATGCGTATACTTGTAAATAATAAAATATAATTATTATCATTTGAAGATAAAAGTTGCAGTCATTAGATGCCTAGTGCTAAAAGTTGGTGTCCTTGGCCAATGGTGATGCCTGGTACTAAAAGTTGTAGTCATTAGAATTTATATTTGAATTCTTAGATTGTGTTCTATGGTATGGATTGCACCTAATCAAATCATTACATCCTTTATGAATACACACCTATTTTCACCATCAAATCAGTACATCCTTTATGAATACACACCTATTTGCACCAGTAATCACACCATTTGATCCAAACTAATTACGAATTTTCCATCTTTTGTTGTGGAACAATTCTGAGTCCCACATTGTAGTTTATACTTCCCAAATCCTAAATCTTTCAGAGGACCACAACAAAAATGCTATTTATATTGAAAACATTCTAACTATCTGCAAATCATCCACCCACCATATTGTGTATGGAAGTTAATATAGGAACTAAACAAGTCCTACTAACCTTTTATATTATCTTCTTGACCATAATTTGACGCTTCTTGATTTAGTAGTCACTCAAGTGTTTCTAGATGCTGAAAGAGAAAATATCAACCAATGTTAGCTTCGACTTAAATCACCAAGACTGGCAGTTTTCCACATCTAAATGGACCATGCTAATAGAGTAACATAAAAAGAAGATTGAAAAATGAATCTTCAAGAATTCATAAATCTATTAACATATGTCACTTTGTGTAAGATAACCCGTACTGACAATGAGCAGAGCGTTGTGTACTTTGGCGATTGCGAAGAAACTACAAGTTCTAACTATTTTGTTGTTTGTTGCCATTATTTTTTTTACTAATGATAATAACAATATTATTAGTATCATTCAAAACATCCTTACAAAAAAAACATTAGGTCTGAAAAATTACATCCCACATTTTTTTCCTCTTCCACACAAGAATGCACACACACACACACTCACAAGGAAATTTCTACTCATCACATAGTAAGGCCTTGTGGCTGACAAGGCATAGGGATCTTAGGTAGGGCCTTTTGTAGAACTATAGCCTTGGTAGTGAGGACCATACCTGCAAAGTAAACTGCATTTTGAAGGGACCATCTTGTCACCTTGGTGGGGTCTATAACTCCAACCTCCATTACGTTCTCATGTTTGTCTGTCATTGGATTGTAACCAAACTCCCGTTCACTCTCCTCCACCTTCTCCACAACTACCTCAGTTCTATTACGGCCTCCACTTTTATAACAGTAACTCCACTATATAATTTTGTGATTCTCTCCGCAAGTTTCTCAGAGTCGTATACAAAATCTGTTTCAGACAAATCCTTTTTAATATATGCAATCCTAGACTCTATTTGTCTTTTGATGCAGCATTAGAAATGATTGTTGTTTAATCTTTAGTGATGGTGATCTTTCTAACCAAAACAAGCTACTCAATCAAGGTGTTTTCAATGAGAAAGCCCAAGTCACTAGCCTGATCAATCGAGGTGTTTTTGTTGAAAGAGCTGACATAACTACACTCATTGCAAGTACCAACTACTTTGTATGCGGGACAGTAACATCCAATGCTTTGCCTGTTTATCCATACTTGCCCTTTACCCATGCTTCGCATATCCAAAGCCAAAGGTTCATTTCCAGATGGAGCGTTGAAAGTACCCTGCTAACAAAAATTTTGAGGGACACTTAATAAACCAAAAATACAATTTTTCAGAGTTCAACAAGGGACATAAATGAAATGTCAAACACAAACCTTAATTTTAATTTTGAAACAATGTCAATTCTATAAAGTAATTATGTCTCGCACACATTTTTCAACTTTAAGGTACAATATTATATAAAATTGCATTTTCCAGAGTGGTAACAGAAAGAGCTTTTATCAACTAATGAAAATAATACTCACCTTATACCATGTCAGTGGATTCCTTTGAGACACATAGGAACCTTATTACAATTTTTATGCAGTGCGTGGCATGTTAATAGCGTGTTACAGGAGAAGTGCTTTTTATTTTTCCTTATTACAAAAGTGGAAGTGATTTAGTGTGGAGAAAAGCTCTTCGACAGTTGGATGATCGATTACTCGTTTTGTGTGCATTTGGATAATCATTATTTGTTGATTATGATGTGAACTTCCATTCAGGTCGAACATCAAGTTTAGGTTCACTCTCTTCAGGCTCATCAACTAAGTTTCATATCTGAACTCGACATCTAGATTCCTAATGCTTTCGGTATACATGCTTTGCTTTTCTTTACTTATATATTCGCATGTCATGGATAACACAATACCTTGGAAGAACAAACACCTCTCCGGATTTGATTTAGGTAAATTACATTATTTACCTATTCAATTATTCTCTTTTCATCACTCTTCACTCAAATCACATAAAACAATGCTACTAATACTACTACATCTATATAACATTTTTATTTCTAGAAAAAAAAATCAAAAATTCAAAATTGTTTCTTATATAAATAATAAAAAGTTTTTGGTTATAATTTTTTTGAACATTGTATATATGGAATAAACTTTAAGTTTATAACTACAAATGACATAACTTTTTTTAAATTAAAAACAAATAAAAATATGTGTAGTTTTTTTAATATAAAATATGTACGGTTGTTTTTTGAGTTTTTATTTATAAAATTAGTTTTTAAGTTAAAAAAAGTTTTCAAAATTGTTTTTATTATAAATAAATTTTTTTTGGTTATATAAAAACATTTTTCACGTTTAATCTATAGACAAAACTTTACATTTGTATCTATAAAGGACATACAATTTTTTAATCTCGTGGCAAATAATAGTATGTTTAATTTTTTTATATAAAATACGTATAGTTGTTTTGAAGTTTTATTTATAAAAAATTATTTTAACACAATAAAAACAATAAAAAAAATTTATTTATGATAAAATTAAACTTTTTTAATGGCTTTAAGATAAGATATTGAATTTATGATATATAAACTAATTTTTATAAGTATCATTATACTTGTTTATTGTATATTTCCCATGCATCGCACAAATTGTATTCTATTTAGGGGTGGCCATAGGCCCGAGGCTCGCCTAATAAAAAAATAGGGCTTGGGTAAGGTGAAAAGCCCCGCAAGGCGGGATTAGAAAAATTTGATAGGCCCGATTTTATTTTTTGGGCGGGCTTGGGCATGAATTCTTAAGCTCGACGAGGCCCGACCCGAGGCCCGAGAATCATATATATAATATTAAATATATAGATGTGTGTGTGTGTGTATTAATTTATTATTAAAGTTTAAAACTGCAAAGTTATAAATAAATATATAAAGTGGGTAACTTTTATAAATATAAAAATATATACTAAGTATTTTTATGTAGAGTAGGGAACTGTATATAGATTCTGTAATATATAAAGTTTAAAACATGTTTTTAATTAAAAAAATAGGTCTTTGATTAAGAAAAAATATTTTTTTTTATTTAAAAAAATAGTAATCAGGCTTGGCCAACGGCGTGGATAAAGTTCTTTCAACTCTAAGTGGGCTTGGGATTACGTAATAACGCCCGATCTAGGTCCAAGCGAACTTGGGATAACTTATAATTTTATAAGCTCGACCGGACCTGTCCAAGCCCGACCCATGACCACCCTTAATTCTAATTATCCCTCTAATATAATAATATTAGAGATTAATAATGAGATTATAATCCTTTTTTGTTTCCAACAGTTAATTGCCCCTTATTTACTTTTTGACCTTTCATAATACTCTAAAACCAAAGACCATTTAATTTTTCTCACGCACACTGCTCTCACATACTCCCTAATTCCTTTCTACTTTTTTGTTCATTTTTTCAACACTTTTTGGCTTCCCCACATTCATATCTGACGCCCCGTTTCATACCCCAAATCAGTTTTCTCTCTCTTCTATTCCCCTTATAAAAATGAATATATTAGGCTACCCGGGTGTTAACATAGGGGATACCCATTTTTTTTATTTCTCATGTAAAATGAGTTAAAAAAAATTATAAAAAAATATTTTTTATTAGAATAGTTTTTTTTTCCAATTAATTTTTATTAAACTCATTTTATCCCTCAAACACCCATTTACTCAATATTCTTTTATTTTTAAAGGTCCGCACTAGCGGCACCCGTTGTTTTTAAACTTCTTTTTTTATTTTACAACATTTGAAATAATTTTTGTATTTCTGTATTAAAAAACTAATCTAATAATTTTTTTTAACTCATTTAGTCCCTCAACCAATCATTTACCCAATATTCTCTTATTTTTAAAGGTCTGCGCCAACGGTACCCGTTACTTTTAAACTTTTTTTTTAATTTTACAACATTTAAAATAATTTTGTATTTTTGCATTAAAAAACTAATCTAATAAAAAATTATGTTTTTAATTATTTTCAACTTATTTAGTCTCTCAAACACCCATTTACCCAATATTCTCTTATTTTTAAAGGTCCGCTCCAGCGGCACCCCTTATTTTTAACCTTAATTTTTAAAATTTAAAACAGTTTAAAATTGTAAAGAAAAAGTTTTCTTTTTTATATTAAAGTAACTTTTATTTTTTTTAAACAATTTTTTTCAAAAAAAAAATATATTAAAATAGTATTTTTTAACAATACAATTTTTCTAATTTATAAAAGAATTATTTTCTAATAAATTTTTTTTTTCTAAATAAAAAAAAAGTTAAGTGACCTTATTAAAAACCATACGATATTTTCTCAAAAAAAAAAAAGAAAGAAAAGGTAACCAATGAAAAAATGCTAACAAAGCACACGACACTAGCTTGGTGCTAGTACCCGGTAAGCCTATCATCACTCTATAAAAATAACTGCCCCCTTGTCAGCCTAAAGTAGTGACAAAAGACCAGAATAATCAAATTGAGGTTTTAGAGAGAAAGACAAGGCTTACCACAACAGAAAAAGAAGCCATGGGTGGCAATAGTCTATCAACTCTCGATACTTATGCCGGTACTCTCCTTATCTCTCTAAGTCCTATATGCATGTTTTTAGTGACAATTATGGATATATAAATTATATGGGCCTTGAACTTGTAGACCATGAATCTTAATTAGAGTAAGAATTACCACAACACCCACTTGGGTCAATAAATTTCCTTCCGATTCTCTTAAATTTTTTGAATCTTCACTCGGATCTGGTTTTCCCTATTTTGGATTCATTTTCCTACACTTTTTGTTATTTTTTTGGTTCACTCTATTTTTCTAATTGTGATACTCTATATAATGAAAGTTCTAACAAATATGGATGAAAAGATAGAAAGCAGTTGCGCATCAGAAGGAATCCATCCTTCAACACATGTTGGTATGGGATATCTTTAGGAAATTCAAATGATCTTGGATAGAATCCAAGAAAAAATGTAATAGAGCATGAAGTGGTTGACGCATATGTTTCTGGATGGGCAGAATAGGATAGCAGAAGATCTTGTTACCCCAACGGGGGTACAAATTCTAATAGGAGGTGTGATGTACCTCCTACCCCTTAAAAATATTAAAGACACTCTCAACATGATAGGGATGTTGATAATAGTAAGAGGATGATCTTGGGATAAAAAATGAAGGTAGTAGGTCCAAGTACTCTGAGTCTTGAGATGACAGGTCCTATCGCCTATGGACAACGTGAACCATTAGGAGGACTAGTTCTAATGATGAACAAACTTACTCCATGAAGATACCGAGTGTTATGGAAAGGCTAAGTAAGGATTATGCGTTTGATCATCTGGTTCCGAGAATAGTGAGGGAACACTAGTGTAAGGAGCCAAGAGAATTAAGAGAGCATAGGGAAGAGCCTAAAATGTCTAAGACGAGAAGGAACGATTTCTCGGCCAGATCTAGGACAAGTGTTCGAGGGTCGACAAAATTCAAACACACGTCTCAGAAAAAGAGCTTAGCTGAAAGCCAAGGTTGAATAGGGAAGTCTATCACAGTGAAAGTTAAGAAGAAAGAAAATCCCTGAAAGGTTCCATGCAATATTTAGAAAATCTCTTAGGCGAAATTATTAAGAGCAAGAACCCTTTGAAGAGGGTTTTTGTTCAAGGGTCACCATTTATCTCATCAAACGTGGGTTATACATTGCCCGCGAAGTTCAAACCTCATGTCATCACCCCAATGGATATACATTACCCGCGAAGTTCCAACCGCCTGTCAAGACGTGGCGTGCAAACTTCATAATGGATATACATTATGACGTGTTTTATCCCTACAAAGTTTATCTTAACCATTACCAAGGATGTCATGAGGTATGAATACCTGTTGAATTTAGTTCTTAGATATTTTAGAAGGTTTTTATCTTTTAAACAAAATCATTTGGAACTATTTCTAAAAATCATTATAGAGAAATATTTTTTTCGTTCTAATCTCATTAGAATGAGTTTTGAATCTTGTTAGAATGAAATGTTATTTTCACTGGAACTAAGTTTTATCTCATTAGAACGAGTTTTGAATCTCTTTAGAAAGAAAAGTTATTTTTGCTAGAACTAAGTTTGATGTGATTAGAATTAAGGCTATTTTTGTTAGAAATAAATTTTATGCCATTAGAACGACTTTGGAATCTCATTGAAATCAACATCAAATGAGGACTCTCAGTCAAACAGTGGACAACTCATTAGAAGCTCGTTAGAATGAGAAAGTTAGTTCTTCAAATGAACTTGAGTTTCATTAGAACAACTTGGGACTCTCGTTCGAATGAGATATATGTTGTTGTTTGAATTTTGAAATTCGTGTTTATACTATTTAAGAAGTGGCAGATTCAGATTTTTTAAGAATATTAGGAAAAAATCAATTCTTTACCTATTTATAAAAGTTCTAAAACCGTAGTTTCACCCTTTATGTTAAACGATCCAAGTTCTTATATTCAAATGATTTGAGATCTTTAGTTTGGGAATAAAAGTTTGTTTATCTACATCTTAAGAGAACTTATTTTTTGTGATAGGCTCCATACTTGGATTGCCATGTTGCAGTGAAGAAGCCCTGGATTTCCTTTCCAATTTTGTAGATGGTTATTGAGCCTCATTGGTAGATACTGAGGAGTGAGTGGATTCATGTGTTATGGAAGATTACGTGGGTGGACTCCTGCATTGCACTATGGAGGAGAGGTAGAAGATAGAAGAGCATCAAAGCTTATGAGAAAGACGAGTCGTTGAGTAAGTTTACTGTCTATCTTTTGTAAAACCTTATTGTAGTGATCTTGTAAGGACATATTTTTATAAGTCCGTTATCAATTTATTATGTCATATACCGCTACACTGTCGAAGAGCATTCAAGAGCAATCAGCATCAAAGACGGATCCGAATAAATCAAGTTCTTCATCAAAAAGACTCCGCGAAGTTTACTTTGGTAAGGTTATGTTTTTAATACCTTAACTTTCCACTTAGAGATTTTGGGATATTTTTACAAAATATTTTCTAAGTGTTGGAGCGAACTTTTTCGTCAAAATGTGAAAATGAGTATTTTTTCTAAGTCTTGAAGCGTACCTCAATTTTGGTGCCCATGTCGTTCAAGCGAGATAGCTATCTCGTTCGAATGACATACTGATGTCGCAAGAGATCGTTTGAACGACATCTTTACGACGTTCGCGCGAGATCCTTATCTCGTTCGAACAAGCTCATATTTCGAGGCAACACATTTTTGTATAAATACTCATTAAATGGTTTCGTTTTCATTAAGAAGTCTCAGCGTTTTGAAAGACAGAAAACTACGAAAGTGGAGAATCCTTTTGAATTCTTCTTTTAGGGTTTAATCCCTTTTTGTTTTCAATTCACAAAAATTCCCATATGCTTTAGTGAATTTTTTTTGGTGTTCAAGAACAATACTTTGCTTTTGTTCAACCTCTGTGGAGAAGGCATCTCCATATTTGATCGGTGGATACCGAGCGTAGTCATTATGCGTGTGAATGAGCCGAAGACGACGAACCGACACCTAGATGGCATTTCGCTGTCTCTCGTATCTTTGAAGATTTGCAGAAGGCATCGTAAATTACACATGTATGGGTGATTATCAAGTTGTATGTAAGTCAAAGGTCTTGTGAATTCTTAAAAGTGTTTATAAAAGGTTTTACTCGAAAGGGATTTTTTCCGAAATCGGTCGTCTTTATTTTTTATGCTTGGTTTGAATGATTTATGACATTTAGATGCATGTTTAGGGGATGATTTAAAAAAAAAATAGACTCTAATTAAATAAGGTTTACTTGGAAATTTGCGAATAATTTTAAATTGATATCACACACCGCATTTATACGTTTTACAAATCTACTTGGCTGAGGCATCCGAGGTTTTTCCTATTATGGGTTTTTCTCGTATATCGGCGCATTGTGGATGTTTTACTTATTTCATTTACTTATCACTAAGATGAATGTTTTACGTTAAAACGATAAAATTGGGTAAATTATTTTTTCACAACAAAGTTTTAAACTTGGTGCACAAGTTTTATTAGGCTTAATTTGTTTAATGTTTTAACCTTTAAAATTGCAAAAGATAAAAAAAATAGACTTTCTGTTTGTAACCACCCTTGCCTAAGTGGGAACACCATATATGGGATGTGTTTTCAAATTGGTATCAGAGCTAGAAGACTTAGTTATTATGTTTTGATCCCATGTTTTTACACATGAATTTGAGTGGTTTTGATGGAAGTAGAGCCCCAATGTTTTACGACTTAAACTATGCATATTGCAAAATACGTATGGAGTCAGCACTTGAGGTGATAGACGAGATGGTATGGCAAAAGGTTTTAAATGGTTGGACTCAACCTACTACCTCCTTAGTTAGAGAGAGTAGGATAACCACATCAGTAGAATTATGGAGTGAGGCCTAGAATTGATTAGCAAATTATAACTCGTGTTTTTTAAATGTTCAATTTTGTTTTGTCACCCTGGAGGAGTTCCATCGTATAATGACATGTGAGATGTATAAAGAGGCTTGGGACATACTCCAACTCACCCATGAAGAAACTAGTTCTATTAAAACTTCAAAACTCCAAAACCTCACCACTCCACTTGAAATGATTAAAATGTTGGAGAGTGAGACCCTTGATGACTTCTATGCAATACTGTTCGACATAGTTAACTCATTTTATAACTTGAGAGATAAGATAACTGACAACCGAGTAATCAAGAAAATATTAAGGTCCTTGCCTCAAATATTTAATCTTAAAGTGATGATTTTGAATTCTATAGGTACTTTAGACTCGATGAAACTTGAAGAGTTTGTAGGTGACTTACAAACCTATGAGCTTGACGTATTTTACTCTAAGGCTACGAAGAAGAAATATAAGGGCATTATTTTGAAGGATCGAAAGAAAGAAATTCTTATTTTGGATAATAAGTCTGACATCGAGTCTGATATACGTAAGTCTAGTCACATCTAAACTAAATTCACCTGATGGCATGCCCTTCACAAGTTAGCTTAGACTCATCATATTTGGGACCCCTCATCCTTAAAAGTAATGTCTTACGGTATCAACCTCTGAGACCTCATCCCTAGTAACTCTTCCCACTATTGATGGAACTTATAAATAGACTTGGAATAATAGAATGTCATGTGTCGATCCATGTATTGTCATACTTAGACACCTCCAACAAGCGAAGAGTCCTATCATTTACATATACTTACCAGGAATTGAACATGTTAAGAGGCACCTCACTAGTCTCAACTAACTGAGACCTTATACCGTTGACACATGTAAATTGTGTCGAACATGTGACAACACTATTATTGGAACACGTGGCTAAAACACCACCAGAGGCAAAGGAACATCGTCGATCCACAGGGTCTCCACTTTGGAAAGCAAGTCCAAGGGTGCCCGAATGACCAAGCTTGTGATGAAAAAGACTGCTGGGAGAGGTATGAGGTCTCAGACAACTCTTACTACTCTAGGGCTACACCGAAACAAACCTATAAAGGAATAAGCATCCATCACACTCACCTGACCCGTCAAAGACGCTCAACCTTTGACAGACTCAGTAGAGGATGCACTTTTGATCGTCTTGGCCCTTGGGATGAAGTCATATGAGACTAGCACTCTCGTTCTCGTAGTGTGGGTGGCATGCGAGCTATAGGCTATTGGAATGATAAAAGGACGAGATAGGAGCAAGAAAGGGAACATCTTAGAGAGGTCAATAGTAGGCACCCAACTGTCGGTCGGGTGTTAGTCCCTGAGGAAGTTTTGATTGAAGGAGCCAGAGATAATGTAATCCTAGAGGATAAACCTTGGAACAATTCTATCCAATAGATTAAAGACAAAATTGAAAATCTAATAAAATGATGAGACCTTATCCACAGAGGGTATATGGAAGGATCATTGTTTGTGTCAAAATTATCAGCTATCTGACTCCTACTAAGTTCAAACCACCTATTGTAATACCCAGATATGATGGAAGCACTAGTCCCATCCATCACATCGAGATGTATTATTTGGCAATTGACATCGATTAGACACTAAACGAGATAAGGTGTCAAGACTTCTCCACCACTCTCATAGGCACAACACACATGTGGTATACCGACCTACCGAGGGGTTCTATATAGAATTTCAAATAACTTGCAGAGAATTTTATCCATAAATTCTATTTCAGTATGAATCCACCAAAATAAGTGATGCACCTACTGAATGTTAAGCATTGGAGAATAAACCTCTAAGGGAGTATATCTATCGCTTCAACAAGGAGAAATTTAATGTGGAAGATTATGGCGAGAATATTGCAATAATAGAACTCATCAGTGAGCTGAAGCTAGGAAAACTTGTATGGAACCTCTCTGAGGATCCTCCAAAATCCATGAAAATACTTTTAGTCATGGCTGGGAGAATTATGAATGCGGAGGAGGCCATGGAGTCCAAGAGAGGTGATGTGAAGGAGACCATCAATGGCAAGTCCTACCAAGTCAAAGATAAGGAGAGGAAGAAGATTAAATATCGGGCGTCTAAGTTCCCTATCATAGTTGACGTGCTTTGTAAGAGATCTTCTTGCTCCCATTACTTCGATATGCACACCCTATAAAGACAAAGTATGTTCTTCGAGATGTCATGAGGGATCTTGCACGAATCATGTGGGTGGACGATCTCGAGCTAAGGCGATCGTCACCTAGTGGTAGTTTTGCCAACACTTATTATAGACTCAACGAAGTATGTGAAAAATATGACAAGTTCCAACACTTTGTGAGAATCTCTCATCAGCCTCATTAACCATTCTCATCTATAACAGCCCCATGGCCATTCACAGTCTGGGGGATAGACTTAGTTAACCCCCTTCGCTGGGCAAAAGGAACTACAAATATCTGATCGTCGCAATTGATTATTTTTAAAAATGGGTGGGGACTGAGGCAATAATAACCATCACTGAAGTAAAGACATTCAAATTTGTGTGGAGAAATATTATCCATTGATACGTACTGCCCAATAAAATAATATCAGACAATGGCAAACAATTTAAGAATAAGCCCTGAGTGGCATACTGGATGAGGGTCAACATCAAGCAATTTTACTCCTTACACGTCTAGCCTCAAGCCAACGGCCAAACATTAGTCACAAACAAAACCATTTAGACGGAATAAAGATAAATCTTGGGGATGCGAAGGGAAAATGGGTTGACGAATTTTATAGACACTACAAAAAAATACCTTTTTGTGACGCTAAAAATAATAATTTAAAGACATTTATTATAAAAAAATCATTTAAAGGCTAATGCTATTATTAATAAGACATGTTTAATAAAAATGTCACTTTACATATTAGTATTATTTTTTATGAAAATTTAAATATAAGAATCTTATTTGATTATAGATATTATGACCCTTTTTCTATAAATTTCTAAATTAGATAAATATTATGACCTTTTCTTTCGCCCGAAAAATTTAGCACCGACTCTTTTTTCCCCCTAAAATTTAGACCCAAAAATATGAGAACCCGCCCTTCTCATATTCTAACTTTCTCACTCCCCCTTTTCCAATGACTCCTCACGCCATCCATCCCCATTTAATTTTGCCCATTTCCATTTCTCGATTAGTTCATGTGCTCTCTTTTGTGCAGTTAATTGTGAATCAAATTGAGAATTAAAGAAAGGATTCACATATCATATGCGATGCTAATCCACCATCTGAATGAAAAAAACCCAGAAAATAAGGTAAGGGTTCTTTGTCTCCATATATATATTAGTTATGATGCAAATTGAGAATTTTTTTTGTTGAACTTTATATTTGCACAGAAATTTGCGCATCTTTTTTTTTGGATAAAATTCTATACATGTAAACCTAAAACTGATTTGTGGGGGGCATTTGGTGAGTCAGACATCGACGATACCAATAAATCCACTGTTGATCTCAAGATTTGAAAAAAAATGAATATGCACTTTTAGGACTTAAAAATATTATTGATTATGGATATATGATAACAAACATTTTGTTTTCATTTTTAGTCCCTATTTTCATATTATCGACTGATGTGGCATGATGTGATTGGTTGACGTTTTATGGATATTGGTCCGCACCAACAGATTTATAAAAAAATCGGAACTAAAATTATAAATAAAATATTTTTTTGTCATTTTTCTAGAATACATATTACAATATGTCCTGAATTTAAAAAAAATCCCAACGAAACCTAAGTTGAATCAGAAAATATGAGTGGCAAACCTTCGTTGAGAATTTTATGAGATTGCCGACCAGAAACAAATAATTGGCCAGATTAATTTACTAATTTTGACCCAATGCATTTAATGGGTATCAAGTCGGCCAAAATGGGTACAACGTTGTTGGACATCGCTATTTGGGGCTATCACATTTATTACTGAATGGATAATTTTTTTAGAGATTTCTTCTCCAATTGGGTTCATTGAAATCAGCAACAAGTTTGGAGACAAATCGTTTCATACGCTTTCTTTCAATTAATATGGTACTTTTTTCTCATTTGGATTTCTTTTATGGAGTGATCACTTTTCGTACGCTTTCTTTCAATTAATCTGGTTATCTTCAAAGTCCAAGTTTTAGAAATATTAATCTTGGAAAAATGATGTGGTCAGACTCCGTAACTCAGATAAATCTATTAATAAAAGAGTAGAACGCATTTGCGGGGACCGCCTATACAATCCTGAGCTCTTGAAGCTTTAGACTTAATTGTATCAAACACCCCAACGTCTCCACAACACTTTGGTATCCTTTCTCTGCAAGACTATGTTTGTCCATATCGAACATCCGAAGGTACATCCTCTATCCTCACTGTTATATCTTGAGTAACAGATATAGAGATAAAGAATAATCATTCCATAAATTCATTTATCTGTTATGTATCTATTATTTATAATATTTAAGAAATCATATGTATCTTTATGTATGATATTTTATTGGCATCTTTCGATTTATAATTTGTGAAGTTTATTGATTAATTTTTTAATCGATTGTATTATTTTGATTTTTCTGATTTAGATTTGTTATTTTCACCATTTATAGATTCTGGTTTAGTGTTTTCTTCTTTCACAATCATATTATTGTTCTTGTTTAATTTATTCATCTATGCATTTAGTACGTGTGTGCATATGTGCAATTATGGGGAAACAGACATGTAAGTTATGGAAATGGGTCCTTATTTTAGGGATTAATTGGTATTTGTATTTTTTTGTACTTTCTTTTTTTATTATTTGTATTTTTCTTTCTTATGTCGTATTATTTAGAGGTAAGGAGTAGTAATGACATTTTTGTAATTAGTGCCTTAGTTTGGAGCCTAAGCTACTCCTGGACTTGAATTTTGATAATAAAAAAGAGTATGTCTCTCTCTAAGTTGGTGCTTAGATATTTTAGGAGCCTTTTGGCGGGTGGTTTACGTCAAATTGCTATTAGAGCGGGTAAGAAGCTCCACATTGGTGTTCGTGTATCGATGTTTTTTTAATCAAAATCATTCACTACTCTTCAATGGCTCCAAGAAAATCCAAACAACTAAGATAGGAGATTAAAAAATGAACAAGAGAGTGGGTACAATCACAATAACACATCTATGGCATATTTCAACTGAAATTCCAAAACCCTAGCCCTAGCCCCTACCCGACCCACCCTACTTCCCCCCTTTATCTCGATGCCCCTGCCTTGTCAACCCCGCTGCCCTAGACCCAACCTCCCCCTCTTTCGCCAACCTATACCATCCTGAAATGACCCCACCCCCTCCCATGTTGTCCAGGCTGCAACCCACCCCTTATTCCCCCACTTCATTTCCGACCACTACTCACACCCCTCAGCCTCCGAAAACCCACCCCTAGTTCCTCAAAACCCCGTTGAAGTTCAGTAAAAAGCGTGAAGGGACTATAGTGTATGTTTGAAGTAAGTATAAAATGAGGTAGACAATAGGTTAAAACACTAATATGTGTGTAACCGATACGAGAATCAACTCCCTATCCAAAAGGATTGCATACATCATGTCTCGAATTTCTTTCTAGAAAATCAATATACAAGTCTAAGGGAATGTCGATAAATTCCTTGTGACCCAACAAGTAAATGGAAAAAACACATGCTACATAAGAACTCTTAATCATATTTAATTCCTCATCAATCACATGATGTAAAAATTGCTGAAATTTATATGTAAATAAGCATACACACTTTTTTTATCGTAGTGTGTATGTGGTGTGTGGTGTGTCTTTGATAACCTTGTCATATCTCAACTGTGAAGAATAATATAATTTATCCTCATCCCGTGCAGACCTATGACCAAGAAATTACATCTCTTTCTGTGACCCATATCACCAATACATAATTTAGTAATTTATCGTGCCGCTATAGATGCTTCTTGGTCTCTCTCTCTCTCTCTCTCTCTCTCTCTCTCTCTCTCTCTCTCTCTCTCTCTCATATACATTTTTCTCTGCATAACATGTACTCTTGAGTGATAACACTAGATACCTTTTGTTAGCATTGTTCTTTAGTATTTGTAAAGAGCAGAGTGTCATTTCAAGCACTCCTATGACGGATATTTATTTGGTAATATAAATTTTGTGTCCGATTTAGGAGGATCTTTGTGCTATTGAAAAATAAGGAAAAAACTTGAAACATAAACATTTCACTATAATCATTCACCTGAACACTTAGTTTTACTCACTATAATCATTCACCTGAACACTTAGTTTTACTGGAATTACAAAGTTGATATAAGAACTATTATATATTTAATAAATTTAAATTCGCATGGAAGGAACCACTATGTGTGTCCCAAAATGTTTAAGGTGCTACATTCAGTCAATGAGGTCATATTTTTTATGTGAAATTATGTTGTATCTTATGTTCTATGTCTAATGCCATAGGTTATTGCTAAACTTGAAATTCTTGATGTGTGTCAATATTATGCTTTACGCTTATTACAGGTAACCATGTGCTCAAATGTGTTGTACTCTCTCTCCCTCTCTCCCCCCTTTAGTTATATCATTCTGCAAGATATATATATAAATCTCACGCGAATTTGTCAGGCAACACTTGATGAATCTTTATATGTACTAGCGGGTGAGATGGTATGTAATTGTAATAATCTTGTGTTACATTAAGTAAGATGATTAATACCTAGATTACTGGGGGATAATGTCCCCCTCTATCTCTCTCTCTCTCTCTCACGCACACACACACAGGTGAGGTTTCTCCTCTAATCGGAGAGAATATGAACATATAGCAGCGGATTCAAAGAAACTATCTCCCAGATTCTTGGGAAACTTTATTTTCCAATATAATAATCGATGAAAAACTTCATAATCAAAAAAGGTAAAAAGGATCCTTCCATAAATTGGTTTTCATAACACAGGAACTGCAAAATTTTTGCATTCAAATTGATTATGTGATGAATTTTCTGTGGAGCAGTACCTCATTCAAAGAAAAGAGTGCACATGTTTCTTCTGTTAAGAACGTCCTAGAAAATCATGCTATCTATTTAATGTCTAGGAAAGAACTTTCAAACCTTGTTGCATTTGTGAAAGTCACCCAATTTGATCTAGTGGTAAGATAATCCCTCGATTTTGGTTCAAGATGATTTTATTTTCCTCTATTATCATTTGGCTATCTTAGGTTGAAAGATAAAAATAATTACAGGAATATCTTCAGCGAGAAAAATATGGATGTGCTCGCTTGGAGAATTTTGCTTCATGTCTTGAATTGATTAGTGAGAAGGTATAATTATCTGGAAATCATTATGTTGATATGCTTCAGAATTTTTGAGGTGTTCATTTTATTAAAATTTTGAATCATTTTTGGTAGGTGGCTTATGAAGTATTTTTTGTGCATGTGAAATTCCAAATATTTTAAGCCATGACAAACAAAATAAGGAGAAAAACTAGAGTATATGCATCATGCTATAAGACAGTATAGTTTTATTTATTTTGCACCCCTTTACCAACTCTCTCTCTCTTTCTCTCTCTCTCTCTTGGGAACCTTGCAAAGCAGGTTGGATGCAAAGTTCCTCCTGGATCATATTTGTCCAATCAATTTTAAAGAGTGGAGAGTTTCCTTGGCCACTCTTTTAAGACGATTTGAGGAACAATTTACCCTATGAGATCTGATTTCTGAATGTTAGCCTTATTTCTCTATATGTCCATGCTAGTTAGTATTGCTTACCCTTTACCAAATATTCTGCTGCGGTACAAAAGAACAATATAATTTTTTAGATATTGAATGTTATCATCTTTTTTGGCACTTGGACTAGTACTACCGAAGGTTTTGCTGGGGTTTGTGAAGTTTTTAGTCATTGGCTTTATTGAATACGATTTTGTTGTTCTTTGCATTGTATTGAGTTGTGGAACATGCTATTTATTTTTAAGCACTTACTGATGAAGCTAAAGTTCGTTATGATAAGGGATCGTTCAAAGTGGTTGATTTGGTAAGCTGTTGTTCATCATTCATTACACATCATCTGACAAACTATACAATTCGCGCCTCAGATGCCACTGATGTGAAATCAACTATTGCGGAGAGTATCTCTGTGATACTGTAGAACATGACATCTCTCCTCACTTCATTCATTGTTGCATTCATAGTGGAGTGGAGGGTCTCACTTCTAATCTTGGGAACCTTCCCTCTTCTTGTCCTAGCCGAGTTTTCTCAGGTATGTACTCCATGGTATTGACCAAAAACATGCTAGCATTCTCTAACATATTCATTAAGAAAATTTATAGCCATTTCATTCATTTTGCCTCACTAAAACCTAAATGCATAGTTATAATTCTTGGGGTACTTAAAATCCGCGAAGAAATAAATGTGAAATAAGGAGACAAGCTATCCGACACTTAGAACTTATATGTTTCATTGACCCGACCAGACATATTTGTTGGAAACCAATATATGTCTAATTATGGATATTGGGCATTATGCCAAGAGATACTGTTTTGCCAATTTCATTATATAAAATGCCAAGATGACATTTTCCCCAATCCGCTACCTATTTACCGAAGTAAGGATCAATTAACCTCAAGTCAAATTCATCCTAAACCCTAATTTTTTTCAGTTCTTAGACACTAAAACTTGCATTTTAACATCATTCTTTATATAAGATTAAGTATTATTAGGGACATCTCAGTCATTTATAATGACATGTATTAGTCAATTAACGAAACCACAAAATATTGAGGCCAAAACTCAATCAACGAGAATTAAGTGACTAAAGTTAGTTTTAATTTAAACATGGGTGCAAAGGAAAAATATCTCAGAACATAAAGCTGTGAAGTATGAACTGTAAACAAATTTCTAAAAATCACAAGGTCTGGAACCCCCTTCCTATATTTAACAAAGTGTGTTGATTACCAAAGACCTATGGATAGTATGAGAGGTTTGTCTCTCTCTTTATGCCCTTTATTAATCTATCAATTTGAGAGGTTTTCTTTCTTTATTATCATATTTCAATGTCATGTTCTTGGCCCTCATTAATTCTTAAGTTTTATATATGTCATCTTGGTAGATTTAAAAATTATTGTTGTTTGTTATTTAAAAGTGGAAAATTTATCTTCAATTACTCCTATAATCTGAATGTAGGTCCTTTTTTATGTTTTCTTTGCAAAAGTTTCCCAATGCGTGCAACCCATATACTAATCGATCTCTTCCTCCTCAAGGTGAATAGGCTACAATTGTCTCCCCCATTTTAATTGTATGAGGTACAACTTGTCGTTGTTATAGTACTACATGTTACTTGGTCCTCATAATTTTTTCAAGTTTCTTTACGTCATCTTGGTAGAATTACAAATTTTGATTTTGTTTCATTTATCATTTTAGGTGGGTATCATTTTAGGGTATTGTATGATCCAGAATCGAGTAATGCCAAACATGTGTTTAAATGGTATGTCGACACTTCTATGCTTAATCTCTAACTGTTGGATATTTCTCTTATGAACAAAGAATTTTATTTGAAGTGGCCTAATTATGAAAAGACATGAGATCTCAAGTTTATGTATTTTGTTTTCGTTTCTTCCTTTAGTTACTTTTATAAGAAAATGAATATACAAAAATTTATGAACGGAGAATTTTATTTGAAGTTGCCTAATGATGAAAAGAGATTATATCTCAAGTTTATGTATTTTGTTTTTGTTTCTTCCTTTAGTTTTTTTTAGAAGAAAATGAGTATGCAAAAGTCGTCTTAACTCAACAGGGGGACAAGTAGGCTCGAATAATTCAAATAAGCAAATAAAGTGCATTAGACAGGAATGGTATTATGGGCAGAAATTATTTAGAGTTAGCATATGTGTGAATAAGGGGATTTCATTTTTGGAAGATGTAGGGTAAATTTTAACTAATGGCCTATATTTGAGAAAAGAACAAGATGTAATGTAGATTTTAACTAGTGGTATATATAAGAAAAGAATCAACGGTTTAATTCCAAATGATTTGCTAAGCATGATGTGAATAAATTAAAAGAAGAAAAATATATATAATTCAATTTTGGTACAATATTATATAATATTGATCCTGTTTTGTGCAGTCAACCTTATTACTTTTGCATAGAACACAGTAAGTATTCCCACTTTTTTTCCATATTAATAATTCTTCTTACTACTTTCTGCAAATACGTTGACTTAATGTTTTACAAAAAGTTCAACTCTCTTACAAGACTATTTAATAGGCTATTGTAAATAAATGACAACTTTATTTGAATATCAAGTCTGTGATGTGGTTGAAGCAACAATGGTAGCATCCACTGTAGAAAATATTGCTCCAGGCCTGGTGGTTGAAACGAACGATTGGGTTTATCCTCTTAAGGAAAACCATAAACTAATAAATGATTTGTAACACTAATGATATGGTCGCAGCAACAACATTTGATAACAATACTTGAATTTTTTAGACTGAATCAAAAGTTGCCTTACCAGCGTTTAAGAAAATGGATCCAGCCTTATCCATATCATTAATTAGTTCAAATACTATAAGTTAATATGCGGAATTGAGGATGCATTCCTGCTTTACATAAAAAGTGTCCCAATCTTGGTATTGTTGTTTTATCCTTCGCCTTTCACATTGAACTGAATTTTTTGGCTAGTTAAATGAATCTTAGGATACTACATACACATAACTAGGAAAAAAAACTTACACATTGAATACATTAGGGAAATTTACGTACATCAATGATTTGATATCAAAACTTATCCAAACACAACAAAATTCTATTCTCCATTGTTTGACTACTTCCTCATTCCCAATATATTATTCTATCTAAAAAATTTGAGTCCTTACTACCCTATAAAGCCATTGATATTCTCATTTACTATTTCCATTACTTTGCATATTCTTTAATACAAAATTCAATTTTTTGCCTACAACCCCATTCTGATTCTTCAATTATAAATGCTTTGACATTCTCAATTTATTTTTCATTATTCTAATTATTTTTTTTATCTATGTTGTTCATTTTCTCTCGTAATCTTATCTTCACAAGGAATGAAACAACATTAGATCGTTAAAGTGAATCAAATGTTCTAGGTAAATTTAAATATATTATGTTACATAGACTAATCAAGTTTATATCATTACCTTATTTTTAAAAGAATCTATATATTTTAACAGTTGATATCATCACTTTGCAGGAGCACTTACTATGGAACTTCATATGTCATTCCAATATAAACAGTGGATTTCTTTATGCGATTTCAGTAAACTTCTACTAGATTGATGGTATACATATTGTGCAATCTCATAATACAACACGTAAGTTATTCATCGGGTATACCAGACCCTGATTGAGATGGCCTGTTCTCACTTGGTTCACCAGAGGAGTAGATGTATAGTTAAGTAGATAATTATGTTGATTCATTCATCACTTCTATACTTTATTCCAAGTCCGTGTTGATTAGCAAACAGAACTTATGGATATATGCTTTAAAGAGCAAAATTAGTAGATGTACAATTAATAATTACTATCACTTGATGTCAGGATCTAATTCATGCAAATTGATAATTTTCAATGCCATCAAATTTTAGGTAAGTTCATGTTCCTTACTAATTTCCATTGCAATATGTTCTTTTTAAAAAGTAATAAATAATTTAATAATGTTTTTTCATTTTTATTTTATTTTGTTAACGATATAATAGATCAGTTGCGTCACAATGATCTTTGAAAATCTATGATTATGTATTATTTATATGTTACATTGGTGGGATAATTCCAGGGCTATATAAACTTCCTTTGAATCTGTGAATTGGTTTCTCTCATTTGTTAAATAATCCAAAAATGTCATATATGGATGATTTCGTCCAAGATGAAAGATGATTAATAATTTTTTTTTTCTGGTATTCAAAACCATATTAAAGATAATCGTTTACAATGCGAATTGGTTGTGATGTAAAAATAATTCAAATTCACTTCAATTTTTCATTTGATTTGCTACTAATCAAATTCTGATTGTGTTTGTGAATTTTTTAGAAGTAAGATGAAGAGTGTTGATTCTGAAAGCCTTGTGTTGTGTAATTCAAAATCAAGTGATTCTACGGGTTTGATAATTGAAGATAGTTTTTCTCATGGGCACAAGCTTAAGGTGATCACAATTTCTTCATTTTATGTTGATATGTCTTGAATATATAGTTTTGATTATGAATCTTTCCTTATCAGATTATTAACTATTTTGGATTGAATTTGTCTTATATTTTGCTGAATTTGAGTTTGAATTAGATCGTAAAAAAATTGAAGCTAAATTTCACATTTCCATTATTTTTTATTTTAATTTATAGTTCGGTTATGAGTTTGTGCTTGTGTTAAATTGTTAATGAAGTTAAATTTCATTGAATTTACATGTTTATGATTGATCAAGCATTTTGAAAAAAGGATAAGGCAAAAATAATGCCTTCATCGCATTAGGTGATAAAAATAATGTTGGCCCGTACAATCCATGGCTAGGAGGATTCAACTAGCCTCTTCATTTCACATTTACAAGTGGCCTCCCAAGCTCTTTAAAAAGTTCGGTTAAAAGATCAAAAACATCATTTGGTTTGGATTTACAGAATTTTAAAATTTGGTCACTCTATCTTGGGCAACTTTATGTCTTTTTTTCGATGATAGTGGAATAAATTTGATAAGTCCCTTGATGGAGAAGATCTAATACTGGTGAATTTCCCCTGAGAGTATCTATGATGTTTATCGACCCCGAGAGTATCTGTGATGTTTTTCGATCATATGGTCCAAATTATGATATTAATAATTGTTTAACTGTTCCATCTATATTCAACTGTAGTAGTTCAGAAGTGTTTATCTACCACTATCTTTCATGTCTTTGATATAAGGTTCTTCATATTTGTGAAATTAGAAAAGATGAGTGGATGATATATGTCTGGGATGGAGCTGACACTACACCTGTTGTTATTCAAATGAAATGAGGGTTACTTCTTATGCTTTTTTTATTGTTTTTACAAGGAGACTTTGATATTGAATAGGCTCGGAGGTGCTATATGTAGACAGGGCACAAAAGAAATCCGAGCGTGAAAAAATTTTCCTTTCGCAATTTTGAGGACCGAAGAAAGGAACAAACCTTAAAATACCGGGTACTATAATTACCCACTTTCCGCCTCATAGCTTTATAAATTCTACTTATATTTGATTCTCCTTATTTTGGAAAATGATGATTAATTATTTAACTTTGAGTGTAGGACTTAAACATATATGTCAAGAACATTGATGATGATGTTACTGATTGCACTGTTTCGTTGTCACGGGGTTGGTGATTGCTGGAACACTTCTCAACGCTGTTTCGTTGTTACTGGGGTTTGTGATTGTTGTGGATGAGAAAGAGCTCGTTGACTGAGCAGTGGTGCAGAGCAATAGAGGACTATACCAACCCAAGTCCCAATCGCTGTCTACAAAAGCCGGGATGTGGTAGGTGTAGTAGGTCGGTGGTTGGAGCTTTTGAGGTGTCGACACAATTTTAAGAAAGTCAAAGGAAGACCGATAGATTTATGCATGATTTTTGGATGTTGATATTTTTGGAGACATTTTTTTATATGATGTACATAGTGGGTATATCTATCCATGATATATGTAGTAGGTAATTTTTTTGGGATAATTAATGTAGATGGTGGGTATATCTATTTGTGTCCCACTATTTTTTTTATATGAACAAATGACTTGGTTTGATGCATTTAAGGTGTACTTGACTTCAAATAGAGACAATTTTAGGACTGTTTTTATGTTATTGTAGATTTTGATTTGTTTTTAGATTTATTTGTCAACTATGACATTAATATTGGTTATTAATTTTTTATATTATATGTTTAATTTATAACCGTTTATATTAAACCCTCATGTGATGAAATTTTTTATGACCATTTTAAAATTTTGAAAATTGTTTATCATGACACTTTTTAAATCAAATATGACATGTTATAGAGTATATTATGACCATTTTTTATAGCAGATATGACAGTTTTGAAAAAAAAGTCATATATAACCGTTACCTAAGATGACACTTTTTATAAGTATCAATTATGACACCCAAACTTATGAAGCTTTTTATTGAAAAATAAAGCGTCATAAAATGCATTTTATGACACTTAAAAAACTTCATAAAAAGGCCTTTTTCTTGCAGTGAGACTCTTGTGGGCCTGCAGAACTACCGAGGGCACTTTGATGGGAGAGACACTATTTTCTTGCCTGCGGATCTGAGCCAGTAATTCTAATAGAACTCAAACTCCGAATTCACATAGTATAAACCTATGATTCGAAGGACAATCTTAAAGAGAGAAGCTTGGATATAGATTTAATTTAAGAAAGATGTGAAGTTGATGTAGTTAGGCAATCCGCGTATCAACACAAAGTGACCAAATTCTACAATAAAAGGTAAAGTCTCGGCTCATAGTTACGTAAGATCTCTCCCTGAAAAAGTTTTGGCAGAAGGCTAATAATATACACCCTAATTGGCATGGACCTTATAGGGTAATCAAAGAAGTTATGTCATACATGTTTTTCCTCAAAAATCTTGAAGGAAAACCATTCTCCAACCCTGTAATGAGGATCATCTAAAAAGATATTACGAGTAGTGCTTCAATTTAATTTATTCTAAAGTCCAATGAATCTTCTCTAGTTTTGTTAAAGAAATTATGTTCAATGTTTTAAATGATATGTTATAAGCTTGCATTCAGTTGTAGGTGAATCAAATATTATAATGATAAAGATAGAAAGTGTTGTATCATACTCCTTTTTATGTCATCAGTTTCCTTGTTTGGTGTGTACAACACCCTAGTATAGAACATCATTTATTATGATGTATTAGTTTATAACTCTCTCTCTCTCTCTCTCTCTCTCTCTCTCTCTCTCTCCAGTATGTTAATGATTAAAGAGTCTTGGATCCATCACATCCTTCCAATAACACTAACCTGAGGGATAAACCCATCGACAACACTACAAGTGATGAGGGTAAAAATAACTTAAGTAATGGTTATGTGCAACATCATTTATGACGATGGATTAGTTTATAACTCTCTCTCTCTCTCTCTCTCTCTCTCTCTCAGCGATATGAGAATGATTGAGTAGTATCAGCTCCAACACATACTTCTAATGACACCGAGAGGAGGGATAAACCCTTCAACATCACTCCAAGTGGTGAGGGTAAAAACCATTCGAGTAATGGTTATGTGAAAAATCATTTATTATGGTGGATTAGTTTATGACTCTCTCTCAGTGATAGGAGAATTATGGAGAAGTCTCGGCTCGAACACATCCTTCAAATAATGACGAGAGGGGGGATAACTCCTTGAACACCACTCCAAGTGTTGAGGATAAAAAATATTTAATAATGGCTCTGTGTAACATCATTCTATTAAATGGTGATTGTGAGTGCAAGAATTATCATAATAAAAAATCTAGAAGAAATATTGAGATGAGAAAGTAAATGATCACACACACAACACCCAAGATATGTGGTTTGATAACATACCTATGTCCACGGAGAGGTTACTGTATTCTTATTAGTGTCTCTTAAATAATCAAAGTTACATCCCTTTACCCTGACTCAGGGTTTATATTTTATAGTATATCATCTAAGAATGTTATAACCGATTTGAGTCTATCTCCATGCATTTAAGCACATGTCAAATACCCGGATATAAAATAACTTTTTTAAATTGGGTCGGGCAATCCGTTTTGCGTACTGGGATGGCCGACTGAAGTATTGAGCTTACATTGAATAAGCCCCCACAATTGCCACCAAAATCTTTGGGCTAAATTATTGGACCAATAGATTTTAAGTGAGTCCTAGAACTATTTTAAAATCAGCGTGGCAGTCTTGTAATTTTTTAGAACCTTAGAAGGTATGCTCATCCGGGTAGAGTTGGAAGTGACATGGATGGAAAACTTTTGATAACATTGAAACGACAGGGGCGCGTAGTCAGACTTGAGACCTGAAGCTCAAAAATCCTTTTAGGGAACCGTTCGTCATCATATTTACACAATGTTCAAATGAAGTTAAAAAATTATCATTTCAAATGTTTCCTCTCCACAAAATAATATTGTTTCCTCTCTCTAGACCTTCAGATTTATAGAGATTTCTTCAATTATTCTTACTTGTAAGTTCTCTAATCTACTTCTTTAATTCTCTATTTTAATTAACATTCTTTACTGCTTGAAGTATCTTTTCTTCATGGATCTTCTTAATGGCAAAATTGTAGAGGATTTTAGGAAAACTTATAATATCTTTGAGTTGGTAGAGATTAACTATGCCCGTATGACCAGAGATGTCAGGGACATAGAAGATGGGCACTGGATCCACACTCTGCTTGTAGTCTAGGGGGTTTAACGTTTGACCCAAACCCTCTATTTTTACTTATTTTTATCTATTTTGAGGTTATCCCTACCCAATGTGCTCCAAACACTTGGAAGATATTGAATGGGGTACATAGAATTAATGCCTTATATGTGACCAATCTTAGGATCCCTAAAATTTTCTACTGCTACATCTCGGCGGGCACTAATGATGGCATCTTCTACCTGAAGTCTAGGAAGGCTTAGAGGATTTTGGTTATGAACCTTCTTGACTCCTACAAAGAGTACTGGGAGCGGGGTATTATTACAAGGAATTGGCAACATCCTCCCTTACCTGAGGGAGTGAGGTACCAAGGTCCCTGGTCCCCTGATTAAGGTAGGATCACATAGGTCACCGCTCTTCTTTTTTAGTTTCTTGCTGAACTTTTCCTTTGTTATTTCCTTTTATTATGTTTTGGTTTGTTTATCATCCTTTGTTTTGTACCTCACAAAAAGAACCAAGAACCTTATCTATGAGAGCTCAATGTTGCTGATCTCCTAAAGGCTTGGAAGTTTAGGTATAAATTTTTTGACGACGAGCACCCCCATGTAGCAGCTTATCTACTAGAATACAAGAACACAAATTTAATATTTATTGCTCGTCTAGTCGATAAAATCCCTAAGTTAGATCTTTCATATGGGTATTCCTCTTGTTCATTTGGTACAATTAAGATATATAAAGTGGAAGAAGAAGAAGAAGAAGAAAAAGAAGAAGAAGAAGAAGAAGAAGAAGAAGAAGAAGAAGAAGAGGAAGAGGAAGAAGAAATGGCACTATTGAATATGAGATAATTTATTGTGGATAATGAGGATCTATCCCTGTTGTCCAATAAAATGAAGCTCCTAAAGAAGGCTGAGGGGGAATCCCCTAGGGTTGGTAGTTCCAGCTCAGGAACTAAAGGGAGAGAGAAGGAAGAAGAAAAAAAGTAGAAGGAAGAGGATAATAGAAAATAAGGAGAGGAAGAGAAGGAGGAAAAGAGAAAGAGAGAGGAATAAGGATTTGCCTTTAAAGGCTCCATTTGAGTCCTTCCTCTCAGTTTCTATCGTTGTTAAGGGGACAAGTGTGGTCAATACTCCATCTTTTTCCCCCAATTTACTAAAGGAGGAAGTGCTCGTAGATAGTCGCGAGTGCCCGTCGTGACTGGGGTAGACCAATTGGCCCTTAAATCTCCGCAGTCATTTTCCCTGGTAAGTATCCTCCCTTTTGTGTTATTCCTCTTTGTTTGGCTTCTATATAGTGACTCTTCTTTTTTTTTCCTTGAAATGTCTATTTGACTTTACAAAACTCTTGGATGGTTTCACCGACCAGTCTAAAAAGAACAGGAGCTGATCGAAGCCTTGAAGAAGTCCTAAAAGTACTTGGCTGATGCTTGGGCTAGTTTTAAGCTGGAGAATAAAAAGGAAGAAGAGGACTTGGCCGAGTTGAAGGTGGCTAATGACATTTTCTTTATGATAATGAGAGGCTGGCTAGGGAAAACCTAGACTTGGTCTGTAAGGTCCAATAACTGGATGGAGGGATCCCAAGTATAAAGGAGAACAATTATTTGAACAGATAGAATACGACCTATGATGATGTCGAGCTCTGGATTACTTATGTCAAGAAGATATATTTTAAGAAAGTATGGGATCAAGCCCTTGGAGTAGGAAGAGTTCCTTCAGAGTCTGATTTGTACCAACTGCATCCCCATGGCCTTCTTCCCTTGTAGTTGAGGAGCCCCCTTCTGATCAGCCTGTCAACTAAGCTTGAAAAGTGCTAGATGAGGTCAGGATGACTGCCTACTAGTTAGAGAAAGCTTCTAGGAAGGGTAAAGAATCTGAAACCTCTGAGCGTGTGACTGTGACATAATTTTATTCGAAAAGATGAGAATACAATTATGGAAAAATGTGAGATTGCAGAGACTAATAGGGTAAGGAGGACTTATCTACTGAAATAAAGAAAGGGGTAACTAGGTCCCTCAGAGTAGAGATTAATGCTCGGATTATATGATAATGAGTTAAATCGTAATGTAACAAGTACGAGGAGTAGGTGAGTGAATTATTCTACATACGAACGATGATAATTAGGATGTGTGAATACCTATTAAATGTGTATATATATATAGGTTGTGTGTGCACCTATATGATTAATATTATGAGTTAGCATACCCATGCAGTAGGAATAAATTCTTCTAAATTTATCCCCTTAATTTAATAGCTTTTAGAACCTCGAATAATATAATTAGTAATGATTTTTCTCATTTATATTCGATGATAAATTCCACATACTGCCTCGAGTTTTGTGTATTTTTCATGATTTTTTACACGTATTTAATGCAAGTGAAGAGAAGAGGAATCCAAAGTCAAGAAATTAATAAAGGAAGGAAAGTCCGAGGATAAAATAGTCATTCAACATCTAGGGTTCAAATGAGGGACCAACATGAAAATGAAGACCTCGCATTTATAAACATGTAGGACAAAATGATATCCCAAGCCGAGCCCTGGATAAAAAGTTACGGAGATTCAACGATGAGAGGAAAATCAAGAGAAAGGGAGAAAGTGAGATTTCCAAGACCGGACCAGCCATGCCAAAAAATGAACCGATCCAGAGGAGATCCAAGCCCTGTAAAAATTTTACCACAGGACCCGACCGGATATAGCCAAAAATGACTGATCTGGGAAGTATGAAATATCTGAATAAAATTCAACATAAGACCAATCCGAATACAGAAGAAAATGAATCGATCTGATGCCTTGAAGATCTCTGCACAAAATTGGATACCAGACCCAACTGAAGAATTACTTCCAGACCGGTTCGGTTGAGATTTTCCCAGATTTTTCATTCTAATTTAAAGTTTTACTTGGTTCAAACTCTTATAAATTTTGCGATGTGTTTATTTTAACTTATTGTCATACATTAGGGAGTTCGAATATTATTAGTTTTAGAGGGATCTTGCATGGGAGAACCCTAGTTTTGAAGATTTATTGCAATTAATTCAAGATTTAAAGTTTATTTCCAGATTTCCTGATTGCATGTAACATTTAGTTTCTGCTTTCTATTTCTTTCGTAGTTAGTTAGATTAATTCTTAATTCCTAGTTTTCAATTATTGATTCGAAATTTTTCTTCTCAAAAATTTCCAAAATAGTCATCAATGTCTGCACTTTAAAACTTGTGTTTTCAATTAGTCTAATCAAGTCCGGCTATGTTTTTAAGGGTTAGGGTGCTTGAACCAAACCCGATGTAATTTACCCATGTAGAAAATAGGGTTTGAATTGAATTTTAAGTGAATCGTGTTGTGTAGCACACACAACCATTGTACACCTTTTAACCTCATTTGCCCTAGGTAACCGAGATGTGTAAGTTTGTGATGCGCATGTTAGCTATTCAGCACTGCTTTATTTTACACCTTTGATTATCTATGATGCGGTCCAGTATCCTTATATATGTAATGCTTAGGATTACTAAAGACTGGGTTCAATTAAATTTCTAATTCAAAGGCTAGTATTCTATTCGATAAATGTACTATGGCTTGGGGGATTGTATCCTAACCTATCCTTCATTATTCATATTCAATTCACTGTAGTAGTTTATTTCGGTACAATTTGTTTAATCAGTAGTTAAAATCCCTTTGCATTCAGTTAGTAGTAATTTATTTCACATTAATCATCTTTTTGTTCTTTTCTCGAGTCAATTTAGGGTTAGTCTTCTATTCCTACGTCGTCAAGAATTTTCATCCTATTTCCCTATGGAGACGATCCGGACTTATCGAATTATTACTAATGCGACAGGCTTTCACTTGAGCCTATATTAGCATGCACATTAGATACACATTTGTGGTCGCGTCAAGTTTTTAGCGCCGATGCCGGGGAATTAGGTAGACTTTAGGTTAGTTGATTCAATCTCAAAGTTAACTCTAAAATTTTAAAAATATATATCAAAATCCAAAAAAATTCTGAAAAATAAAAAGCCAAAAAGAAATCATCTCTCACAAGACCTTTCATGAAAAACCAAGAACAATCTCCTCAAAATACTCCAATAAGAATTCACGAAAATCCCATCGTTGAGTATAATTCTGAAAGCCCCCATACCCCTCGCATTCCATAATTCTGGGCTCCACCTCCTACCCCACAAACTCCATCAAGAGTCACACGCTGGGTCACATGTCTAGAACACTCAGTGAGGAGTCTTAGTCCATTAGAGAGATAGCCATGATAGATATCGCTAGTTTTGGTATGGGTGAGGTAAATTTGTCATATCGTCCTATGAAAGAACTCATATTTCCTGAATGAACTGTCAACCATGGTTGCATTTTACTCCTGTATAATAACGGTCAGTTCCACTTCCATTATGGGAAGATACAAATTCTTCCAAAATTTCAGGGAATGGATTCGGAAAAACCATATCTCCATATCCGAGAGTTCAAAGAGGCGTGGAAAACCTTAAATGATTAACCTTGCATGCAAGATGTCATTCGCCTAAAGCTTTTTCTTTTTTCCTTAAAGGATAAAGCTAAGACCTGACTTTGTTCTTTACCACCGAACTCGATCATATCATGGAAGGATATGCAATATAAGTTTCTACCACATAAAACCACATAAAACCAACTTCAGGCTCAAATTCAAGCCTTTCTATAATGAGATAATGAGCCATTTGACCAGTGTTGGGAGAACTACCAAGAGCTTGTTAATGCTTTCCCCCATCATGGATTTGGGAAACATAACCTTATCCATTTCTTCCATCATGGGCTTACTATAGCATCGAAACAACTTTGTTTAAACATTATGTGAAAGACCAATTTGGGAATTATATGGGAGTGATGCTGAGGCTCATATTAAGTATGTCGCTGAGACTACTCAAGCATGGGACACATCTGATCTTAATGCACGAAACCGACCTCGATAAGGGTCCACTACTCCTGCTACGTCTGTTCTATACCAATTGAATCATGATACCTTAATAGACCATCAACTTGATCAGTTTGAGAAGAATATGAAGGACATGCTTGAGGTACGATTAAGTGAAAGTACCGAATCCACTCATACTGTGAAAGAGGAGGTGTGCACTATTTATGAGGCAGGCCATCCAAAAAGGGCATATCCGACAATACCCACCTATAAAGCCATGCATAACGAGCAGGTGGAACCAATAGGGGAGTTTAAGGAAAATTTTAATGCCCTTCACGGTAATGCATACAACCCTTCATAGAGGAACGATCCTGGTTTTAGATACGTGTAACAACCCGCATAATTTTTTGGGTTATTTTCAAAATAAAGAGGAAAAATAAAGTTTTTAATAAAATTATTTTTATTGCTCAAATATGTTGGTTATTATTTTTGAAGGCGAGAATTTTAAATAGTTTCGAAATAGGAGTTAAAACGGATTTTAAAATGATTTTTAAATGTTTTTAACTCTTGGAGTTGTTTTGGCTTCCAACTCTTCATTTATTTTCCTTATTTAAATGAGACTTTTGGATTCCAACTATTCATTTCTTTGCATTATAAAAGGAGGTCGTGGGCATCACTTTTTAACATACTTTTGGCACAAATTTTGGCAGCAAATATATTTTATATTCCTCTTCTTTTTATATACACATTGTCCCTTGAGATTTGTGAGTTCCAACCTTAGATTAGAGGTGTTCTTGGGGCTATTTTGTTGGAGGTTCTTGGAGAAGCTTTTGTAGATCTTTTGAGTTGATCTTGAGGATGTGATCGTTAGTTTCTCATCATGGTTTGAGGTATGGGGTTTTACACAATATGCTCCTTAAATCTCGCGAGTGTCATTCTCTTTGAATTCTTGTTTAATTGAACTCATATTTGAATTGATAAATTCATTGAAATATGGAAAATATTTGTTGAAATTATTTTGATTCATGTGGTATCCTTATATTGTTGTTGAGCACGTTGTCATGAGATTTTAATATGGCACGAATGTTGGGCACCCGCTAAAATTCCTGTTTCCCGGGCTATGGCTTGATAAAGCATATACGGATGTGGTGAGACCTGGTGACCCGGTTAAAGTGTTGTTGAGAAAATATATTAATAAATGCTTTGAGATTTGCATTTCGATTTGAATATTCGTACTCGTGTTGTTACGTTTTATTCGTTGCTAATCCGTATTTGTTGAGCATCTTTCCTGTCGTATTGTATACTTCCCCATATTTTCTTTTAGTGGCAGGTTAGCACGGATTTTGGGGTGCTATGGAGATTGATTTTAGTGAGGATTGTTTGGGAAAGATTTGTATTATTTTGATGTATAGAGCTTTGGAGATTTGTATTTGTATTCGTGTTAGATAGTTGTAATTGTAATTCGAGAGATTGTTGTATTTAATTTGAAGAGATTGAGATTTGTAGTTTCTCTTTTGTTGTTGTGGGACTTAGATGCTCTATACCTTGTTATATTGTGGATTTAGTTTAATTTTATCGTATTAGCACTCCGTTCGCTCTCCTTGGGCGGGCGGGGTGTTACAAATGGTATCAGAGCTTAGGTATACGGCAACCCTCGGGGCTTGGGTTTTGGGTTCATTGTGTGGTTAACAATTTTTGGAGATAGAAAATTTTAGGTGATATTCGTGATAATTTTCGAGATTAGAGGTGAGAAATTATTTTTGGAGACGTGATTTATTTTTGGAGATTGTTGGCCTAATTTTGAGAGTTAGGCATTCGGCGAATTCCGAGGGCGAAATTCCATTGTTAGTGGGGAAGTGTAACAACCCGCATAATTTTTTGGGCTATTTTCAAAATAAAGAGGAAAAATAAAGTTTTTGATAAAATTATTTTTATTGCTCAAATATGTTGGTTATTATTTTTGAAGGCGAGAATTTCAAATAGTTTCGAAATAGGAGTTAAAACGGATTTTAAAATGATTTTAAAATGTTTTTAACTCTTGGAGTTGTTTTGGCTTCCAACTCTTCATTTATTTTCCTTATTTAAATGAGACTTTTGGATTCCAACTATTCATTTCTTTGCATTATAAAAGGAGGTAGTGGGCATCACTTTTTAACATACTTTTGGCACAAATTTTGGCAGCAAATATATTTTATATTCCTCTTCTTTTTATATACACATTGTCCCTTGAGATTTGTGAGTTCCAACCTTAGATTAGAGGTGTTCTTGGGGCTATTTTGTTGGAGGTTCTTGGAGAAGCTTTTGTAGATCTTTTGAGTTGATCTTGAGGATGTGATCGTTAGTTTCTCATCATGGTTTGAGGTATGGGGTTTTACACAATATGCTCCTTAAATCTCGCGAGTGTCATTCTCTTTGAATTCTTGTTTAATTGAACTCATATTTGAATTGATAAATTCATTGAAATATGGAAAATATTTGTTGAAATTATTTTGATTCATGTGGTATCCTTATATTGTTGTTGAGCACGTTGTCATGAGATTTTAATATGGCACGAATGTTGGGCACCCGCTAAAATTCCTGTTTCCCGGGCTATGGCTTGATAAAGCATATACGGATGTGGTGAGGTCTGGTGACCCAGTTAAAGTGTTGTTGAGAAATTATATTAATAAATGCTTTGAGATTTGCATTTCGATTTGAATATTCGTACTCGTGTTGTTACGTTTTATTCGTTGCTAATCCGTATTTGTTGAGCATCTTTCCTGTCGTATTGTATACTTCCCCATATTTTCTTTTAGTGGCAGGTTAGCACGGATTTTTGGGTGCTATGGAGATTGATTTTAGTGAGGATTGTTTGGGAAAGATTTGTATTATTTTGATGTATAGAGCTTTGGAGATTTGTATTTGTATTCGTGTTAGATAGTTGTAATTGTAATTCGAGAGATTGTTGTATTTAATTTGAAGAGATTGAGATTTGTAGTTTCTCTTTTGTTGTTGTGGGACTTAGATGCTCTATACCTTGTTATATTGTGGATTTAGTTTAATTTTATCGCATTAGTGCTCCGTTCGCTCTCCCTGGGCGGGCGGGGTGTTACAATACGGGCAACAACACGCTGCGATGAATCCTACTTCACATGTTTCCCTACCTCCACCCCCTCATCAATTTCAACAAGATCCACCATGTAGTCACAAATGAAAGAACCACCTCCAGGCCCATATATTACCCCACCATGGAGATCTTTTGAGGACAATTTAAACCAATTCATCCTATCTCAAAATGCAATCAATGTTAGGTTTGAGTGTATTTTCACTGAGATGAATTCGAGTATCTTTAGGTTGCAAACATCCTTAAGTGTCCAAGAGAAGGGTAAATTTATAGCCCAAGGCAAAAGGCTGACCCAAGGTCAATCTTGTGTTAGAGAGACACCCCACGAGCATCCTGAGCAATGTACTACAATTACCAATCCGCGTAGGGGGAGTGGTTGACTTGTCACCTCTTCCACACGCCAAGAAAAATGAAAAGGAGATTTTTCTCGACATGAAAGAGGTTGAAGATTCCCCCGCAAAAAAGAGTGGTGATGATGACACAAGCAGGCCAGAAGTGGTGGGGACCCCCCCAGTACAACCTTATATCCTCAATGGTTAATCCCTCAATCCAAAGAGACATCTCGGGACGATATCCTCGACATTTTAAAGAAAGTAATGATCAACTTACCTTTTCTCGAGACCATAAAGCAAATTCTCACGTATGCTAAGTTTCTTAAGGACTTACTCACGGTGAAACGAAGGCTAAAGGTAAAGAAAAATGTGTTTCTAACACAAAACGTCACCTCAGTACTGATGAGTGATCTTCCACTAAAATATAAAGATCCAGGTGCACCCACCATCTCGTACATCATGGGGAAGAACCTAATCGATCGATCGTTAATAGATTTAGGGGTGAGTGTTAACATTCTTCCCTATTCAATCTATAAACAATTAGATTTGGGGGCCCTTAAGCCTACGACCATGACTTTCTAACTCGCGGATCGCTCCATGAAGATACCTCAGGGAATTATTGAAGATGTAATCATCCAAATTGACACTGTCTACTTCTTATTGCATTTTGTTATTTGGGATTAGGATCCATCCATTCTCCCGAGAAATCATGTTCCCATCATCCTTGGGCACCCATTCTTAGCTACGGATAATGCATTCATCAATACTCAGAGTGGGCGAATGAAATTAACGTTTGGGAACATGACCCTCAAGTCAAATATCTTTAATTGCACTAAGAATGAGTGTGACAAAAGTGAACTACGAGAAAAGTATCTTATCGAGGAAGCACACGAGCATAAGAGGACTCAGAAGCGAGAGTTGTTGGGGTAGATCTTAATGCACAAATTGAGAGAAAAAAATTTGATGTTAAGAAATGAGTAGGCGAGGTGTGCTTAGTGACCGCAATTTAGAGCGAGAGTTAGCAAGTAAGCGACAACGGAATAACGAGATTTGAGGAGATTAAGAGAGAGGACGTGAACGTTAATCATGAAAGAGAGTTAGGCGATATGAGTGTAGAGGACTTTGAGAAAGAATTCGAGCCGGTAGATGAGAACCTTAACATCGAAGTCCAAACTTTATTGGACTCATTTAGTCACTTAGAAGAAAGCGAATGGAAAGATAAGGTAGATAAATTCGTTCTTTATGACCATCCACCCATACCACTTGTGTCCTCTAAGGTAATTGAGGAAAAGACTAGAGTATCGTCCGATTTAGAGCCTTACCCATGTACTTATGAAACTAAGAAAAATCAAGATGTCCCCTCCAAGTCGGTGTACGTAGGCAACGATTAAATTAGGCACCACGAGGATCCCTTCCCAGCGAGTCATCCCGAGACCCAGGGTCTCTCCCTTATCTATAGGACTGGGTCTAACTTTTCTGACAATTTACTTATGGCAAGAAGACGAGGGAAACTAGGAGAGAAACAAACCCCGTATAAGGGGTCGGGTGAGTTTATGGAGATATGACAGGTCGTCGCACCCCCAACGCGTATGGGGTGGTTTTTGTTGTATTTTTGAGTCATGTGTTTGTGTCATATAGAGTCTTTTTGCATTTTAAATATTTGCTTGTTTTCTTTCTCAAACTTATTATTTGCTCTTCTTTAGATTTTAGTACTTTTGATTGAGGATAATGAAAAATTCTAAGTTAGGGAGGGTGACAAGTGCGTCTTTTAAAAACATACAAATTTTTAAAATGCCCAAAAACCAAAAAAATTGAAAAAATCGAAAAAGCCAAAAATATTTTTCTTCAAAGTAAATAAAAAGTGGAATTTTAAATTTTAAAATATCATCGAAGTTTTGTTTAAAGTCTCAAATTAGTAAAATTTCAATTGCACAAAGCTGAATTTGACCAAAGATGGAAATTGAGCGAACATTGACGACTTAACGAATAAATGTAGAGAGTAATCAATCCGGTGAGATTTCGAGCCTAACAATTTTTTTGAGTTACTAAATCAATTCGAGTTAATAATTAACTCAAAGTTCAATTCCGCGTTGAAATAAGTCGTTGTGGTCTCAAAGTTATTGTTTTGATCGGTTAGGGAATAGTGTGTGATGTTTCCTCGAAAAGTGCATTGAAATATCTCTATACTAAAATTCATCTCGAGACGCGTATGGTAATATGATGAGTAATTCGGATAAATGAAGTTAGGACATCGTTTGCTACCCAAAAATATTATCCATAGAAAGTTGTGAAAAAGTATCCTTTTGCTACCCAATTTGAGCCTAATAAATTTTCCCTTTCGTTTGATCACCTAAATAAACCATATAGCCTGGAATTGTGTAAAAGGAATATTCAGAAATAAAGTCCAAATGGTGCAATGAAAAGGGGAAAGAAAAGAAAAATGCTCAACAAAAATAGAAAGAAAAGAAAATTTTGAAGAAAATAGAAAAAGAAAAGAAATTGAGCAAAATCCCAAAAAATCACTAATGGACATTATAGGAAGATTCTCCAATTTTGAACTTTTTGACCATTCCCATGTTACCTAATACACCTTATAACCTGAGAAAGTCATAACCGACTCTGGATTTTGAAATTTATTACCGCGTGGAGAGATATGACACAAAAATATAAGATGAGAGATCAATCGATGTGTTTAAGAGGCAATGTTCTCTTTTCCCAACGACCATAACCCGATGAAGAGATCTTTTCACCCATAAATTTTTTTCTTTCAATTTTGTGTGTGTGAATTCGTGTTCCAATACATTTACTCCTTATATCATGCACATCGAGAGAAATAGCCACATTTCGAGTGATTCGTTTGTGAGAGTATCCCGTGAGCATTTCAATCAAAATGAATTGTCAAAAAAGTGACGTAATGATCAATCGTTGGAAATTTGCAGTTAAATTTCTGGCTTTGCACACACACACAACAAATTGATATTTGAGAATATAAGAATATGGTGATCATTTTTTGAAAAGTTTAAAATATACAATTTTTAGATATTTTGAATTTTGTTTGAGTCATAACCGAATTTTGTGGGTATATTCATGGAAAACCAGCACGAGACACAACTCATTGTACTAGGGTAGCCTAGGGGTTTAACGCCTTGTTGCATACACTAAATACAATTGCATGCCCGCGAAAGTGGTATTTTATCTTAATCAAATGAATTTAAAGAGTTAAGCCTTTGTGAAGTTCTTTTACAATGCTCGGGACTCGAAAAGTTCTAAGTTAGAGGGATTTGATTAGGCAAAAGTTAATCTGAATTTATCCCCTAATTTATTAGATTTTATCACCTCAAATAATGTAATTTGTATTGATTTATCTCATCTATATGCTACTTCAATTCCCACATAGTTCCTCAAGTTTTGTGTATTTTCATGCTTTTTACAGGTATTTAATGCAAGTAAGGAGAAGAGGAATCCAAATATGAGAAATCAACAAAGGAAGGAAAGTCAATGGGAAAAATAATCATTTCACATCTAGGGTTCGAACGAGGGACCAACATGAAAAATAAAGACCTCACGTCTATAAGCGTGTAAAAAGAAACATCATCCCAAACCAAGCCCTAGATTAGAAGTTACGAAGATTCAAATATGAGAGGAAAATTAAGAGAAAGGAAGAAAAGAATATTTCTAAGACCAGATCGGATCGGCTATGCCCAAAAATGAACCGATTCGAAGGAGATCTAAGCCCTGTGAAAATTTCACCACCGAACCGGACCAAATATAGCTAAAAATGAACTGATTTGGTAAGCATGAAATCTATGAATAAAATACAACATCGGACCAATACGAATATAAAAGAAAACGAACCGGTTCGATGCCTTAAAGATCTCTCCACAAAATTGGATACCGGACCGAATCGAAGAATTCCCGCCGAATCGGTTTGGTTGATATTTTCCCAGATTTTTTGTTGAAATTTAGAGTTTTACTTGATTCAAACTCTTGTAAATTTCATGATGTATTTATTTTGACTTATTGTAAGACATTAGGGAGTTTGAATATTATTAGTTTTATAGGGTTCTTGCATGGGAGAACCCTAGTTTTCAAGATTTGTTGTAATTAATTCAAGATTCAAAGGTTATTTCCATACTTCCTCACTGCAAGTAACATATAATTTTTTTCTTTCAATTTTTTTCGTAGTTAGTTAGATTAATTCTTAATTCCTAGTTTTGAATTCTTAATTCCAAAATTTTCTTCTCAAAAATTTCCAAAATAGTCATGAATTTATGCACTTTAAAACTTGTGTTTTCATTTAATCTAATCACATCGAGCTATGTTTTTAAGGGTTGGGGTGCATGAACCCAACCCGATGTAATTTACCCATGTAGAAAATAGGGTTTGAATTGAAATTTAAGTGAATCATGTTGTGTAGTACACATAACCATTGTATAACTTTTAACCTCGTTTGCCCTAGGTATCCGGGGCGTTTAAGGATGCGATGTGCGTGTTAGCTATTCAACACCGCTTTATTTATAACTTTGATTATGTAAGATGCGGTCTAGTACCCTCATATATGTAATGATTATGATTACTAAAGACCGAGTTCAATTAAGTTTGTAATTCAAAGGCTAGTATTATATTCAATAAATGTACTACGGTTTGGGGGATTGTATCCTAACCTATCTTTCATTATTCCTATTTAATTCATTGCAGTAGTTTATTTCGGCGCAATTAGTTTAGTCAGTAGTTAAATTCCCTTTGAATTTAGCTAGTAGTCATTTAGTTCACATTAATAATTGTTTTTATTATTTTTTAGAGTCAATTTAGGGTTAGTCTTCTATTCCTACGTCGTCATGAATTTTCGTCCTATTCCCTGTGGAGATGATCCAAACTTTTTGGATTATTTCTAACGCGACATGCTTGCAGTTGAGCCTATATAAGTACGCACACTAGATACACATTTGTGGTGGCGTCACCCACGTTGCTTGCTATCACTGGAGGTTCTCGCGTAGTGGGAGATCCCACCTTGACGATTCTAATGAGGTCTGGATTGGTGCCCTAAAAATAGAAGTTAGGGCGACTCGCTATGTGATATGTATTAGTGAGACCGATATGTAATTTGGGTACGTTAGGTATGTGCGTAGCCCAAAGCTTAGAACTATATTCGCCTCCACCGTTGTTAATTGATTTTGGGTTCGAGGAGACATGCCAAACCAATAGTCCCCATTTCGTACGAGAGGTACTTGGACTTATAGTAGAGTATGCCTATTGTTTCACGGTGGTGCTATTGAGACACACCATATATATATATAATTGTGACTATTCTACTTATGTGTGACACTAGACTGATAGATATTGTATATCTAAAGAACGAATTAAGTAGTGAAACTTAATTAATTGAATAAATGAGAAGATAAATGAAATGTTAATTTCAACTCTTCACATACGAGTAATGTTAATTCCATTAGCATACTATATGGGCGACATGGGGACTAGGAGATGTGAGTAGTCCAAATAGTTACTTATGTCTTATTAGCTTGGGTAGCACATCTAGCTTGGGGTCGAGATGGAATATTTATTTAGAGTGACTTAGATGATGATTTTGATGTCATATATGAGTTGAAAATGGTAAAATTAGTCAAAATAGTATACTCGGGGATGTCGTTTGAGTCACAGAGCATTTTTAGGCTAAACCGGGACCATATGAGGGCATTTTGGCCATTTTATATTAGGGGGTTAAGAGACCTACGAATTTACAAAGTCTATATCGTCTTATAAGGGTTGGAGGCTAGGGATTAGAGGTTAGAAAACTCATAGAATCCATTGGAGAAAGAGAAAGAACAATTATGAAGCTTAAGGGAGATATTTTGAGGAATTTGGAATGTGATCTTGCGCCATTAACAAGTTGAGAGTGAAGATTGCAAAAGAAGACACACTATTCAACATCTCATCCATGAAATAAGAAAATAAATCAAGGAAAGTGTTTATATACAGATTTTGTGAAGTTATAATACCCATGTGCCTAGGATTTGATTTATTTGCGAATAAATTGATGATCTTGAAAGGAAACAATGGATTAAACTCATGTTAAGGGAAATATTTCCATGTTGTTTAATTTAATGTTGTAGAGAACTCTAAATCAGTAGATATGTGATTATCTCTATGAAATAAATCCGAGTTTATGTTGAAATATAGAGGAAGAACATGAAAACCTAGGACTTTTGATGATTTGATGATTTAATCTATTCTTGATCATGAATCGTAATGTTTTGATGTGGAATTTACCATATAAATCTTCCTAAGAGATGTACAAAAGGTTTGGTATAGTTGGTTTCGATTTTTGTGAAGTATCATGTAAGACATATGTGTAAAAATGGTGAAAATGCATAAAAACCAATGAAGAAGACGAAGTGCTATAAATCGAATCGATTCCATAAGGCGAATCGATTCGGCTACCCAGAAAAGATGAGATTTTTTCCTTTAAGCCTAGAATGCCTAAATTGTTATTGAGGAAATGCTTAGGATTTTGATATAATGTGGGATTATTTATATCACAGTAGGCATATGATAGAGTAATGGGCTTTGATTTTTAAATAGGCTTAATTGTGATGTAAAGTGATGTTTAAATAGGCTTAATTGTGATGTAATTTAATTTGAAAATATGAGAATACAATTACGGGAAAGCATGAGAGACCTTAATTGCATAGACTAGTAGGGTAAGGAGGACTTAGCTACAAAAATAAAGAAAGGGGTAACTATGGCCCTTAGATTAGACATTAATACTCGGATAATACGATATTGAGTTAAATCGTAATGTAACAAGTACGGGGAGTATATGAGTGCATTATTCTATGTACGAATGACGATAATTAGGTTGTGTGAAAATCTACTGAATATATATATATATATATATATATATATATATATATATATATATATATATATATATAGGTTGTTTGTGTACCTATATGATTAATATTATGAGTTAGCATACCTACAAAGCTTGCTATGACTGGAGGTTCTCACATAGTGGGCGATCCCACGTTGACGATTCTAGTGAGGTCTGGATTGGTTCCCCAGAGCATAGAGCTTAGGGAGGCTCACTATGTGACATGTATTAGTGAGACTAACATGTTATTTGGGTACGTTAGGTATGTGAGTAGCCTAAAGTCTTGGAACTATGTTCGCCTCCACCGTTGTTAATATATATATATATATATATATATATACACACACGATTCTGATTATTCAACTTATATGTGACAATAGACTAATAGATATTGTACATCTAAAGAACGAATTAAGTAGTGAAACTTAATTAATGAAATGTTAATTTCAACTCTTAACATACGAGTAATGTTAATTAGGATAGCGAACTGTATGGGCGGTACGGGGACTTAGATATGTGAATAGTCCAGATAGTTACTTATGTTTAGTTAGGTTGGGTACCACACTTAGGTGGGTAAGTAAGGAACGTTAGGAGTGCACAATAGTTGAGGGGTGAGGAAACTCAAGAGAGTGTACGTGAACCTAACTCGTGTAATCAATAACCGATGTGTTACTATTATAAACTCTTGCTAAATATTTTCAAAATGTTTTAATTACTAACTCTTACTATAAAAAAAAATTCAAAATCTTTTAGGTGTTCAACCACAGGGACACCAGACTTGACATTCTATTCCAGGGACACGCAGCTGCAGCACAGGTGGATGCTTATAGGAGTTTTATTTAAACACCTCATTTCCTTATTTCATAGTGTAGGATCTTATGGCAGTATTACAATTTTCATTTGTCCATGTTGCCCCATTAAGATTTTATTCAGTTCAGGCTTATGTTGGATTCAAATAGTATTATGTTGGATTTACTTAGTTTTGTTTTTATCTATGGTTTATATTTCAATACTTTATTTATCTATATCTTGTGATGGTTTACACTCTATTGCTATATGGTTCATTTTGGTTTTCCGCATGTTATTATCTATTAATGAAAAGTAAAATTGGCATTGATTTAATTAACTAATATGTGAATAGTAATTAATATGGATTTCGACAGTAGTGCTAAGAATGGACCAATTTGGAAATCCCGATTTAATTTAATTAAGGGCTGATCACCCAGTATTTTATTAGGCTAGGTGTCACACGAGACTTCTAGTCATGGTTGGGAGTCTAGTTTATGTGGACAAGTTTTTTATCGAAATGTTGAGCCACAAAGTGGAAATAGCATGGTGAAACCTTGGTGGTGGAAACGATATAACAGGCACAAAAAATTTCAACTAAAAGGCCGGTCTTGTACCCAATCTTTTGGAGTTGAGTAGCTCCAAGTAACATCCTATAGGCATTGGGGGTCAGTTAGGCAGGAGAGAGGCTAATGGAGGCAGTTATGGCTCTAATTGATGGATGTATGGGCAGACGAAATCTAACCCTAAATATTTTCTCATATACATCCTCCCTCTAACTTTGCTACTAAAGGCCCTCTTAGTCCTCAGAGGGAACCCTCATCCTAATGGACAACTTCATATCCTATAGGTGTCTCCGAAGGATCCGATTAGTCTCTTGGATGTCGATTCGAATGGACGATGTGTAACTTGTATCTAGTTCCTCTTCTTCCTCATTCGATTATTAAATGATAGGATCCTGATCATGTGGATATAGACTTGTAAACTAAACTTTTGTCTTAGCTGTGATAGGTATAGCCATTGGTGGCATAAGGTAGGCCATTTCTACATCTGACTCATGATCAATGATATCAAGAACTTTAGGCTCAAGGATGCCTTATTGACGAGCTGAAGTTTTGGCATGACCACAATTTATAGACTCAATAGACCCACCCTCGTCGATCTGATTAAGAGTAATCCTTATAGCTTCCTCAAAAGAGTAAACCTAGCTCTCCATTGATCAGTGCAAGGTTTTGGACTATGATCAGGGTTATAGCCTAGGGAATAGGTAGAAAAAAAGTCCTGGGATGATGCAACAGACATGGAATCACTCAAGGAAATGATAACTCTGGGCTCGTCCAAAGTTGGTTATGTCAATAGTAGAGGGGGACGATTCATAGACAAGGGAGCATGAGTCAATGGAAGTCTAAACTCTACACCAGCCATTATCTTAACCTCGACCTTGGCCTCATCAATTTCTCATAATATGCGCTCTATAAGATGTGGGAATTCTTAGATTATATAATGTTTGGTACATCAAAAACTAAAGTAAACATTGACTACAGTTGACCTAAGGATAAAAAGAAAGGACTTGAAGGGTTTTATCCAAGAAACAGTAAAGAACTCCTAAAGGCTAATCAGTAAAACCAACTAGAAAACTTATCAAATAATCTAAATAGGCCTTATAAATGGTTATATTTCCCAAGTTTCACCCACTAAACCACCAGCAACCTAGGTCCACCTCGAAAACACCTTTAACTTTAGCCTAGCGCCACCAAAAGTTGTGGCCTGAAAAATGATAATATGTCATAAAAAATAGAAATAGAAAACTAGAAATGAATGCTTAATCAAATGATGGTAGGAGGATGGAGGTGATGCCTAGAACTAGAACAATGCCAAAAAAGCGAAGAAAGGAGGAGAAAAACTCGTCGAAAAGATATGAGTTTTTAAGGAATATGAGAGAGAGAGCTCTAGTTTGTTTTTACACAATAATGATGAAAATGGAGAAGAACGTAGAAGAAGAAGAGTTAAGTATTTAAATGAACTCAAAATGCATGCATTTCTAAAAAGAATTCATCATGGCAATATTATCGATATCACACGCACCAGTGCCGTCATATGAGTAGCACGCCAAGTCATTCATGAAGGGATTGGTGTTTGCATCAGGCATTGAAATGACATATCTGATAGGAACTGAAATAAAATCTCTGTAAGGACGTCCTTCGACTATAATCCTAGAGTTATGCTCTGATACTGAGGCAATATGCAACTTCTTGGGGACAACCGAGTTTACACCCCAGTTTCCCATTGGCATTGAAGACTAAGGTCTTGGGGTGATTGATATACGTAAGTCTATCCTCATCTGGATGAGACTCCCCTGATGACATGGGCTCATAAGTAACCACCGAATTGTTATATTTATAACCCCTAATCCTTAAAAGGAATGTGTAACAGTCTTGACCTATGATACCTCATCCCTAGTAACTGTTACCTCTATTAATGGAGCTCACTACTAGACTTAGACTAATAGACTATTGTGTGTTGCCCCATGTAGTGTCCACCATAGACGCCTCCAACAAGTCGAGAGTTCCATCATTGGCATATATTTACTAGTAAATGAACATCATCCTTATCCTCATCCTTGTTAAGAGGCACCTCACTAGTGAAATGTTGTTACTAAAGCCGTTTAATATAAAATTAAACTATTAAAGTAACTCCGAACTATTTTTTGAGGAAACTCTTTTCTTAAAATCAAATCAAATTAATCACAAGATGTGTTTAACAAAAATATGTACGAGATCTGTTCAAGATTCGTTAACAGGTTTAATAAATCAGTTTAAAAAATTTAAACTCAGCACTACCAAGAATTAGATGAGGAGATGTATAAAGATTAAGAACAAGGATTCTTAACTTAGTAAAACCTCACCCAACTGAGGAAACATCCACGACTCCCTTTACGGAGTAAACCAAAAATTCCACTAAAATAAATTATAACAGTTACAAACTATATAACACACATGCACAGAAATCAGACCTATACAAGTTTAGGAATGTACCCACTGGTGTCCTTATAACTTCTCTGCAGTTCTGTTTGTTGATGTTGTCTTCCAGTTTGCTAACTTCTGATTTGTTCAAGTTCTTTACGTCGACTCTTGTTCTTGAGATCTTGTTACCAACGCTTTTAGTGTGGTAGGGTGATAGTGTTTGTGAAGTTTCTTTCTAACATATGCATGCACATACACATTTATTTTATACAAACAGTCCTATAAAATTACATATAAGATCTATATGCTATGATTTTATATTTCTCTGTTCTTATAAAACTTAACCTTATTTGACCTTTATAATAATCCCAGAATCCACAGTTATCTTGATCGAAAGACGTATCAAGATCTTAATCAATCTCAGGTGTTAAAAATAATTTTGAGATTGAAAATCACCAAGTGCGATTCCAACTAGGTTGAAGGTCTTATTTCAAAAGAACTAGAAACAAAAAATGTTTTTGTTGATTTCGTAGATAAAAACATTTAAAGAAACAAATCAACAAATATTTTCTCAAGATAAGAAACTAAATATGCAGATCTATGTGAAGTATAACATGCAATGACTTAGATCTAAGATTTCTATAAAAGTAGAAACACAAATCTAAACAGATGTTTAAGTTGATAACAACATTTGAGAAAGAAGAGGTTATAACAACAAAACTAACAAACCGATCACTCAAAATCTCTCAAACACTCAAGGTTGTGTTTGGTATACAGTGTTTATGAAGGAGGTTATGGTTTGAATATAGTTTTGGATGATTTAGGGTTAGGGTTTCCTAACTCTATTTTCTCTTTCTCTCTCTCTTCTCTCTTCTCTCTCTTCTCTCTTTCTCACTCTAATGATCAAGTGGCAAAAGTCTCAGATGGATAAGGGTAGGGTTCCTTTTATAGGAGGCCGAGAATATTCGAGAATACAGACCAAAATCAAGGGCTACGATCTGGTCTTGGAGGATCGACTTTGATCCAATAGTTTAAACAGAGGCAGTGATTGAAATGCTTCTGATTGGCTCAAATTGGTTTCACCAGGATTGTATAAGAACGCATGCAGGTCATCAATTAAATCTAATCCAAGGGTTGAAATAACACACAGAAATCGTCTCACTTAGAAAACACAATTTGGAACGATTATAGCTCGACAGGTGTAGGCATGAGATTGGATGATACACACGTGTCTAAAAATAATTACACAGCATGCCTTATAGTCTCTGGCGCTTTCGGATTCTACCCAAGTGAACTTTTATCCAATAAAACCAATAAACCAAAATAGTAGTTTGACCCCAAAACTTTTAAAACCAAATTATAATTATAAAAACTTTATTTTAAAAGTTTATTAAATTCCCCCAAAAAAATATTAAGAATCAATTTTAGAGATTTAAACACTCTTAACATGTATACACACAATTATATGGAATATGAAATGTATGAATGCAATTCTAATGTGTGTGAGTGTTGGTAAATATACCTAGATCAATCAATCAAGCGGAATTGTTTGGAAACCAATCTCTGAGGTTCTTTGGTTTCTAGGAAAGACATAATTTTGTCACTATTTTCAAACTAGATGAACACTTATACAATACAGACTCAAGTGAGTCAAGGGTATAAGGTGATTCAATCTCCCCCTTTGGAAAGATGAGACAAAATCTCCTTTGAGTCATCTAGGACTCGTAGGGCAACAAAAATAAGAAAAACTTGTTCCTATAAAAAATTTATCTACCCATTTCCTAGAAAGCAAAAGTACATAACTCAACTAATTAAAATTGAATACCCTATTACAAATTCTAACTGTTGAGAATAACTATACAGAATCCTGCAATGAATCACTAAGATTAAGCTTTTTAGAATATCTAAAAAAATTCATAGGACTCAAATTTCTCCCCCATTTTGTCTCAAATGGACAAAGGGAAAAAATGTATATAGACTAAAGAGATTAATTAGCACACACCATAAATATTGATTTACGCAAAGAAATAAATCTATTGTAATCTAAAGGTTTTGCAAACATATCTGTGAGTTGCAAATCAGTGGTAAGATAATTGATTTCTAATTCCTTAGTTTCAACCAATTCGCGTATAAAGTGATGTCTTATTTTTATGTGTTTTGTTCGCGAGTGTTAAACATGATTTTTAGAGATATTCATCGCGCTTTGATTATCACAATAGATATGCAATTGGTTTTCTTGAATACCATAATCACTTAGCATTTGTTTAAGCCAAAGTAATTAAGCACAACAGCTTCCAACGACTATGTATTCAGATTCAGCTGTTGATAGAGAAGTGTAGTTCTGTTTCTTACTACTCTATCCTACTAGATTATTACCTATATAATAATATGCTCCTTATGTTCTTTTACTATCATCAGTACACCTAGCCCAATCAGCATTAGTGTACCCAATTATTGTGCTAGATGTATCACTAGTGTACTAAAGTCCTAGAATCAGAGTGCCTTTTACATACTTAATAATTCTTTTAACAGAAGATAAATGACTCTCTTTAGGGTTGTTTTGATAATGAGTGCATACACGAACATCATACATTATATCATGATGCGAGGCAGTAAGGTAGAGTACGGTTCCTATCATACTACGATGTAGAGTTGGATCTACAGATTTTCCAGTTTCATCTTTAGATAGTTTGACCGTAGTATTGATGGGAGTTTTTGCATCTTTGTCACTCTCAAGGACGAATTTTTTTACTATCTATAATGCGTATTTAGATTGCAAAACAAATAATCCTTCTGAATTTTATTTGGCTTGAAGACTTAGGAAAAATTTCAACTCCCCCATAAGAGACATTTGAAACTCTTTATGCATAATTTCAGAAAAGGATTTTACTTCTGAGGGAGAAGTTGATCCAAAGATAATATCGTCAACATATACTTGAGCTATAATGATGTGTTTGTCAAAATATTTGGCAAATAAAGTTTGATCATTTCCACCTCTCTTAAAACCTTAATCTAAGAGAAAGTTGGAAAGACGTTCATACCAAGGTTTAAGTGCTTGTTTTAGGTCATACAAAGACTTTTTAAGACAAAATACATGATTTAAATATTAAGGGTCAATGAACCCTTTTGGTTGTTCTTCATAGGTTTCTTCAGTAAATATTTCATTAAGGAACGCATATTTGACATCCATTTGGTAAAGTGTAAAGTGCAAGTGGCAAGCTATGGCGAAGAGAAGACGAACATATTCTAGACGAGTAACAGGAGCAAAAGTTTCATTAAAATCTATTCCTTCAATTTGAGGATATCCTTGAGCAACTAATCTATCTTTGTTTCTAATGATTATCCTACTTTCATCAGATTTATTTTTAAATATACAACGTGTGCCAATAACCTTTTTGTGATTAGGCCTAGGTACAAGATACAAAACATCATGAATGACAAATTAAAGAAGTTCTTCCTGCATAACAGAAATCCAGTGAGAGTCATTCAATGCCTCATTTACATTCTTTGGTTCCACAAGGGAAACAAAACATGCATAGTGAACATAATTTCTTAATTGAGATCTTGTACGCACAGGCTCACTAGGATTACCAATAACGTTATCTATGGGATGGTCTTTAGAAACCCAGTTAGGTACTTCAAGTGTCTCAATTGGTAATGAATCATTTATTTCTGTAGAGTCATTTTCTAAAACATTTGTAGGCTCTTCCATAATAGTTGATTCGCCAGTGTTACTCTCTACAGTAGTGTCACTTACAATTACATTTATGGATTCCATCGTGGTCTTAGTGTGAAGATTATAAACATGGTAGGCTCTACTATTAGGCGAGTATCCTAGAAAAATAACTTTATCTCCTCGACTCTCAAATTTGGATAAGTGTTCTCTGTCTTTGCAGACATAACAAGTACTACCAAAGGTTCTAAGGTACTTAAGATTGGGTTTTTTCTTATACCAAAGCTCGTAAAGAGTTTTTTTAGAATTCTTTCTAAGATAGACCCTATTGATAATGTGACACGCAGTATGAATAGATTTTACCCAAAAATATTTAGGTAAACTCTTGGCATGTAACATAACACGTGCCATCTCTTGAAGAGTACGATTATTTCTCTCGGCGATACCATTTTGTTGAGGAGTCTTAGGATCACCAAACTCATGTTTGTAACCATTACAGTCACAATACTCTATTATACTGGTGTCTTTGAATTCTCCACCTCTATCACTATGAATTCTATTACTTGAGTCTCCTTCTCATTTTTAATCCGAAGAAGTATGAAAAGTGTCAGACTTTTGTTTTAAGAAGGCTACCCAAGTAAATCTAGTTAAGTCATCAACTATAACAAGAATGTAACTATGTCCATAGAGACTAACAGTTTGAGAGGGACCCATTAGGTTCATATAGATGAGCTCTAAGGGGTTAGAGGTAAGGATATCTTTGACTTTCTTATGAGGTGCCTTAACAATTTTTCCTTCCTGAAAGGAACCACAAACAATATTAGAAATGTGTTTGATTTTTGGATCTCCTCTAACTATTTCTTGAGAAGTCAATCTACTAAGATTATCGCAATTTATGTGATCCATCCTGTTATGCCATATCTCATTGTCATCCATTATGGAACATTACAGATTTCAGAATTATTCATGACAGTATAACAATTGTTAGGTTGAATCCTGTAATTATGCATTCATCCTTTTCATTTAAAATTTTGCAATTGTTCTTTGAAAAGGTAACAATATGATCTGAGTCACAAAATTGTGAGATACTAAGTAGATTGGCCTTAAGACCTTTGACTAGAAGAACATTATCAAAATAAGGAAGTCCTTTCTCTTGGAGTGTTCCTTTACCTATGATCTGAGATGATACTCCATCACCAAAAATAACTTTTCCTCCAGCAAAGCTGGTTTTGTTTAAGAGTTTTGTATCATCACCAGTCATGTGTTTTGAACATCCAAAATCTAAATACCAACCAGAAGATGTATGTTCAGCCTTTAAAGCAGTAATAACAATGTTACACTTCATCTGGGGTAACATATCATCTTTTCTAACCCAAATTGCTCTAGTTTTCATTTTACGCTTATTTGCTCTCAATTGATAAATTTGCGAGCATTCGATTTTTGTTGAAAAATGTTTTGCGCATGATTTTGAAATTAAACACATGAGCATTTGGTTTAGGAAAGTACTTAGGAATCCTTTTAGGAAATGTTCTTTTAGGTTTGGTCTTTCTCTTCCTATAGTTAGATTTTTTGTCTGGTTATCTAGGCATAACATAATTGTTACGTCTTCTCCTAGAATAATTAAAGTTTTGATAGATATGAGGATTACAGATAGGTTTAACTAGTCTTCTAGCATAGCAGCTATCAAAAGAATGACCGCATATATCGCAGTAGGAGCAATAAAGATTGCTCAAGGTTGGAGTCTCCTTAGGAAAGTCCTTAAACATAGGCTTTAAGAAATTTTGAGATTGAACCATATTCCTAGATAGAACAATTTTGAAAGTAGATTCACTCTTCCTAATAGAGGGGAAGAAATATTTAGCCTTAGGTGAAATTTCATGTTTGGAGTAACTTGATTCCCCAATATCAAACTTTTTATGTTTTGAATCAAACTCAGTTTTTAGAGAATGAAAGTCTGGGCAGGTCTCAATAGGTCTTTTGCCTCCTGACACAAACTTGATAGGTTCAAAAGATTTTGTTTGTGTCTTTAAATTGGGGCAAAACCCTATTCCAGTTCGATCATCAGAATTGGTTTTTAATTCAGCAACAATTCATCAAAACAGTTTGAGTTATTTTCAAATTTTGTAAATTTTTTGAAAACAGTTGCTGTCTTTTCTTTAGTTTGTTCCAATTCTAACAATGACCCTTTGTATTTTTTCTCCAGAGTTTCATTTGTTTCAGTCAAATTTTTCAATTTTTGATCAAACATTTTGATTTCACTTTCATGAGTAAGACATTGGGTAGTATACTCTTCAGCATTAAGTTTAACCATTAGACTTAGATCTTCTAGTTTGTTAGTGATATCTTTCAATATCTTCTCTAGTATAGTTCTTTTCTTGAGTGTTTTTGCATAAAGTGTGTGAATATCAGGGAAGGATTCATTGTCCGAGTCACTAAGTGTAGTGTGTGAAGTGACCCCTAAGGCTTCATTCTTTAACTCACGCACCCATGGACATCGTCATTATCGCATTCCCTTTGACTCACACACCCCATGGTTGAGCTAACAGTATTCTCAGAAAGTAAAGCATCTAAACCAGTAGTAGCACGATTCACAACAGTAGGAGTAGTGATACTATCATCATTCTCATACATAGGCATATCATCATCGTAAATTATCTTAGCAAAGAAAGACATGTAAGGATCAAAAGCATCAGATGACTCAGGTTCATCATTTTCAGAGTCACTTGAATCATCCCATGTCTTGCGAATGTTGGCCCTGGTGTGTTTATTGTGAGTGTTCAAATTAATTCTACAGTCTTGTGCAATGTGTCCTAGTTTTCCACATCTAAAGCATTCAATCTTCTTAAGGTCTTTGTTAGGTCTAGCATGAATGTCCTTGTGATGTTTGTCTTGACCTTTCTCATGAGGTTTGTGATTTGAGTGAGATGGATAATTGGACTTGCCTTGTTTGTTTGCCATATTATTTCTAAACATTATAATTTTCTTAAACTGTTTTGACATTAAGGAAATCTGATTGTCCAAAATCTCTATGTCACATTCCTCATCAGAGTCATAATTAGGGATGTTAAGCTCAGGCTCAATCATCTTAGAAGAAAAACTCAGATTGTAACTAGTCTGTTTCCTATGGGACTGGGTCAATTGTTTCTTAAATTATAATTCCATTTCCACAGTTCTTAGTTTACTACTGAGTAATTTAGGAGTGAGATTTTGGTCACTCATTTCCTCAATAGCATATCTTTTGTTGTCAAATTTCTATGGTAATGATCTTATATTTTTAGATACAATTTCATGTCTGTCATATGTTATCCCATTAGCATGAAGTTTGGTCACAATATCAGTCGAATTCATATAAAAGTCATCAAATGACTAAGAATCAGACATAATTAAAGAGTTATACTGTTGAATGAGCATTTGTGTTTTAGAAGCCTTAACTCTAGTGTCACCTTCGTGAGCAGTAACCAAAGTGTCCCAAGCTTCCTTATAAGTGACACAAGATGAGATCCTTTTGAACTCATGTTCATTTATGGACATAAATATGGCATTCTTTTCTTTGTTATTGTTGCAAGAAACTTGCTTCTCTTCTTGGGTGAACTCACTTAACACTTTCTCATTACTTCCTTCAGTGGCTGGTTTAGTAGGACACATGTAACCATTTTCAACAATGTCCTAGACATCATCTCCTAAAGTTCCTTGAATGAAAGCAATCATCCTTACTTTCCAGTAAGCAAAATTAGTTCCATCAAAGATAGGAGGTCTGGTCAAGTTACCAAATCTTTCATTTTTCTCGTCCATGTTTGATTTTTCGAAAACAATTTTAGAAACACATGATCTTTTAAAAGAAGTTTACAAAGCTCTGATAACAATTGAAATGCTGTTACTAAAGCCGTTTAATATAGACTTAAAATATTTTAGTAACTCCGAACTATCTTTTGAGGAAACTCTTTTCTTAAAATCAAATCAAATTAATCACAAGATGTGTTTGACAAAAATATGTACGAGATCTGTTCAAGATTGGTTAACAGGTTTAATAAATCAGTTTAAAAAATTTAAACTCAGCACAACCAAGAATTAGACGAGGAGATGTAGAAAGATTAAGAACAAGGATTTTTTACGTGGTAAAACCTCACCCAACTGAGGAAACATCCACGACTCACTCTACGGAGTAAACAAAAAATTTCACTAAAACAAATTATAATAGTTACAAACTATATAACACACATGCACACAAATCAGACCTATACAAGTTTAGGAATGTACCCACTGGTGTCCTTATAACTTATTTGCAGTTCTGTTTGTTGATGTTGTCTTCCAGTTTGCTAACTTCCAATTTGTTCAAGTTCTTTACGTTGACTCTTGTTCTTGAGATCTTGTTACCAACACTTTTAGTGTGGTAGGGTGATAGTGTTTGTGAAGGTGCTTTATAACACATGCATGCACACATACACACACTTATTTTATACAAACAGTCCTATAAAATTACATATAAGATCTATATGCTGTGATTTTCTATTTCTCTCTTCTTATAAAACTTAACCTTATTTGACCTTTATAATACTCCCAGAATCCACGGCTATCTTATTCGAAAGACGTATCAAGATCTTAATCAATCTCAGGTTTTGAAAATATTTTTTAGAATGAAAATAACGAAGTGTGATTCCAACTAGGTCAAAGGTCTTGTTTCAAAAGAACTAGAAATAGAAAATGTTTTTGTTGATTTCGTAGATAAAAACATTTACAGAAACAAATAAACAAATATTTTCTCAAGATGAGAAACTATATATGTAGATTTATGTGAAGTATAACATGCAATGACTTAGATATAAGATTTCTATAAAAGTAGAAACATAGATTTAAATAGATGTTTAAGTTGATAACAAGATTTGAGAACGAAGAGGTTATAGCAACAAAACTAACAAACCAACCACTCAAAATTTCTCAAACACTCAAGGTTTTGTTTGGTATACACTGTTTATGAAGGAGGTTATGGTTTGAATATAGTTTTGAACAACTTAGGGTTAGGGTTTCCTAACTCTAGTTTCTCTCTCTCTCTCTTATCTTTCTCTCACTCTAATGAACAAAGTGGAAAAAGTCTCAAATGGATGAGGGTAGGGTTCCTTTTATAGGAGGCTGAGAAGATTCGAGAATACAGACCAAAATCAAGGGCTACGATCTGGTCTTCGAGGATTGACTTTGATCCAATGGTTTAAACAGAGGCGGTGATTAAAATGCTTCTGATTAGCTCAAATTGATTTCACCAGGATTGTATAAGAACATATGCAGGTCATCGATTAAATCTAATCCAAGGGTTGAAATAACAGACATCAATCATCTCACACAGGAAACACAATTTGGAACGATTATAGCTCGCAGGTGTAGGCATGAGATTGGATGATACACGCATGTCTAAATATAATTACACAGCATGCCTTATAGTCTCTAGCGCTTTCGGATTCTACCCAAGTGAACTGTTAGCCAATAAAACCAATAAACCAAAATAGCAGTTTGACCCCAAAACTTTTAAAACCAAATTATAATTAATAAAAACCTTATTTTAAAATTTTATTAAATTCCCCAAAAAACTATTAAGAATCAATTTTAGGGATTTAAACACACTCAACATATATACACACAATTATATGCAATATGAAATGTATGAATGCAATTCTAATGTGTGTGAGTGTTGGTAAATATACCTAGATCAATCAATCAAGAGGAACAATTTGGAAACCAATCTCTGAGGTTCTTTGGTTTCTAGGAAAGACATATTTTTGTCACTATTTCCAAACTTGATGAACACTTATACAATACAAACTCAAGTGAGTCAAGGGTATAAGGTGCTTCAACTAGTGGCCGAGACCTTATACTACCAAGAAATGTGAATTATGTGGAACATGTGATAAGATTACTATTGGAACACGTGGCTAAAATCATTGCAGTATACCATCCATGACGTGATTGGAATATTTACTCATCATGGATTACACATGCAGTGGATAGTTATCACTCTCTCATGAGATGTTCTACTTCATGCACATAGGATGCATGTTAGGGTTCACACTGCACCCCCCCCCCCCCCCCCAAAATTATAAAGGCATCATATTCATCCTCCCAGGGGATCGATTATGAGTTAACATACTATTATATTGTAATTATAGGGAGAAAATGGGAGAGCTTGTAATGATACTAAGGTCTTCCATACTCCATTGATAGTTGATACACATCTCATTTTGCAAAGTGGATGTAGGCTAGGGACATACCATTTAAAAACTTGTGCCTTATGTGGCCGTCCCCCGAACCCCGCCGCGGAGGGAGGAAGGAATCCTTCGGTTCCCGCGCGTCCCCTCTCGGGAGAGCGCTTAGGCCGGCGTCGATTTGTGAGGTGTGAAAAATGTAGAGAGATTTAGAGTCGCCAGTCTATTTTACTCAAAATAGACAAAAGAAAAAGAGGAACCCACCCCGAAGGATGGCATCCAAAGACATACTGGTGCATGCGAAACCAAATGATTCGAGAAGGGTTCGGAGGCTTAGTTACGAAATGGGAAGGTGTTAGGCACCCATTCCGCCCTTTCGGTCTCTCATGGATATTTGATATTTTCCTTAATGTTTCCCCCCGTGAGATGTGTGCATGTGTATATATATAGAATGGAGTTAGGAATCCTCTGCTTGTATCATGGAAAAGATACAGCGAGTCATCCATAGGAAGATTATAAAAGTAATATTAGAAAAATAAGATTTACGCGATTACCCCTACGTTGATCGTTATAAGGGAACGATAACGCACATGGAGTAATGCGTCACTAAGACTAAGTATATATATAATATAAGAAAAATGAATTTAGAGTAAATAGGAAATGAGATAAAAAGTGAGAGAAAGGACTCGAGTCTCGGGTTTTACCCCGAGACGCCTATGTAGCCTATAAAGGCATCAAAGTCCACATAGTTCGCATACAAAGCAAAGGGGTGGGGTCTATCCCATAAATCCAAATGTGGGATCTCTTATTTGTAAGTGTGTGTGTGTGTGTGTGTATAGAAAAGGTGTTTTAGTTGTGAGGAAAGCGTGAGAAAGTGTGAGAATCCCTTATTTGGAATTTATGAGCAAACTCTCTTTTTCTTGTTTTTTTTTTGGGTTTTTATTTATATGACAATATGGGATGTGCACTAATACTAAATAAAAAGTATATTTATGATGTGTGAGATGAGATAATAAAAGTGCTATGTAAGAAAACAAGTTGTTCAAGTTTAAGAGAATTTAGGAGAGAGTTTGAGAAAGTTGGACCTTCTTGGAGATCTTGAGCTTGATCTTGAATTTTGAGGAGCAACCTTTGAGCTTGGATGATGATGGAGACTGGTTAATTCACCTCATTTGATGGAAAGGATGATGAAAAGTGGAGGTAAAAGAGGGATTTGGAAGTTGAAATCACACTGCCTTCGAGAGAGGTTTCTGGGATTCGTTCAGAGAAATTTCTATCAGATATGGGCTCCCTCTGTAAATGAGGCCAAGGCCTCCTTTTATAGGCCCAGGGGTATGCCGATCGGCATTGCCATGGAACTGCTTATCGGCAAGTGCCGATAGGCAGGGTCTGGGACTTGCCTTTTGGCAGTGCGCCTCAATCTTTTTTGGAAAATTAGCCACCGAGGACAAACCGTTGGTCAGAATCGCGCACGGGTCATATCGTTGGAAAGGTATTTCAGATACCTTTGAAAGTCCTTTGGACCACTCCCGAGTTTGGGAGTTAGCTTTGGGTCAAATGTGGCTCGGAAGCATTTGTCAGTCCATTAGACGGGGAGTCGTGCAGACACAAACGGATCGTTTGTCCGCATGGTGAGTCCGAATCGTACACGAGGCATACCGTTGGAAAGGTTAGGAGATGTACTTTGACATTCCAATGAGTTTGACCCAGTTTGGAGAGTTGAGTTTGGTCAATCGAGCCCGAGAAGCGCTCAGTGGCTTCTCGGAGTCAAACGGGTCGTTCGTCCGCATGGAATGTCGGAATCATGCACAGGGCAGACCATTGGAAAGGGTATTCAGGGCCTTTCAAAGATTCATTCAGCCTTGGTTGAGCTGAAGGGTTGACTTGGGTCAACAGAGCCCGAGAGCGCCCGGTGGCCTCTAGGTCAGGTTTTGGACTCAAATAGATCGTTCGTCCGCATGGTATGTCAAAATCGTGCACGGGGTGGACCGTTAGAAAGGGTATTCTGTTCCCTTTGAAGATTCATTTAGTCTTGGTCGAGATAAAGAGTTTGACTTTTGGGTCAAACTGAGCTGGGGGGTGCCCGATGGCTTCCAGGTCAGTACTCGGGACGTGACCTAGGTTTGCGATGATGAGTGGAGGTACTAGGGACCTAAGGAGAGTTAGGGGTAACAGAGTGAGGTGTCTATAGAGCCTCTCGATGGGTGAGTTTGGAACAAATGATAGCCGTCGATTAGACACCGCATAATGCTTTTGAGGGAGTATGGCCGATTCAGAGGGTCAAGTTTGATTCTGAGGGCCTAAGAAGTATGCTGGGGATGATCTATTCTGCGGATCAATTCAGAGGATCGAGGTCAGTTCTGAGGACCTAAGGAAATGAGGATGACCAATTCAGAGGGTCGAGGTCAGTTGTAACCTAAGTGTGGTGATGACCGAGGACTGAGGTCAATTCTGACCTAATTTAGGTTACGGTCCAAGACCGGGGTCAATTCTGACCCAAGAGTGGTGACGACCGAGGACCGAGATCAATTCTAACCTTACTAAGGTGATGATCCAAGATTGGGGTCAATTCTAACCCAAGAGTGGTGACGACCGAGGACCGAGGTCAATTCTGACCTAACTAAGGTGACAATCCAAGACTAGGGTCAATTCTGACCCAAGAGTGGTGACGACCGAGGACCGAGGTCAATTCTGACCTAACTAGGATGACGATCCAAGACCGGGGTCAATTTTAACCCAAGAGTGGTGACGATCGAGGACCGAGGTCAATTCTGACCCAAGAGTGGATAAAGATTGTATTTTGATTTTGCTGGGAAAGAGCTTTGTGATTCCGATTTGAGCTGGGGAGCTGATAGCTGGGGGAAGCTTTATAGGAGACCTCGTTGGGGGGAACAACCTATTTTGGGTGCTGTGAGAGAATTCCGGTATGGAAGTGATCATGTGATCTTTAGGGATTTTCCGGAGCTTTTCCAGGAGGAGTTTTGAGGATTCCACTGGGGAAGAGGGGTTCCGTTTGGGGGATAAGAATTGGATTTGAGCTTCCGCTGGGGAATGATGAATGAGCTGGGAAAATTTGGATTGCCCTTTGGGAGATATTGCTCGGGGCGAGTGGTTCTTCTGATTTCTGTTGGAAAAAATACCATGTGATAATGTATCGCACCGGGTAGCTGATGGCCGGGGAGGCCTTTTGATGAGGAGGTGATTAGGTGGTCCGAGCGCCTTTCTCGAGAGGTCAATCACTTGGATTTTGAGGGCTCCGTTGGGGAAAACGGTGTGTCGCCTGAAGGAGTGCGAAATTTTCTTGATGAAAACATTCTAAATCCCTTCTGGGATTTTTAGGAATTTTCTAGGGATTTTTTTAGGCTTCCTGGTATTTTCTAGGAATTTCCGTCCGTAGTTTTAAGGGGGGTGCTGGTCGGCATAGACTGAGCGGTGCCATTCGGCAGTGGCACAGACTTTTGGGCTGCCTCGGGAAGGTGAGGAGATAGTGTCGATCGGTATGGCAGGGTGAGATGCCGATCGGCATGGCATTTGGCCTCCTATATAAAGGGGGCGAATCCCCTTCATTTTTCACAGCTTCTTGCCTTCTCTCTTTCTGTAATTTCTCTCTGCAAATTGTTCTAACGTTCTGATCTTCAAGAAATGGCCGCTTTTGTGAGCACCGCTGTACATCGGGAGTGGTTGGCCATTGTTGACTAGGCGAACGTGGATTGGAGGGATAGGGTGCCTCTTGCCTTGGGGAATGAGAATGCCTTTGATGCATTCGAGCCGGTTGCGAATGAGCGGACCTTGCTGCGGGAGCCATCGTGTCATCGTTCTTCGAGAGTGATTCCCAGTGGTTATGTAAGTAACCTGACCTTTGGCATTCTTTTCTTTTTGGGTGATTTTTCCCTTTTTCTTGACCTTTGATTGAATTTTTCCTTTTGCCAGTCAGATATTTCTTTGAAGAACATGCGTACCCGTGGGACGATAGGGCTTAGGGATGTTTGGGAGCATTTTCCACCCATGGTGTACTGGATGGTATCATCAGCGGATTTTGGGAGGTTGGCGGCTGCGCTAGATAAGACGTCTCGTTCGACAGCAGTTTTGTGTGCCTTGGGGGAAAGGTGGTGGGACACTACCCACACTTTTCATTTTGGCTTCGGGGAGATGACGGTGCCTCCCATAGATGTGCAACAACTGTTGGGGCTGGATTGTGACGGGGAGCAGATAGAGGTGGATCTCTCTTTGAAGGTGAGGCCGGAGGCGGTGTATGTGACACTCAGTGATGTGAGGAGGATTGTCTCTGGGGATCTTATCCGGCTGTCCTTGCTGAAGGATGTTTTGCTGAGCAAGGTGGTTGATGTGGAGGAAGGGCTGCAAGTGAGGAAAATGTCCTGATTGTTCATCTTGTTGGTGCTGGGAGGTTTCATGGTGGCGTCGAGCGGTGACGTCGTCTATTTGTGGTTTCTTCCGTATTTGAGGATCTTTTCAAACATCCCTTTCTATGATTGGGGGAGTCTAACCTTGGTGACCCTTTACTCTTCTTTGGATGCATTCATCCAGTGCTGTCGACAGACTTTTACTGGAGCCACGTATCTCCTGGAGGTATCCTTTACTTTGTGCATTTTCCTTTCATGCATTCGCATTTTCTTTAAGCATCTCTTTTTACTTATGAATTCAGACGTGGTTTTATGAGGTGATTGGGTGCAACACCCCGCTGATTGCTCTTAAGGACGACACCATTGGGGACTTCTGCCGACGGTATCGATGGCGTAAGGCCAACCGACAGTCGAAGGGATCTCTCTCCCTGTAGGTGGTGCGTCAGGTCTTAAATGACCTGGCCAGTGGTCGGGTAAGGTCCTTTCCTTTTTTGTCTTATTTTTTGCACATTCTAATTTTGTATTTGACTTATGTCTTCTTAGGGATTTTCAGGTGATGTTTTATCCTTGGGGGATAGCTATTCAGGATACGGGGATGACTGGGGTGAACGCGCAGATGAGGCATTTGTTGGCGCATGAGTTCGGCCATTCCTGGTACCTAGGGGAGAGGGTGATCCGCCAGATTGCTGAGGAGGAGGTGGTGGTGCCTCCCACGCATCCTCATACTTCCATGAGGCGGGAGCGACAGTTGTTGGAGGATGAGAGGATCGCGGCGATGATCGTCGAGTCCTATGCGTTGTATACTGATATGTCCGTGCCGTATGATTATATGGACTTTATGACTAGCTGGTTGATGGCGCCCATTATACATGACGCTTTGCCTTTCCCTCCTGCTGGTTCGAGTCGGGCGGTGGGGTCTTCCCACAGTGGTGGTGGTCCATCGACACCTGCGGCGGCGGCGACCTTGGAGGTCCCTTTTGTTTGTCCGCACACTCCTTTGTACAACATCCGACGGGCTGATGGAGGGACAGTACTGATGCTACACCGTCCTCTTGCGATGGATCCGGAGGAGCTGGGCTTGACAGAGGATGTCCTTCGCCCTAAGATAAACCTCTCGGTCCTTTTCCTCTCTTTCTTAATGTCTTTTGCTTGATACTGATTCTGCCTTTTCCTTGCAGCAAATCCGAGTGTCCACCACTTGGCTCAGGGACATCAGAGACTAGATATCATCGGTGACTGCCCACATTTGGGAGGCTGTCCCTATTCCTTCTTGCTTGGTGCCGTCAGCCTTGTCCGGGGGAGACTCTGGCTCGGGTAGTGGGGGTGCATCATCTTGCCGTAGGGGAAGAAAGCGCGTCACAGGGGTGGAAGATCTTGAGAGAGAGAGAGAGAGAGAGAGAGAGAAAGAATGTGGGTTCAGGCTGAGTCCCGTTGTTTTTGGCTTTTTCTTTATTTCCTGCAAAAATGATGTAACATAGAAAACATATATATGCAATTCGATGTAGTTTTTTGATTATTTATCTTTTATTATAATGATGAATGAATGCATGCACATGCGCTTTTTAATTTGCTACTGAGATCGTAAAATAGGAGTATTTTTGGAATTTTTCAAAGGAAAGTTGTTTTATTTAAAACGGGGAATCCCATAAGGAGGGAACAGGATTCTTGAAATTCTTTTGAGAATATCAATTTATTTTTATGGATTTTTCTGATTTGACAAAAAAGGAAAGGAGGAAATTTCCAAAAATGGGGGGTTGCCGATCGGCAAGCACCCTGGTCTGCCTATTGGCAGTTCAGTCCAGTCCTATCAATTGAAAGCTTTGATTGGTACCCTCTTCAGCCTTTAGTACCTTGTGGGGTAGGATTCCTTTTGATTTCTGCAGGGATTATGCCCTTTTTGAGGATTTTTAAGTATAAAAAGGGAGAAGGGTGGAGTGTTTCCCTCACACCTTTTGCATTCTTATATACCCACCCATCATCTTTTAGTCTTGCGAGATGGCTCTCCCTGGTAGCATTGAGTTTGTAAACTACCTTGAAGCCTTGGAAGCTATGTGCCCTTATAATGTCGACTATGATGCTTTCAACATGCGTCGAGTCTCCTTGTGGTGTAATCGACCTTTTGAGTGGAATATGCTGATGGTCGCAGTATAATTTTGGTACCCCGAAGACCATGTATTCCACTTTGGGTTAGAAGAAGTTTGTCTTACCTACGAGGAATTTTCTGCCATACTGGGCGTGAATCCCAGTGTTGCCACGACTTTACCCGAATTTTCCCATTCTCCTAGGGATTTGTTGGTCGAGCTTCTCCATATTTCTCCTTCGGCGGATAGGTAATTGGTTGCCAGAGGAATGATCTCCCTCCTGGCGGTGTTGCAGTCTATGCGTTTGCGGGAAGTAAGTGATGCTGGCTATGATGAAGTCATTGTTCTGGGACTGGTTTCAAAATTATTGTTGGTGACTGGGTAGGTGCGCGTGGACTCACAACTTGCAGCCATTACCTCATGGATGTCATACCGTCGTAATCCTGCGGCGGTGATATTGGCGAAGACTTTGAATGGCTTGGATGCCTGGAGAGAAGGCCATTCCGACTTTTTAAGGGGGAGCCCTGTGATGCTGTTCATGTGGTTGTTCGCTTGTCGACTCCTCCAGAATATCCTTTGTCGGCCGTACCTAACTTCTTTTTGCGCTACTTCATTCGCATGGCCTGTATGTTGAGAACTAGGAGAATTGGCTTGTGGAGTACGGGGCTCGTGGGATGTATTAGTTAGTTCCTTGGTGGGGACAGTTGCAGCCTGTTTTGGAGCTAGGAGAATATTCATATGTGTGGCTGGTTGGTCTCAGGCAGACCTCTTTTTATTTCCCTTGGCGGCTTTTGTGCCAATTTGGCTGGGCGCAGGTCGTACCCCCTCGGACCTTAAATTTCTTTCCAATAGAAGATTTGACTGAGCGCTTGCGTCTGTTGCTTGGATCTCTGTGGGAAAATCGGCGTCCGTCGACCCATCCCTCTCAGTCGATTGGGAAGGTTTGCCAGGTTCCCAAATATTATATGAAGTGGTTGTGGAGGAAAGTAGTCAGCAAGATGTTGGCAGTAGAGACTAGTCAGAGGTGGTTTATTTTATCTGGCTCCACGGAAGGGGGTGTTGTGGTCTTTTCGAAGATGGTTAAGGCCCATCGGTCCATGGAGTGTTTGAGGCACTCCATTCAGGCAGGAGAACTTGGGGTCCTCAGGATGTAGATGATGAGGGTGCAGGCTCTTCGGGTAGCTGTGGGTAGGACTCCTGGGGAGTTTATTTATGTAACAGATGTGGGGGATTTTATATATTTTTTATGGTAGTAGTGGGAAGGGAGTTATTCGTTCCATTTTCTTATGTAATGCGTACTGTAGTTTCTTATTAATGAAATAAACAAGTTTCTGATCATCCAGCTGTGCCTTTCGATGAATTTTGTATTTTGAATTATCTATACCAATCGCTAAGGCATACATAATCCTTTTGTTCAAGTAGATGTTTAGAATGAACTGTCATTCTCGGAGATAAGAAAGGAATATATTTTTGTGAAAAAGAAGGGGCCGTGCTCATGTGAGGAGTATGAGCTGCCTACGTACCTCTGGAGTTTTTGAAAAAGTTCTTATTTGTTTAAAAATAATTTTGCAGGGGATTAGGCCCACGTAGTTCTGGGTAGAGGGAAATGAAGAGTTTTTTTTTTTTTAGAATAGAAGGGGGACGGGAAGAGTCGTAGCGCGCCGAGATTTCATACTAGGGGTAGAATTTCTTGAGACGGTCCATATTAACTGGACGAGCCATCTCTTCCCCATCTAGGTCAATGAGCATGGCAGCACCGCCAGACAGGATTTTCTTCACAATGTAAGGGCCGCTCCAATTGGGTTTGAACTTTCCTCTGGGGTCCTAGATGGGTTCTATTATCTCCTTGAGGGATAAATCACCCTCTCGAACACCGCAATTCTTGAATCTCTTATTGAATGATCACGCTATTCGGCGATGATACCCCTATATGTGGTAAAGAGCTTTTAATCTCCGTTCATCTAGGAGGGTCAGCTCATCAAGACAGCCCTGGCACCAGTCTTCTTCACTAACTTTGCTTTCGAGCATGACGCGTAGCGAGGGTATTTCCAGCTCCACATGTAGGAATGGTTCCATGCCGTAGACCAGGGAGTAAGGGGCAGCCCCAGTAGAGGTTCGGATTGAGGTTCGATAGCCCCAGAGGGCGTATGGGATCCGATCAACCCAATCCCTACAACTTTTAGTCATCTTGGTGATGATGGTTTTGAGGTTTTTATTGGCGGCTTCAACTGCACCATTGGGCCGAGGTCGGTAGGGAGAATATTTTTGTTTCTGAATCCCATACTCGTTGACAATTTCTGTGACTTCTGCCTCGAAGTGCAAACCATTATCCGACACTAGCTCGTGCGGGACCCCATATCGACAGATGATATTTTTCTTGATGAATTTGGCCACCTTCTTGGCATTTAATACTGCGTATGACTCGGCTTCGACCCATTTGGTGAAGTAATCGATGGAACCAAGGATGAACTCATGCCCATTTGACGCTTTTGGTGTAACCTTCCCTATGATGTCGATACCCCAGGTGGAGAATGGCCAGGGAGAAGTCATGTTGTATAATTCCCGTGGAGGTAAATGTTGGAGATTGGAGAACTGTTGGTATTTAGGGCACCTCCGAACATAGGCGGTGCAATCCTGGGCCATGGTGGTCCAGTAGTAGCCTTTTCAGATGATCTTTTTGGTAAGCATGTGACCGTTCATGTGAGTCCCGCATTCTCTGCTGTGGATTTTCTGCATTATCTTTTCAATGTCAGCCCCTGCGATACAGTGAAAATGAGTTCCATCAAAATTCCTCTTGAGTATTGCTTCATGACAGATGATGTAGTGGGAGGCTAATCTTCGAAGGGTAGCTAGATCATTCTTACTGGAACCCTCGGGATACCTACCGTACCGGAGGAGGCACCAGATATCATAGTACCAGTAATTAACTAGCTCGGGGCCTTTTATGGAGACAAAATCAATATGGTAACAATGGGTAGGTTTGTCTTGCTTTTGAACTAGGAAGGGGGTCATTGTTATTCCCTCGGGCATGTCGACCATGGAAGCCAAAGTAGCGAGAGCATCGTCTAGGTTATTCTTTACTCGAGGTAGGTAATGGAAGGTGATATCTCGGCATTGGGAGGCCAACTCTTCTAATTGGGCGTGAAAGGGTTGGAGCTTTTCGTCCTTGACTTTCCACTTTATGAGCACTTGACCGATGATAAGGGAAGAATCCCCGTATACATCAATGTATTGAATACCTTTCTCGAGAGCTACCTGGAGGCCCACTGTGCATGCATCGTATTCTGTCATGTTGTTGGTGCAAGGGAAATCCAATTTAATGGCGATAGGAGTGTGGGAGTCATCTGGGGAGATCATAAGTATCCCAATGCCATATCCCTTTTTATTGGCAGCGCCGTCAAAGAACATTTTCCATCGAAGGCGGTCCTGGGTGGTGCAAATAATATTCTCATCTGCGAATTCAGAGATCCAGACATCTGCTTCGTCTATGGGGTAGTCAGCGAGGTAATTAGAGATGGCTCTTCCTTTAACGACTTTCTGTGTGACGTACACGATATTAAACTCGGTTAGGAGCATCAACCATCAGCCATTCGACTGGATAAGGAAGGTTTCTCACACAAGTATTTAATGGGATCCATTCGGGATACAAGTTTAATGGGGAAGGCGAGCATGTAGTGTCGCAACTTTTGGGTGACCCAGACAAGTGCGACACATGCTTTTTCCAAAGCAGTGTAGTTGACCTCGTACCCGGCCAATTTGCGACTAGAATAATAGATGGCTCTTTCTTTACGCGAGTCCTTAAGGTATTGGGCTAGCAAATCCCCAACTGCAGTGTCAGTTATGGTTAGGTATAGGAGCAAAGGGAGACCAGGCTGTGGTGGCATGAGAACTAGAGTTTGGGTCAGGTATTATTTGATTCGGTCAAAACCTTCTTGGTAGGCCTCGTTCCAAACCATGGTTGAATCCTTTCGGAGGAGCTTGAAGATTGGTTCACAGATGGAGGTTAGCTGGCTGATGAATCGGCTGATATATTGTGATTTCCCTAGAAAACCTCGGACTTCCTTCTCTGTTCGAGGAGGTGGCATCTCAAGTATGGACTTCAGCTTGGCGAGATCCACTTCTATCCCCTTCTCACTGACCATGAATCCCAAGAGTTTTCGCTTCGTAACGCCGAAGACGCATTTCTGTGGATTAAATCGCATTTGATACTATCGCAGTCGTTCGAAGAACTTTCAGAGAGCAGGAACATGACCTTATCTAGTTTTGGACTTGATAATCATATCATCCACGTAAACCTCGACCTCTTTGTGAATCAAATCGTACAGGATGGTTGTGGCGGCCCTTTGGTAGGTAGCCCCAGCATTCTTGAGACCGAATGGTATAACGGTGTAGCAAAAGGTTCCCTATGGGGTGATGAATGCGGTTTTTTCTTGGTGGTCAGGATTCATCTTAATTTGGTTGTATCTGGAAAATCCGTTAAAAAATGACTTGAGAGAATGACTGGCTGTGTTTTCCACGATCATGTCGATGTTGGGTAGCAAATAATCATCCTTCGGAGAGGCTTTATTTAAATCTCGGTAATCCACACACATTCGAACCTTTCCTCCTGATTTTGGTATAGGTACAATGTTGGCTAGCCATGTGGGATATTCAATTACTCGAATGAAACCCACGTTCAACTGTTTGATCACCTCTTCTTTAACCTTAAGTGACCATTCGGTGCAGAGTTTTCTTAATTTTTATTTAACTGGCTTGGCATCTGGGAGAGTGGGGATCTTATGCTGAGCTATTTTTGGGTCAATACTGAGCATGTCGTCGTAGGACCATGCGAAGATATCCACGAACTCCCTTAGAAATTCTTCGAATCGTGCGCGCGCATGCTCGTCAAGGGTGGCCCCTATCCTAATCTCACGTAGTTGGCTACTAGAACCGAGATTAATAACGACAGTCTCTTCTTCATTAACTTTAACGCGGTTATGTTGTTTATTATTAACCTTATTTAGATCAGTTAAGAATTGCTCATTTGCAAAATCATCATCATCAAAAGCTTGATTAGAATCTACACAATTAATGTAAGGCACAACAAGATACTCAAAATCTTCATTTATTTCATTGATACGAAAAACAGCATTGAGAACCTAGTCAAAAGAGGTCTCAATTACATTTGAGCAAGGATGGACAACAATAGAAGAAATAGGGTAAACATTAGGGTTGGGGGAGATTTCAAAAGGTAGAACTAGCACAGCATGCCAGTTGAGGAGAGGTGTAACAGCAGCTTTAATCATACGGGATGGGTCTTTTGATGTAGTGCCTGAATGAACCATGCAGAGTGTCAGCCCCAGTGTATGCAGGTTGAAGGAATCTTCGGAGTCACTTTCCTCAGTCTCTTCATTGTCTTTGATAAGCGATGGCACCTGGTATTGGTAACTTTCGTCCCATGGGTAGCTATCTTGGAAAAATATCTCCATTCTAGGCTTGATTTTCATGTCTGTGCAGTCGTACCATGGTTCTGGAAAACCGCAAAAGGGGAAATCCTCACCCTCTTTGATGAATCATTCATTTGAAGAACCTCCTGAGATAGTTCGGACGAAGTCTATCCCTCTCTTTGATCTAGTTTGATGGATCATTCTGAGCTCTAGTTCTGATGGTTGATATCCCAAGCCGCAAGGAGGGAAATCTTTATTCAGTTCGATGGGCTCAAGTATCCCCTGTTTCCTTTGTCCTAGCCCCAGTCCGGGCATGAAGTGCATGTTTCTGAACATCTGAATCACATTGACATTTCCATGAGGGTCATATTCTGGACAAACCCTTTCTTTGAAACCGTCCCTGTCGGGAGTAGGGATGGTTCAACTCGGAAACCTGATAAGAGCATATCATTTAACCTATGCTGTATCTCAAGATTTGGACTGCCGATTCTTTCACCCTCGGTGTTACCGTCGTCACCCAAGATGGTGATGACTCGCCCCTCGATGAAGAACTTCAATTTCTGATGAAATGAGGAAGATACACCCTTTATACCGTGGAGCCAGGGTCATCCGAGCAACATGTTGAAACAGGCCGGGATATCGATGACTTGGAATTCGACGACAGGGTTTATAGGGCCAACCCCTATTACAAATTTTATGGATCCCATCACCTCACGATGGGTATTATCGTAGGTATGCACAACAGCGGAGGTTGGAGCAAGGTCACTTTCTTTCAGACCTAAACATTTGAAGGTTCTCAGTGGGCAGACATTCAAAGCGGATCCGTTATCAATGACAGAAAGTGGTACAACCTTCCCCATAACTTCGACGGAGATGTTGAGTGCATGATTGTGATTTGGCCCAATTTTGGGGATTTTTTCTTCAGAAAAGGACAGCATTCGGGTAGAGGTCAAGGATTCGATCAGGTACACCGCTTCTTCTGGTGTGGTAGAGGGAGGAACTATGGGTCCAGTCGATAATTTGATCAAAGCATTTCTGTGTAGCTGGGAAGACATGAAAATCCCTCATAGAGTGATGTTAGCTTGAGTTTTCTTCAGTTGATCGAGGATCTTGCTCTCCTCGAGGGTCATTTCTGGCATAGGAAGGTTTTTAATGCCCTTCCCCTTACCATTTACTAGTAGCGAGCTTGGAACTTGGTAATGTCTCCCAGATCTGGTCATGTGATTTACTGAAGAAGGGAAAAACTTAAATCCATTTTCCTCATCAATCTCAGGTTTTTCTTCCATCTTATCTATTTCTCCGAGGAGTTCTTCAAATGATATCATCCCACAAAAGTCAGCTATTGGGCTAGATCTTTCTGAAACTTGTTCTTCGCTTGAATCTTCGAATTTTTCCCCCCATCCGGTGGCAACAATTCTGTTTTCCCCTGTGAAGTTAATGCATTCCACGACTTCAACGGCTTCCTCATATAGGTCTTCCCATTCTGTGGGGATGTGTAATGGTGAAGTGACCAGGTGCCCTTGCATCTTCAAAGTGTCAAGTAACTCGGTGATACTGCAACTGTGATTGGTTTGCCTGAATGCTTCCATCATGATCCGGATAACATCATCTAAGAAGACTTCGTCGGTTGGTACCATCCACCTATCTGATTCTCGGGCCCATCTCCGTGCTTCCAAAAACAACGTACTGAACCTCTGGTAGTCGATAATCATCTGTGAGGGAAATTTTAGCCCAAACTTTAGGAGTTGGTTCAACACATCTGATAATTCCATACTTCCACTTTCAGAACAGGTCCGGACAGTGATGCACGTTCTGGTAAGGATTGACAATGCCTGATCAGCGGGGCTAGTAGGGTGTAGGAGGAAATATGGGCAAAGTTAAAGGGGTTTAGGAAGGTATAAGGGTGTGATTTTGGTTAACGGATCGAAATTCGGGTTTTCTTCTAAGAAGATGGCATTGGTGTGATTTGGGAGTGGGTTATGAGTAGTGTTTGGTTTAGGATTGGCTGGTGGGGCGATGGTACCCCGGTCAATGAGATCTTGGATTATGTTTCGAAGGTGGAAGCATTGGTCGGTGGTATGGCCAGCTATTTGGTAAAAGCCGCAATGAGCATTGGTCTTGAAATTTTTGGGAAGTGGATTGGGTAATGGAAGGGGATCCAAAGGTTTTATAAGGTTTTGGCTCAACAGGGCTTGGTAAACTTTGGAGAGGGGAGCATGAAGCTCAGTATATTCCCTTCAAGCGGGAGCAGGGAGGCTTTTTGGTGCCCATGACGTGGTTGGTTGAGAGATGTTATTGATGGTTGAGATTGCGGCACTGACAGGCTTGTCATATTTTCTGGGGGTGAAGTATCCGGACACCTTCTTTGGTTCAACTTCTGTTTTGGCAAGACCCTCTTCGATTTCTACTCTTGCTTCTCTGAGATATCAAAAATCGGAGTAGTACTGCCCTCCCATGGTCGTTCGGACATGAGGAAAGAAATTCTTCTTCACTATGCTGACTTGTTCTTCTTCAGACGGCCAATTAGTCATGGTAGCTGCTTTTTCCCTCCATTGGGATATAAACTTACTGGTTGATTCTCCAGAGTTTTGTTTGAACAGTTCTAAATCACGGCGGGTGACCTCGAGATCTTCGTTGTATTTGTATTAAGACATGAATTATCGGGCTACATCCTCCCATCTACGGATTCTAGATTCCTCAAGAGATAAAAACCATCGGAGGGCACTATCCTTCAGAGTTTACTGAAACAATTGGGTCATCACTTCTTCCGAAGCCCCTAGTAGAGTCATGGAACGATGATAACCGCGAAGATGAACAATTGGGGGACCACTCCCTCCAAACTTCTCGATATTTGGCATTTTGAACTTCTCGGGTAACCTTGCTTTAGGATAAGGAGACATATGGGTGTAGTCCATGTAATTTCCAGAGAACAAGACTTGGTCAAACTTCTTAGTGAGCATCTTAAGATCCTCTTTGACTTTGTTCAACTCCTCCTCATTTGGATCAGCAACCACAGGCAAGTTAGCCATAGGCTGAGAAATATTTGGCATTGGAAGCTGGGTAGGCGGCGACCCATTAGCAGGAGGGGCACGCGGAGCGTGCTGATATTCTTTCGGGGCCCAGATAGTCTCGGGTGGACCCATAGCACTAGGGAATAGGGCCTCGGGCTCTTGAGGAATAGGAACTTGGTTTCGTTGCATTTCTAGGACCTCAGCTTGGAGGTTGTCGATCTTGGACACGAGTTGAGCTAGGACTGTCTGCAGATCTGGTTGTATAACTGGTGCTTGATCTGCATTCTCCATGGAAGATGGATGGATTTCGGATTCGGAAGAAGTAGTAGAGGAACGATGGAAACTACAGGGTGATTTAACTGAAGACCTAAGCCAATAGGGAGCCAGGCCAAAGGCTTGCGATCAACCTGAGAAGGCGCAGGATGAGATTTATTTTTTGAGAAAAGGGTAAAAGATTATTTTTGGATTTTCGATAAAAAGGGAGAAATGTTTTTGGATTTTTGATAAAAAGGGAGAAATGTTTTTGGATCTTTGATAAACAGGGAGAAATATTTTTGGAGATGGAACTCAGCATGATTATTATGATTATTATGTTCTCACTTGTATTTAATTCTCCTAAATGCAATGTCGGACGGGACCCGAGCCTGGAGAAGTGGGGTTGTAGTATATGCAAAGCTACGATTTGGACTTGTAACCAGGTTCGCGGATAGAGTCCCGTTTTAAAAATGAGCGAAAATTGGGCGGAAGATCGACCCGGGATTTTGGAAGAGTTTTGGGTTGAAACCGGCAATCTAAAGTGCGTGTCCTAGGTTTGACACCTATATGCGGGTATGCAGTTGGTTCGGTGAATCGGTATTGGTTCCCTCTTTGGCGTGGCTTCCACAATATACGTCTTGCTCTTACGGGCAATCGGTACGTGTGGACAAGCCATTTGATATACCTGAGTGTACGTGAATTGCGTCACCATATACCTCGTGTGGACGGTATATGTGAGAAAGAATTCGATATACTCGGCGTACATGAACGAATTCCCTACGATATACCTCCCGTCATGACTTCGGTCAAGCGGTACGATGCGGGGGAACCGTTCGATATACGTCCAAGGTACTTGCCCAATGGAAGGTGAGAGTCATATCGCTTAGGCTAACTGCGACCTACCGAACCAGCGCCCATCACGAAGTAACCCTCCAGTTACTGGGTAAAATTTGGTCAAAATCAATGCTCTTTGGTGATGTCGTGTGAATCATGCATGATTCTCTTATTAGTATCTTATGATGAGAATGCCTTTCTTAATTATGCCAAACCGGGAACAAAGTACAAGTACCTCAAAAGGTACACCAAGTATGGATGGGTGATGCGTGCAACATGGGGATATACATGTGATCCTAGGTGCACGTGGTGTGAAGTCTACATGGAGAATTTTCTACCAGTGTGTGAACATAAGCATAAGCATGGGATACATATGAAAAAGGGGAACATGCAGATAGGGGGGGGGGGGGGGAGGGAACATAAACAAATATAGCATCCATGTAAATAGATTCAAGCCTTCAAAAAAAATAACTTCCATAGCAGAGTCGCCACTATGGCAATCCTCCGATCCCCGCCGCGGAGGGAGGAAGGGATCCTTTGGGTCCCGCTCGTCCCCTCTCGGGAGAGTGCTTCAGTCGGCGTCGATTTGTGAGGTATGAAAACTATAGAGAGATTTAGAGTCGCCAGTCTATTTTACTCAAAATAGATAAAAGAAAAAGAGGAATCCACCCCGAATGATGGCATCCAAAGACATACTGTTGCATGCGAAACCAAATGATTCGAGAAGGGTTTGGAGGCTTAGTTACGAAATGGGAAGGTGTTAGGCACCCATTCCGCCCTTTCGGTCTCTCATGGATATTTGCTATTTTCCTTTATGTTTCCCCCCGTGAGATGTGTTCATGTGTATATATATATATAATGGAGGTAGGAATCCTCGGCTTGTATCGTGGAAAAGATAAAGCGAGTCATCCATAGGAAGATTATAAGAGTAATATTAGAAAAATAAGATTTACGCGATTACCCCTACGTTGATCGTTATAAAGGAACGATAACGCACATGGAGTAATGCGTCACTAAGACTAGGTATATATATAATATAAGAAAAATGGATTTAGAGAAAATAGGAAATCAGAGAAAAAGTGAGAGAAAGGACTCGAGTCTTGGGTTTTACCCCGAGACGCCTACGTAGCCTATAAAGGCATCAAAGTCCATGTAGTTGGCATACAAAGCAAAGGGGTGGGGTCTATACCATAAATCAAAATGTGGGATCTCTTATTTGTAAGTGTGTGTGTGTGTGTGTAGAAAAGGTGTTTTAGTTGTGAGGAAAGCGTGAGAAAGTGTGAGAATCCCTTATTTGGAATTTATGAGAAAACCCTCTTTTTTTGTTTTTTTTTGGGTTTTTATTTATATGAAAATATGGGATGTGCAATAATACTAGATAAAAAGTATATTTATGATGTGTGAGATGGGATAATAAAAGTGCTAAGTAAGAAAACAAGTTGTTGCAAGTTTAAGAGAATTTAGGAGAGAGTTTGAGAAAGTTGGACCTTCTTGGAGATCTTTAGCTTGATCTTGAATGTTAAGGAGCAGCCTTTGAGCTTGGATGATGATGTAGAGTGGTTAATTCACCTCATTTGATGGAAAGGATGATGAAAAGTGGAGGTAAAAGAGGGATTTGGAAGTTGAAATCACGCTGCCTTCGAGAGAGGTTTCTGGGATTCGTTCAGAGAGATTTCTATCAGATCTGGGCTCCCTATGTAAACGAGGCCAAGGACTACTTTTATAGGCCCAGGGGTTTATCGATCGGCATTACCATGGCACTACCTATCGGCAGGTGCCGATAGGCAGGGTCTGGGACCTGCCATTTGGCAGTGCTCCTCGGGCTTTTTCTGAAAATTGGTCGCCAAGGGAAAACCATTGGTCAGAATCACGCACGGGGCATACCATTGGAAATGTATTTCAGAGACCTTAAAAAGTCCTTTGGACCTCTCCCTAGTTCAAGAGTTGACTTTGGGTCAAATGTGGCTCGGAAGCGTTTGTCGATCCATTGGACGGGGAATCGTGCGGACGCAAACGGATCGTTCGTCCGCATGGTGAGTCCGAATCGCACATGGGTCATACTGTTGGAATGGTTAGGAGATGTACTTTGACATTCCAAAGAGTTTGACCCGATTTGGAGAGTTGACTTTGGTCAACGGGGCCCGAGAAGTGCTCGGTGTCTTATCGGAGTCAAACGGGTCGTTCATCCGCATGGAAAGTCGGAATCACGCACGGGGCAGACCGTTGGAAAGGGTATTCAGTGCCATTTGAAGATTCATTCAGCCTCGATCGAGCTGAAGGGTTGACTTGGGTCAACAGAGCCCGAGAGCGCCCGGTGGCCTCTAGGTCAGGTTTCGGACGCAAACGGATCATTCGTCCGCATGGTAAGTCGGAATCGAACACGGGGTGGACCGTTGGAAAGGGTATTCAGTGCCCTTCAAAGATTCATTGAGTCTCGGTTGAGACAAAGAGTTTGACTTTTGGGTCAAACTGAGTCGGGGGGTGCCCGATGGCTTTCAAGTCAGTACTCGGGACGTGACCTGGGTTTGCGATGATGAGTGGAGGTACTAGGGATCTAGGGAGAGTGAGGGGGTAACAGAGTGAGGTGTCTACTCCTTCTAATTGTCTCTCATCTCTTTTATTTGTTTTGTAAATATTATGTTGATGCATTATTTTATCATGAAATTACAGTCCTAGAAACTGAGTTGAGAATAATATTAGGGTGATATTATGTATCATTAGAGTCCGAGGAGGTGGCCACTATAGAAAAGAAATTCAAGAAATTTCTCAATTTCCAAAAGAAATGAAAAGATGCCAAATGGTTTGAAAAACATGCATAATAAATTTGATCACTTCCTTAGGAATAAAAATGATAACTTCAAGAGGGATGAGTTATAGAGATGCTACACTTGTGAGGGTTATAGCCATAGGGTAGCCTAGTGCCCCCATTGATCTAAGGAAGGATGGAAAGAAATCAAAGGTGTATAATGACATCCTTAATGACAGTGATCTCAAAGAGGGATCCGATTCCCCTATTAAATGTAACTGCATTGCGTTCATGGCTAGTTATGTAAACCTTTATGAGAAATTTTCCCATGAACATATTTCTAAATATGACACTTCTGAGGCCATAGTTTGTGGATCCTTAGTGTGTAATGATCAAGAGAGTGGATATGAGAGTGATAATGAATGTAACACCCTATATTTCTAAGTATTTATAATTTATTTAATTCAGTATTTTGAAATTACACAAGTGTTGTAATTTAATTGAATTAAATATTAGGTGTTGGTTAAAATATAAATCGCGAGAGAGAATGATTAATTCTTATCGAATATAAATACTAAGTGAATAGTAAATAATTATTTTTACGTCATACCAAGTGAGAGTGACGTGATAGTGTTACACCTCAACCGGGTGTCATGTGTATACCATATGAGGTCGAGATAAGAAATTATTTTAGAGTGCTCGGATTGAGATTTTGAGGCCAGGGTTGATTCCGAAAGGGTCAAAATAGTATTCCTGAGTGTACTGTTTGGGTCCCGGGGTGATTTTAAACCAACCCAACTCCATAAGAGGGCATTTTGGTCATTTGGGAGACTAGGGTTGGAGGAGCTACGAATTTCTAAGTGTTATATCATCCCCTTGGAGTTATAGGCTATGGTTAATACAATTTTGAGAGAGGAAAGGCCATCGAATGGAAAGAAAAGAATAACGTAGGCTTTGTCACACCTTTTCTCATCATCGAAGTGGCCCGAAATTGTGATTAGAGCGATGGAAGAACACCTTCATAAAAAAAAATGAACTCAAACCTACTATTATAAAGGAAAGTGTGTATCTTGAAATTTTTAAATCATATTATAATACCCATGTAGTGTAGATTTGAATTACATGATTTAATTGATAAATTATTGGGATTTAGAGGGTGCAATGCTTGATTTGTGGTAGGAAATTCATGTAGGATTAATCCCTTAAGATTTATATGACGAAGTCTGATATTTATGATGAATAATGTTGAAGAATTTTGGGTATTTTGTCAATTACATACGAAGAAGAACATAACTTAGAGTTTTGAGGGTTATGGGGTTTGAATCTATTCTTGGATAGATTTCGTGTGATTTTAATGTGTTATTTATGTTAGAAATCGTCCATACACATATATTTTATGTTTAATAATGTTGGTTGAGAGTTTGGGATTACTGTAATTTGGTTTGTGGAAGTTAGCATGTAAAAAACTTGTAATAGCATAACGAAGAAGACGGATCTGTCAGGTGCAAATCGATTTTTCTTTATGATCGAATCGATTCGAGTGCCCAGATTTTGGCAAATTTTGAGTTTATGCCAAAATATTTACAAATAATCAATAAGAGGACTTTTGTATTATTCTTAAACTACAGGGAAAGACATATTAAATTCTAGTTGGCTCTGGTAAGGATTCGGTTTAGCCAAGATGAGGGAAATAAGGCTAGAACCTTTCAGGAATAACATGAAATTTAAGAAATTTTGGGAGTCGAAATGGGTGATGGGGAGTGTGAGTAAACCCAAGCTGTGAACCAGTAGTATCGGGAGATGTTGACTACTGATATTAATTAAGGGGTAACTAGGACCCTTCGGGTAGTGAGTGATAATAAGTAATATATGAAAAGAGGTTCTAATGAGTACATTAAGTATTCAAGAGGTATATACTACATACTGGGTTATATGATGGTTTGTGTGTATACCTACTGAATAATATGTATATATAGGTTGTGTGAATACCTATTGTTTTGATTTGACTATGAGTGTGAACATACATATGTTTCCTGATATCACGGGAGGTTCCACGCAGAGGGTGATCCCATCTTGACAACTCTAATGAGGTCTGGATGTGTGACATAGAACATAAAACTTAGGACGGCTCACTATGTGTTGTGTATTAGTGGGACCGATGTGTCATTTGGGTACATTAGTTATGTGCATATTTCAAAGGATTATAACTATATTCTCTTCCATTGTGTGTTGTTTGATTGAGGGTTCGAGGAGACATTGTGAACTGGTAGTCCTTGATTTGGTACAAGTGGTATATGGACATGATAGCAGAGTATTCAAGCATAGCAGTGGCCATTTGGGGTGATGCTATAGTTGTATATATTATATGTGTGTTAAATATATACAAGTGTGATAAATCTACTTATGTGTGATGGTATAATTAATATATAATGTATATCTAAAAAATAATTTATGTAGAGAAAATTAAATAATGACCAAATAAGAATATACGAGTAACATTAACTATTGTTAGTATAGTAGCGTATCATATTTGAAATAAGATGGAGCTAAACCTTTTGTGGTTAGTTAGATATGTTATCTAGTTAGGCTGGGTAGCATAGCTAGTTATGATGCATTAGGTGTGCACTTTAGATGAAAGATGAAGAACCTAAGGGAATGTACTCGGAACTAACATGTGTATCTAATAAATGTTTTTAAAATGTGATTTAAATATTTGAAAAATATTTTCAAAAGGTTTTAGGATCTCATCCTTGTCAAATCTATTTTCCAAAACATATTAGGTGTCCAGCCACATGGACGCCTTCTTGTTGATTCTTTCTAATGACGCGTAGCTGCGACACTTGTAGAGGCATGTAGGATTGATGTAAATGCTTAAGTTATTCATTCCTTTATTAGGAGTTTTATTTCAATATTTTCATTTGGGTATGTTGCCCCTCAAACGATTTAGTATTTCAAATATTCAGTATTGATTAGACCCTGTTTAGATTCAGTTTATTATTTTAGATTTGTAGTTGGATTTCATTTTGGGAACCGATGGTTTATTCGGTATTATTTCTTTAGTTATTTATTATGTGATTGGTTTAGACTATTATATTATGTGGCTGATTATGTGAATGTATTTAATTTCCATAAGTTACTATATTAATGCAAGATAAAATTTGCTATCGTCTTAATTTAACATAGGTGGTTAGTAATTTGAAAAGTTTTCGATGGTGATTTTAGGAATGAACCAAATGAGATTTATATTTGTTTTAATAAAGGACTTATCACCCATGGTTAAAATAGGTGGTGTCATAGATGTTATCAGAGCATTAGGTTCTAGTGTCCATAGGATCTGTATGGCTTACTGCAATTTTAGCGTAGCGTTCTTTGAGATAGAGCCCTATTATTAGGACTGTTGAATTCACGATTATGTATTTACGATTATGTTATTTTACTATTATATTTGTATTGAATGATAAATTATACTATTAGATCTATTTTTATATGCCATCCAAGAGAGGATGACTGGTGAGAGTATCGAAGAGTGCCGATGAGAGAGAGTCTTGGCAGGATCCACTCGCACCACAGGGGTTAGTGTCAACAGTAGACGTGGCAGAGATTGTGGCATAGGTAGTTAAATACGCTATAACTGACATGGATATCAACTTTCCTCAGGCGTAGAAGCACAACAACAAGTGGTACTGGTTATCTAGGACCACTTAGGGCTCTCAAATTAGCATAGAGTGAGGGAGGCATTTCTGAAGGGCTACACACCCGAGTTCTAAGGTAGCTCAGACGTTATTTTGGCATGACAGTGGAAGAAAGATATTCAGTGCCACCTGCATGTGGTAGATTGTAGAGATGTGTGGAAGCAGATGTTAGTCAATTTAAGGCTTTTAGAGTAGTGTTAAAATGGTGGGAGTCAGTTACTTCTACACAGGAGAGGGACATGATGTCCATTTATCAGTTTTGGGCGCGATTTGACCGCAAGTATTTTCTTCCAGTTGTTGATACAGAGATGCGAATGAGATTTATTGAGGTAACTCAGGATAATCGCTCAGTAGTTGAGTACGAGGATGAGTTCACTCTCTTTACTAACTTTGTGCCGAATGAGGTGAACAGTGAAGAAAAGGAGAAACTGAAGTTTATGGATGGAATACCTTGGGGGATCAGTCAACACTTGATTAGCAACCCCGCATTGATGATGTATATTGATGTTGGAAATGATGCACTTCTACATTGGTAGAACCATAACTTCCATGTAAAAGGAAACAAGAGTGGAGTTTCGCCTAGCCAGTTGAGCAAGGCAGGGGGAGCAGTGTTAGCGGAGCATCACAATAGCAGCAGCAATCAGACAGACACTAGGGGAAATATTATCGACAGAGGGATCAGGCTAAGAGGTTTAGATCTAGGGGTTATTGGCCCAATGGAGGTTTCAGGCAGGGCCAATAGGGTCCTTACCATCAAAAAGTCCCTTAGGGCCGTTAAGGCCAAGGGAATAATGAGGGATGCCATCAAGGATGAAGCCATTAGGGCTAACGACAGAGTGATCACCGTTAGAGCCATTAGCCCTAGAGGCAGAGAGACTTCCTGGGCCAGTGCTTTATTTATGGATAGACGGGACATAAAAGAAGAGACTGCCCACAGTAGGGTAGAGTACCTCAGCAAGAAGGTGACCGATAGGGGCAGTAGGCACATGTACTGTAATACCCCATAATTTTATTGATATTTATTTAAGGGATTAATTAAATTAAATGAGAATTAATTGAGAATTAATCCGAATATAAATACTAGCGAGATGTGAGTTGGTATTTATTTATGATGTGAATGTATGGTAATATATGAATATTGAAAATATTAAAATTGTCGCGAGACTGAAATACGACAATTTGGGAAATTTAGTTGGGACGTGCGTGTCACTCGCGTCAGGAATGTAATTATTTGAATTAAAAAGTAAATTATATTTTTATCAACCGAATGGTCATTTTGAGTGCGCCAACGTGTCCGAGAGGGTCGAAATAGTTAGAAAACACTACCCAGGGGTTTTGTTTGGGTTTCGGGGAATTTTTAGGCCAAACCGGCAACCTAGAAGGGTATTTTGGTAATTTTAAAAATAGGAGAATTAAAACCCACGAATTTTAGAGGTAAATTCTATATTAGAAATAAACCCACTAAGTCCAATATCATCATTTAACAAGTAGTGGGCTACGGGAGTTATAGGGAGAGTCTTAAGAGGTTCCAAAAGAACCCCTAGCCACCATCACCATCTTTGGGAGAAATCTGTAGAGAGAAAGAGGAGAATTAACCTTCAACATCAAATTAGAACATCTAAGGCAAGTGGTTTAATTACATAATTTCAAGGGAATGTTTCCTCCATGCTTAGAATTGAATATAGGTCTTGTATTGAAAGTTTGATGAAAACCCATGAAATTGGAGATATAATTCATAATCTTAGATAGGGATTGCATGTAGACTGGTTATGGATGAATTTCATATCCAAAATATATCTTTTGATGATTTAAAAACGGATTTATAAGGGGTAATTGTAGATATGAAAAATTCTGGGTTTATATTTATAGGGTTTTTGATAAGGTTTGGGAATTATGATGATTACATGTTAATTTAGGAAGCATTGACCCCAAATATATGTTAGAGGGTGACCTAGGAGGACTTAGAGTAGTTTAAAAACGTTAAAACTTAATTGGGATGATCTTAGTGGGGATTTAGAGAAGAGAAATTTGAAGAAAAATGAATTGGAGGAATTTCTGGGCGCAGTCTGCCATCTCGTTAGAAGACCTGCCCAGGTCGTTCGAACGACCTCGTTCGAACGAGTTTCTAACGAGATGATAGTATCCCTTCTAACGAGTTGGTAGTTGTTCGAACGACCCTCGTTCGAACGAGACTTCTAACAAGTTAACAGAATGGACTTTTTGGCCTGTTTTTATTTCAAATGTCCCGTAGACTTATTTAAATGGAGAGATAACCTTCCCTTATTAACTAGTGAGTATAGTTGTGAGAATAGGGTACGTTGAGGGGTAAAACTTAGGATCTTGTAGTAAACCGGATGACATTTGTGGATTTGGAAGAGAGTACCTAATTACGACGTGACAAGAGTTGACAACTTTAATGTATATAAATTGGGGACTTATAAGCGTATGACATTTAAATGGTGATACAAGAACGAGAAGTATACCTCTACTAATATATTGAGATATCTAAGATATGCGAATGCTTAGTATATGTAGTGATCTGTATATAACATACCTCTTGTACTTGCTATCATGGGAGGTCGGCGTTCGATCAGGGCCATCTAATCTTTGTGTTCCTACGGGGGGGTTTAGATTGGTACCTCGAGGACATAAGTCAGAGAAGGACTTATTGAGAAGTTAATAAGTTTGCTGATCATGGGAGCATAGGTATGTGCGTGACCCATGTGATGTGAACTATGTTCGCCTCCATTATTTTTTATTGTTGTTTATTGAAATGATTCTTGAGAGATTCGGAATACGTGGTCCTAATGTACGTGATGTAACGGGATTGGATAGCAGAGTATGTGTGCACCGCAGCCTAGTCTCAGGGTGCTAGTGTTTTATATTTATGATGAGAATAATATACTGTTAATTTAAATGAACTGTCATGTATATATGTGAATATAAATAATAGTAACGTTATGTAAAGATAAGATGGAATATCTCTAGTAAGTAGTATTACTAATACGGGAAACCGAGAATAAATGTAAAGTTCTCTATCTAAATGAAGATGCCGGAATTAAATTGTGAAACGTATAGTAATGTTAGATTTTTGTATTGGACTAGTTAGATATGGGAATAACTAAAATGGGTACGGGTACGTTAGGAGTGCACATATAGTTGAGAGGTGAGTAATTCATGTGAGAGCACGTCCTAACATATATTTTGCATTCATTGTTAAATGTCATTAAAACACTTGCTATATTTTTAAACTGTTTTCACAATCGAGCTCTGACCCGTTTTCTTTCAAATCTATTTTTGTAAAACCTTTTAGGTGCCCAGCCACAAGGACACAAAGTATAGGAGTTCCATTCAGGTGGCGTGATGTAGCTACTGTGTAAGTTACAGGTGAAGCCCTTATACTTTTGACTCACTTGAGTCTATATTGTATAAGTGCTCATCTAGTTTGGAAATTGTGACAAAGTTTTGTCCTCCCTAGAATCCAAAGAACCTCAGAAGTTGGTTTGCTATTTCATCTCTCTATCTTGTAGTGATCAAGAACTTATTGCTAACACTCACACACAGTAGAATTCAATTATTTCATATCATATTGCATAATAATGTGTGTACATATGATGAGTGTGTTTAAATCCCTAAATTGGTATTTTAATAATTTTTTGGGATTTTTTAAACATTTTTAAAATAAGGTTTTCTTAATTAAAACTTGTTTTAAAAAGTTTTGTGGTCTATTTGTAAATATAATTTGTTGATTATATTGGCTTAATGTTACCTTGGGTAGAATCCGAAAGCGGAGTAAACTTGAGGGTGTGGTTTTAATTAACTTTAGACGATCGTTTGTGATCCTGTTATTAACCAACACCTGTCCTCGTCTGATTGGCTGAAGTTGTGTTTCTTTACTGAGTTAAAACAGCGTTTGTTCCTAGCCCTTGGATCATTAACTATTAACGATCGACATGTTATCTTGGTGAATCCCAATACAACACTTTAGACCAATCAGGATTCGTTTAATCACCGCCTTATTAGAACCCTTAGATCTAAGTCAATTTGGCTTGACTTAATCCTGGCCCTTGGTTCTGAGCCAGCCTCTCGAACCTTCTCCTCACCCTATAAAAGGGACCCTATTCTCAGACTTCGAAGACTTCTGCCATTTTCATTTCTTCTGAGAAATTGAGAGAGAGAAGAGAGAAAACACAGAGAGAAGAGAGAGAGTTAGAAACCCTAACCCTGTTCGTCTAAACCTCTTCCAACTAAAATCAAAAACCTTCATACCTCCATATCCAAAACACTTCTCTGAGTGTTCTTGAGAGTTTGAGTTGAGTTTGATTTTGTTGCTGTAACCTCGTGTTCACTAGATCTTATTTTCAACTTAAACGTTTATTCAGATCTGCTTTCTGATTTCATAGAAATTTCAGATCTGAGTTATTCATGTTACATTACACTTAGGTTCATTCTTTATTTCTCATCTTGATAAATATATTGTTGATTATTTTCTCTAAAACGTTTGTTTACTTTGAAATCAACAATAAATGTTTTATATTTCTAGTTCTTGTAAAACTAAACCTTTGACCTAGTTTGGAATCTCACTTGGAGGTTTTCAATCCCGAAAAGTTTTTCTAAATTCTTAGATTGATTAAGACCTTGTCTGTCTTCCTAGAAAGGTATCCGTGGATTCTGGGAATGATTTAAAGGTCAAATAAGGTGAAAAGTTTTGTAAGAAGAAAGAAAAAGAAAAGATTACAACACATAGTGTTACTGTAATTTGTTAGGATTGTTTGTACTTAATAAGTGTGTGTGTGTGTGCATGCATGTGTTAGAAAGCACTTCCACAAAAACTTTCACCCTACAACACGAAAAGTGTTGGTAATAAGATCTTGTGAATAAAGAGTCGACGTAAAGTGCTGGAACAAATCAGAAGTTAACAAACTGGGAGAACTACATCTACAATCAGAACTGCAGAGAAGTTTAAGGACACCAGAGGGTACATTCTTAAACTTATATAGGACTGAGTTGTTTGCATGTTAGTTATATAGTTTGTAACTCATATATTTGTTTTAGTGGGTTTTTCATTTTACTCCGTAGAGGGAGTCGTGGATGTTTCCTCAATTGGTGAGGTTTTACCACGTAAAAAATATCGTGAATATAATATTTCTACATCTCCTGATCTCATTCTTGGTTGTGCTGAGTTTAAGATTTTTAAACTACTTTATAAACCTGTTATTCAATTCTTGAATAGATCTCGTACATACTGATTTATTAAACACATCTTGTGTTCAAATAGTTTGGTTTTTACGAAAAGAGTTTCTTAAAAAAATAGATCGGAGTTACTTAAATAGTTTATTTTTAATAAACGACTTTAGTAACGTTTTTTAATTGGTATTAGAGCTTTGTAAACTGCTTTCAAAAGAGATCCTGTGTTTCTAAAATTGTTTTCTGAAAATCAATTATGGACGAGAAAAATGAAAGATTTGGAAACTTGACCAGACCTCCAATCTTTGATGGAACCAATTTTTCTTACTGGAAAGTAAGGATGATTGCTTTCATTCAAGGAACTTTGGGAGATGATGTCTGGGCCATTGTTGAAAATGGTTATATTTTTCCTACTAAACCAGCCAACGAAGGAAGTAATGAGAGGGTTAAGAAAGCTTTAAGTGAGTTCACTCAAGAAGAGAAACAAGTTTCTCGAAATAATAATAAAGGATAGAATTCCATATTTATGTCTATAAATGAATATGAGTTCAAAATAATCTCATCATGTACCACTTCTAAGGAAGCTTGGGACACCTTGGTCACTGCTCATGAAGGAGATACTAGAGTTAAGGCTGCTAAAACCCAAATGCTTATTCAGTAGTATAACTCCTTAATTATGTCTGAGACTGAGTCATTTGATGACTTCTATATGAACTTGACTAATATTGTGATGAAACTTCATGCTAATGGGGTGACTTATGATGGACATGAAATTGTATCTAAAATTCTAAGATCATTACCACAGAAATTTGATAACAAAAGATATGCTATTGAGGAAATGTGTGATCAAAATCTCACTCCCGAATTACTCAGTAGTAAACTAAGAACTGTGGAAATGGAAATAGAATTTAAGAAACAATTGATACAAACCCATAGGAAACAGAATAGTTCCAATCTTAGCTTCTCTTATAAGTTAACTAAGCCTGAACTTATATTCCCCACTTATGATTCTGATGAGGAATGCAATATAGAGAGTTTGGGCAATCAAATTGCCTTAATTACTAAACAATTTAAGAAAATTATTAAGTTTAGAAACAAAGTGGCAAATAAATAAGGCAATTCAAATTATCCAACTTCCTCTAATCATAGGCCTCATGAGAAAAACCATGACAAAAATCACAAGGACTCTCACATTAGACCTAGTAGAGACCTTAAGAAGACTGAATGCTATAGATGTGGTAAACTGGGGCACATTGCACGAGACTACAGAGTTAACTTGAACACTCAAAACAAACACACTAGAGCTAACATTTGCAAAATATGGGATGACTCAAGTGATTATGAAAAGGAGTAACCTGAGTCATCTGATGTTTTTGATCCTTGCATGTCCTTCTTTGCCAAGATCATATATAATGATGATGTGCTTATTCCTGTGTATGAGAATGCTTCTAGTAACTCTACTCCTTCTATTGAGAATCATGTTTATACTGGTTTAGATGCTTTGATTACTGAGAATGTTGCATATTCTTCCTCGGGGTGTGTTAGTCAAAGGGATAACGATAATGACGATGTCAATGGGTATGTGAGTTTAACAAATGAATCTTTAGGGGTCACTCCACACACCACACTTAGTGACTCGGACAATGAAGACCTCCTGACATTCACACACTTTATGCTAAAACTCTCAAGAAAAGCACTAGATTAGAAAAGGTTGTGAAAGATCTCACTAAGAAGTTAGAAGATCTAAGCCTAATGGTTAAACTAAATGCTGAAAGTATACTACCTAATGTTTGACTCATAAAAGAGAAATCAAAATGTTTGATGAAAAACTCAGAGATTTAAAAGAAACAAATGAAACTCTGGAGAAAAAAATATAAAGGGACATTGTTAGAATTGGAGCAAACTAAGGAAAAGACAGCAACTGTTTTCAAAAAATTTACGAAATTTGAAAATAATTCAAAATGTTTTGATGAATTTGTTGCTGAATTAAAAACCAATTCTGATGATTGAACTGGAATAGGGTTCTGCCCCAATTTGAAAACACAAACAAAATCCTTTGAAACTATCAAGTTTGTGTCAGGTGGTAAAAGACCTATTGAAACATGCCCAGACTTTCATTCTCTAAAAACTGAGTTTGATTCAAAAAATCAAAATTTTAACATTGGTGAATCAAGTTGCTCTAAACATGAAAGTTCACCTAAGGTTAAATACGTCTGCCCTTCTATTAGGAAGAGTGAGTCTGCATTCAAGACTGTCACACCTAGGAATAGAGTTAAGCCTCCAAACTCTTCAAAACCTTTGTTTAGAGACTTTCCTAAGGAGAACCCTATTATGAGCAATCTTTATTGCTCCTACTGAGACATTTATGGTCACTATTTTGATGATTGTTATGCTAGGAGACTCGTAAAACCTACCTATAATCCTTATATCTATCAGAACTTTAACTATTCTAGGAGGAGCCGCAACAATTATATACTTACTAGACAGCCAGATAGAAACTCTAATATTAGATAGAGAAAGATGAAGCCTAAAAGAACACTTACTAGAAGGAATCCTAAGCACTTTCTTAAACCAAATGCCCAAGTCCTTCACAAATTTCAAAATCATGCGCCAAAAATGTTTTTCAGCAAAAATCCAAAGCTCGCAAATTTTATCAATTAAGAGGTAATAAGCGCAAGATGAAAACTAATGCAATTTGGGTTAGAAAAGATGATCTATTACCTCAGATGAAGTGTAATGTTGTTTTTACTACTTTAAAAGATGGAGACACATCATCTGGTTGGTATTTAGACTCTGGATGTTCTAAGCATATGACTGGGGATGAAACTAAACTTTTAAACAAAACCAGCTTTGCTGGTGGTAAAGTCATTTTTGGTGATGGAGTTTCATCTCAAATCATAGGCAAAGGAACTCTCCAAGAAGATGTGATTCCTATTCTACAAGATGTTCTTCTAGTCAAAGATCTTATTGAAAATTTACTTAGCATATCGCAATTTTGTGACTCAGATCATACTGTTACCTTTTCAAAGAAAAATTGCAAAATTTTAAATGAAAAAGGTGAATGCATAATTACTGAATTCTGAACTCCTGACAATTGCTACACTGTCATGAACAATTCTGAAATTTATAATGTTGCCAGAATGGATGACAATGAGATATGGCATAACAGAATGGGTCATATAAATTACGATAACCTTAGTAGACTGACCTCTCAGGAATAGTTAGAGGAGTTCCTAAAATCAAACTTATACCCAATCTTATATGTGGTTCCTGTCAAGAAGGTAAAATTGTTAAGGCACCTCATAAGAAAGTCAAAGATATTCTTACCTCTAATCCCTTAGAACTCATTCATATGGACCTAATGGGTCCCTCCCAAACTGTTAGTCTTTCTGGACACAGTTACATCCTAGTTATGGTTGATGACTTCACTAGATTTACATGGGTAGCCTTCTTAAAACAAAAGTCTGAAACATTTCAAACTTTCCTAAAAATTCTTCTTAGGGTTGAGAATGAGAAGGATACTCAAGTGAATATAATTCGTAGTGATAGAAGTGGTGAATTCAAAGACACTGGTATTGTAGAATACTATGACTACAATGGTTATAAACACGAGCTCAGTGCTCCTAAGACCCCTCAACAGAATGGTATTACGGAGAGAAAGAATCGTACCCTTCAGGAGATGGCACATGTTATGTTACATGCTAAGAATTTACCTAAATATTTTTGGGTAGAGTCCATTAGTACTGCTTGTCATATTATAAATAGGGTCTATCTTAGAAAGAATTCCAAACAAACCCCCTATGAACTTTGGTACAATAAAAAGCCTAATCTCAAATATCTTAGAACCTTTGGCAGTACTTGTTACGTATGAAAATATAGGGAACACTTATCCAAATTTGAGAGCCGGGGAGATAAAGCCATATTTTTAGGATATTCGCCTAACAGTAGAGCCTATCGAGTGTATAATCTTCGCACTAAAACTTTGATGGAATCCATAAATATAATTTTTAGTGACACTACTGTAGAAAGCAAGATTAGTGAATTTACTATTGAGGAAGAGTCTACAAATATTTTGGAAAATGACTCCTCTACAATGGATAATTCTTTACCTATTGAGACACCTGAGGTACCTAACTGGGTTTCTAAAGATCATCCCATAAATAACGTAGTTGGTAACCCTAGTGAGCCAGTGCGTACAAGATCCCAACTTAGAAATTATGCACATTATGCATGTTTTGTTTCCCTTGTGGAACCAAAGAATGTAAATGAGGCATGGAATGACTCTCACTGGATTTCTGCTATGCAGGAAGAACTTTTACAATTTGTCATTCATGATGTTTGGTATCTTGTTCCACGTCCTGATCACAAAAAGGTTGTTGGCACACGTTGGATTTTCAAAAATAAAACTGATGAAAATGGGATAATAATTAGAAATAAAGCTAGATTAGTTGCTCAAGGATACTCTCAAATAGAAGGAATAGATTTTAACAAGACCTTTACTCCTGTTACTCGTTTAGAATCTGTTCGTTTGCTTTTTGCTATAGCTTGCCACATGCACTTTACGCTATACCAAATGGATGTCAAATCTCCGTTCCTTAATGGTATATTGGCTGAAGAAACCTATGTAGAACAACCTAAAGGAATCATTGACCCTAAACATCCAAATCATGTATTTCGTCTGAAAAAGGCTTTGTATGGCCTTAAATAAGCTCCTAGAGCTTGGTATGAGCGTCTTTCCAGTTTTCTTTTAGATAAAGGTTTTAAAAGAGGCGAAAATGACCAAACCCCTTTTGTCAAACATTTTGACAAACACATCACTATTGCTCAAGTTTATGTGGATGATATTATTTTTGGATCAACTTCTCCCTCAGAAGTCAAATCCTTCTCTCAAACTATGCATAAGGAATTTCAAATGACCCTTATGGGGGAGCTACAATTCTTCTTAGGCCTTCAAGTCAAACAAAATTCAGATGGATTATTTGTATCGCAATCTAAGTACGCTTTAGAGATAGTAAAGAAATTTGGCCTCGAGAGTGCTAAAGATGCTAAAACGCCCATGAGTACTACGCTAAAACTTTTCAAGATGAAAATGGAACATCTGTAGATCCTACTCTGTATCGTAATATGATAGGCACCTTACTATATCTTACTGCCTCGCGTCCTGATATTATGTATGCTGTGTGTGTATGTGCTCGATATCAAAGTAACCCTAAAGAGAGACACTTGAATGCTGTTAAACGTATCATTAAATATGTAAAAGGCACTCTAAATCTAGGACTTTGGTACACTAATGACACACCAAGCACTATAATTGGGTACACTGATGCCGGCTGGGGCTGGGTGTACTGATGATAGTAAAAGCACATCAGGAGCATGTTATTATATAGGTAATAACTTGGTAGGATGGAGTAGTAAAAAACAAAACTGCACATCACTCTCAACAGCTGAATCTGAATACATAGCCGCTGGTAGCTGTTGTTCTCAATTAATGTGGCTTAAACAAATGCTAAGTGATTATGGTATTCAAGAAAACCAATTGCATCTCTATTGTGATAATCAAAGTGCGATTAATATTTCTAAAAACCCTGTTCAACACTCGCGAACAAACCATATTAAAATAAGACATCATTTTATACGCGAATTAGTTGAATCTACGGAATTAAAAATCAATTATCTTCCTACAGATCTACAACTCGCAGATATATTTACCAAACCTCTAGATTATAATAGATTCATTTCATTACGAAAATCTATTGCTATGGTTTATGCTGACTAATCATTTTGCTGTTTATCCAAGTTTTTCCCTTTGTCCATTTGAGACAAAATAGGGGAGAAAATTTAGTCTATTCAAATCTTACATATGCTAAACAACTTGATCTTAGTGATTTATTGCAGGTTCTTATTGTACAGTTACTCTCAACAGTTGTAATAGGGTATTCATATGTACTTAGTTGAGTTATGTACTTTTTGATTTCTAGGAATTGGGTAGATAGAATTTTGATAGGAATAAGTTTTTCTTATTTTCTTGTTGCCATAGGAGTCCAAGATGATCAAAGGATATTTCGTCTCATATTTCCAAAGGGGGAGATTGAAGCCCTTATACTTTTGACTCACTTGAGTCTATATTGTATAAGTGCTCATCTAGTTTGGAAATTGTGACAAAATTGTGTCCTCCCTAGAATCCAAAGAACCTCAGAAGTTGGTTTGCTATTTCATCTCTCTATCTTGTAGTTATCAAGAACCTATTGCCAACACTCACACACAGTAGAATTCAATTATTGCATATCATATTGCATAATAATGTGTGTACATATGATGAGTGTGTTTAAATCCCTAAATTGGTATTTTAATAATTTTTTGGGATTTTTTAAACATTTTTAAAATAAGGTTTTCTTAATTAAAACTTGTTTTAAAAAGTTTTGTGGTCAATTTGTAAATATAATTTGTTGATTATATTGGCTTAATGTTACCTTGGGTAGAATCCGAAAGCGGAGTAAATTTGAGGGTGTGGTTTTAATTAACTTTAGACGCACGTTTGTGATCCTGTTATTGACCAAAACCTGTCCTCGTCTGATTGGCTGAAGTTGTGTTTCTTTACTGAGTTAAAAGAGCGTTTGTTCCTAGCCCTTGGATCATTAGCTATCAACTATCTTCATGTTATCTTGGTGAATCCCAGTACAACACTTTAGATCAATCAGGATTCGTTTAATCACCACCTTATTAGAACCTTTCGATCTAATTCAATTTGGCTTGACTTAATCCTGGCCCTTGGTTCTGAGCCAGCCTCTCGAACCTTCTCCTCACCCTATAAAAGGGACCCTATTCTCAAACCTCGAAGACTTCTGCCATTTTCATTTCTTCTGAGAAATTGAGAGAGAGAAGAGAGAAGAGAGAAAACACAGATAGAAGAGAGAGAGTTAGAAACCCTAACCCTGTTCGTCTAAACCTCTTCCAACTAAAATAAAACACCTTCATACCTCCATATCCAAAACACTTCTATGAGTGTTCTTGAGAGTTTGAGAGTTTGAGTTGAGTTTGTTTTTGTTGCTGTAACCTTGTGTTCACTATATCTTATTTTCAACTTAAACGTTTATTCAGATCTGCTTTCTGATTTCATAGAAATTTCCGATCTGAGTTATTCATGTGACATTACACTTAGGTTCATTCTTTATTTCTCATCTTGAGAAATGTATTATTGATTATTTTCTCTAAAACGTTTGTTTACTTTGAAATCAACAATAAATGTTTTTTGTTTCTAGTTTTTGTAAAACTAAACCTTTGACCTAGTTTGGAATCTCACTTGGAGGTTTTAAATATCGAAAAGTTTTTCTAAATTCTGAGATTGATTAAGACCTTGTCTGTCTTCCTAGCAAGGTATCCATGGATTCTGGGAATGATTTAAAGGTCAAATAAGGTGAAAAGTTGTGTAAGAAGAAAGAAAAAGAAAAGATCACAGCATATAGTGTTACTGTAATTTGGTAGGACTGTTTGTACTTAATAAGTGTGTGTGTGTGTGTGTGTGTGTGTGTGCATGCATGTGTTAGAAAGCACTTCCACAAACACGTTCACCCTACAACACGAAAAGTGTTGGTAATAAGATCTTGTGAATAAAGAGTCGACGTAAACAAATCAGAAGTAAACAAACTGGGAGAACTACATCTACAATCAGAACTGCAGAGAAGTTTAAGGACACCAGAGGGTACATTCCTAAACTTATATAGGTCTGAGTTGTTTGCATGTTAGTTATATAGTTTGTAACTCATATATTTGTTTTAGTGGATTTTTCATTTTACTCCATAGAGGGAGTCGTGGATGTTTCCTCAATTGGTGAGGTTTTACCACGTAAAAAATATTGTGAACATAATATTTATACATCTCCTCATCTCATTCTTGGTTGTGCTGAGTTTAAGATTTTTAAACTACTTTATAAACCTGTTATTCAATTCTTGAATAGATCTCGTACATACTGATTTATTAAACACATCTTGTGTTCAAATAGTTTGGTTTTTACGAAAAGAGTTTCTTAAAAAAACAGATCGGAGTTACTTAAATAGTTTATTTTTAATAAACGGCTTTAGTAACGTTTTTCAACAGGACCTTGACAATAGACGCCTCCATTTTCGATCTTGACTCCATTATCAAATTTTCTCATTGGTTGGGCATGTCGCCCCATTTCTTTTAGAGACATCTTACTTATTCAGTTATTTCAGATTTTGGGTTGTAATTAATTTAGTGATGCAGACTTGGTATTTGTTTATTCCTGTATTCGAATTGTTGTTAGGAGTATTCCTCCAGACTCATCATTAATTTATGGTTCTTCTATTATGATCATGTGTGGAGTTTATGTTAGCATTTCATAATTTACTTATTGCATGTTAATCGGATTTAATTAAAATTGACAACTCACTTTTTAAATATTAGGTGGCTAGTAATTGTTAAAACGTTTTCGACAGTGATGCTATGAACTGGACCAACTTGACATTTTGTATTAATTTGAATAAAGGAGTAGCTACCCGGTATTTAATTAGTCGGGGTGTCACAGGTGGTATCAAAGCATCAGGTTCTAGTGTCCTTAGGATCTGTACGGCTTGTTTTGTTTTCGCTGAGCTTTCTTTGATGTAGAGCCCTATATTTTAGGACTATTGTATTCTTTTGTGCACGTTTCGCTCTTCAGCTATGTTGAGATAATAACTGCGAACTTATAAGACTTTACTCTCATTTCATATGCCTCCACGACGTGTGCAGCAAGTTCCTAAGGGTGCTCAGATCGAGCCACAACATGCACCAGTTTAGGGGACCATGAATGCCGCAGAGATTGCAACTATTGTAGCGTAAGCGGTAAATACCGCCCTAGCCTTTGTACAGTAGGCACCACCTCAGGCGCCAGTAGCCGCGCTAGTTTAGGCTCATGCATTTCCGTCTTCTTAGGAATGCGTTCGTGATTCTTTTCCGAAAGCACATTGACCAAGCATAAATTCTTCTGAATTTATCCCCTTAAGTTAGTGATTTTGATATCCCGAACAAGGTAATTGAATCATTTTTATTCCATATCATTGCCATTGATTGTTTTTCACAATTTCTCCGAATTTCGTGTATTTCTGATGGATTTTACAGGAATTTAGTGCAAAAAAAGAGAGAAAGAAACCATAAGAAAGGAAAGGAAGAAAAGTCAAACGGAAAAAGCGTAAATTTCTATCCATAATTCGAATTCGACACCTAAAGGGAAGTTGAAGTGCTTGATTTCACAAGAATATCGGAAGAAACAACACTCAAATCGGAGCTCGAGATCAAAAGTTATGGCCAGTCAAAGATGAAAGATAAAGTCAAGATGGAAGAAAATCGGGCCAATACGGTGGGAAACGGACCGATCCAAAATGATCCAAGTCCAGTAGACCCCGGGTGGATGACAAATCGATGATAGCAGAAGCGATCCGGTGGGGACCGGACCGGTCCCGTCATGCGAAATCCTGGCATTTATTGTGAAGATTTTGATGTGCATAGCTAGTGAAATCTTGCGCCACAAGCAACTCTAGCTGTCTAATTCGTAGTACTTAGATCTATTATAGCCCATGCCCTACCTTATTCTAGGGAGGTCGATTTTAGGTCAATTTTAGAGAGAGAAATTCAGAAGTTAGGAAATTTTCATAGGAGTTTTCATAAACCCTAGTTTGTAAGGTTGAGAGAGTGACTACAATTTCTGGATTCAAGTCTTTTCCTGTTGCTGAAATCAAGTATAACAATTCCATTCTCTTAGTTGGTATCTATGTTAGTTAAATTTCAATTGCTTTGCAAATTATTTTCAATAGTTGTTAGATCTATAATTCTGTGTATGAAGTTGTTCTTTAATCAAATCATGTCTAGATAAATTCTTAAGGGCTGGGGTACATGAACTCACTCCGAGGCAAATTACTTATATAGAAAATAGAGGGTAAATTAAATTCTGACCGAATCGTGAATAAAAATTATACAAACATAGTCAATCTTTTAATCTCTCTTGCCCTAGGCACTTGAGATGTTTAAGAACGCTTTGTGAGTGTAATTTTTCATTCACCGCTTTATATTTACCTTTGATTTCATATGATGAGGGCTAGATCCTTCATATATGTAATGCTTAGGATTTATAAAGGCTGGATTTAGTTAAGAATTTTAATTTTCAATTCTAGTGTTCTATACGGTAATTCGTTAAGGTTTGAGGGATTGTACCCTACCCTATTTTCTCTCATTTTTCAATCTAATTTCTTCACAATTTTTAGTTTCTTTTTCTTGAAAGAAATTTTTATTTCACTAGAAATTTCCCAATCATTAATCATCTTTTCATATTTCTTTTGAGGAATCATTTAAAGATTTAATAACTTCTCCTACACAAGTGCCAATTATTGATCCCTGTGGATACGATCCCGACTTGTCGGATTATTACTAACGCGACAGGCTTGCACTTGAGCCTAGAGAAAATGCACTTTTAAGACAAATTCTTAGTCGCGTAAAGTTTTTGGCGCCGTTGCCGGGTATTATCAATTGGTATAATTTAGGAAAGTGATTTTAATCTACAAGTGATTTCAAAAAATATATATATATATATATATATATATATATATATATATATATATTCTTTTTACATCTCATATCTTATGCGCTTATATGCAGAATTCATCTTCCACCTAAGTTCAACAAAATCCTATTGCCGAAGCAAATTCTGAAAATTCTCATACCACTGACTCTCCTCATTTTTGGGTTCCACCTCCTTCGCCTAACAATTCAATCACAAGTCACTCATCGAGTCAAACACTGAGTGAGAATTCTGAATCTTTCGGTCGTAATATGTTGGTACACAGTAATGTTGGTGTTGGTGCTGGAGAGGATGAGATACCATAACTTTCCATGAAAGATTTGTTATTTCCATAGAGAACTGTTACCCCTGGTTGCATTTTACTCCCGTATAATGCCGGTCAGTTCCACTTTCGAAATGGTATGATTCAAATTCTTCCCACATTTCATGGGATGGATTCGGAAAAACCATAACTCCATATTAGAGAGTTCGAGGAATAATGTGAGACGTTTGGTGACCAAGATTTCCCACAAGATGTTATCCGGTTAAAGATTTTCCCTTTTTCCTTAAAGGATAAAGCTAAAACTTTGTTATGGTCGCTACCCCCAAATTCGGTGTTATCTTGGAGAGATATGCAAACCAAGTTCCTCTCCAAATTCTTTCCACAACACAAAATCAATTCTGTCAAGGCACAAATACAATCCTTTCGACAAAATGAGAATGAGGCATTTAACAAGTGTTGGGAGAGATTTCAGGAGTTAGTTAATGCTTGCCCACATCATGGATTTTAAAAACATCATTTGATTTCATTTTTCCATCAAGGCCTTACTTTAGCATCTAAACAACTTGTTCAAACCATGTGCGAAAGATCTTTTTGGGAGTTAGACTCAAGCGATGCTGAGGCTCATCTGAAATATGTAGCAGAGACTACCCAAGCATGGGATATTTCTGATCCCAATAGTCAAAATACAAATAGACTGCTGCATCCGGTATCTATCACTTGGACAAGGACACTTTGTTAGATAAAAAATTTGACCAATTGGAGAAGAATTTTAGAGACATAATTGAAGTGCGATTGAGAGAAGTAGCTGGACTCGTGCAAGCCGGGAAGGAGAAAGTGTGTGCCATTTGTGCTGCAGGCCATTCTACCAAATGATGTCCTACCATCCCTGCATACAAGGCAATGTACACTGAGCAAGTTGAGGCAATAGGGGGATTTCGCGGAAATTATAATGCACAGCAAGGGAATTCATACAATCAATCGTGGAGGAATAACCCTGGTTTCAACTATGGACAACCACAAGGGGGGATGGCTCCTAACCCACATATGACTCTACCACCACCTCCTCAATTTCAGCAAGTGGCTCCTCCGATGCCAAATCCTATGCAGGTACCACCTCCTGGTCCTTATGTTGCTCCACCTAGGCGATCTCTTCAAGATAACCTGAATCAATTCATCCAATCTCAAAAAGAGAACAATGCTAAATATGATCGAATGTTCACTGAAATTCATACTAGCATTTCTAGGTTGCAATCTGCAGTGAATACTCAGGAGAAGGGTAAATTCCCAGCCCAAGGCCAAAGACCTCCTCTTCAAGGACAACCCACGATTAGCTCCACATCATCAGATTTTCCAGAAAAATGTCAAGCTGTTACTACTCTTCATAGTGCCCGCGTAATTGATCTAGCACCAAAACTTCCGAAGGAGAAAGATGAGGGAGTTGAACCTGAAATTCCTAAGGAATATAAAACTTCCAAGTCTACTGAGACTCCATCGGATACGGAAGATAAAGATGAGGGAGTTGAATCCGAAATTGAAGTCAAACTGCCAACTGATGCTCCGTTTCCTCAACGCTTAGCTCCACCCAAAAAAGGGGCGTCGCGTACAGAAGTGTTGGATGTCTTGAAGCAAGTAAAATTGAACTTGCCGTTCCTTGATGCTATTCAACAAATTCCAGCATATGCTAAGGTCATCAAAGATCTTTTGACTATCAAACGACGGCTCAAGGTGAAGAAGAATGTTTTCTTGGCACAAAATGTAAGCTCGGTCCTTCTCAATGATCTTCCACCAAAATTCAAGGATAATGGTGCACCCACAATTTCATGTGTCATTGGAGAAAAAAGAGTGGAAAAAACATTGCTTGACTTAGATGCGAGTGTAAAAATCCTTCCATACTCCATCTATAAATAGCTTGATTTAGGTGATTTAAAACCTACCCGAATCACTCTACAGTTAGCTGATCGAACAGTGAAAGTGCCTCATGGAGTTGTAGAGGATGTGATAGTTCAAGTGGACACGTTCTACTTCCCTGTTGATTTCGTCATTTGGGACACTGAGCCTGCTCCTCATGCGAGAAATCATGTTCCAATAATATTAGGCCGTCCTTTTTTAGCTACTGCTAATGCTTTGATCAATACACGGAATGGCTAAATGCAACTCACTTTTGGAAACATGACTCTCGAGACCAATATTTTCAATGTCGCTAACCAAATGGGTGATGAGGATGAAATTCTTGAGGTTGATCTTATTGAAAAAGTGGTGGATGAACACATCGAAAAAATCATAGGAGGAGATGCACTAGAAGTGTGTTTAGTGCAAAGTGGTGAGAAAAAGAGTCGTTATACTGCGTTTGAGCGTGAGGTGGAAGAGTTGGAAATTTGGTTACAAGAAGAAGAGAGTTTTGAGAGTTTAAGAGATGTTGACTGGATTTCTAGGTTTGAAGAATTGCCTCCGAGGGAGACAACCATGATTCCCTTTGAAAATAGATTTACTAGTATTGAGCTGAAGAAACTACCCTCACATGTCAAATATGCTTTTCTGGGAGATAATGATACATTTCCTATTGTTGTTTCTTCCAGTTAAAAAAAGAGCAAGAGGGTATGTTGTTGGATGTGTTACGGAAGCATAAAAATGCTTTTGGTTGGACTATAGCAGATTTGAAAGGTATAAGTCCATTGATTTGTACCCATAAAATCCATCTTGAGGAAGAGGTGAAGCCCTCGTGTGAGATGCAAAGGCGATTAAACCCAACCATAAAAGATGTTGTAAGAGCGGAAATCATCAAATTGCTAGATGTTGGGATTATCTATCCCATTTCTGATAGTAAATGGGTGAGCCCAATTCAGGTCGTTCCAAAAAAATCAGGTATGACCGTGGTTGAAAACGTCAAGGGCGAACTAATACCTCAACCCACCACCACCGGGTGGCGTGTATGCATTGACTATCGAAATCTCAATGCTGGAACCAGAAAAGACCATTTTCCCTTACCGTTCATCGATCAAGTGATTGAACGAGTGGCGGGCCATCCTTACTACTGTTTCCTAGATGGGTATTCTGGTTATAATCAGATTGAAGTGGATGTACTTGATCAAGAAAAGATGACTTTTACATGTCCGTTTGGTACGTTTGCCTATAAATGTATTCCATTTGGGTTATGTAATGCGCCAACAACTTTTCAAAGGTGCATGCTAAGTCTCTTTAGCGACATGATTGAAAAAGGTCTTGAGTGTTCATGGACGATTTCAGCGTTTTCGGTCCATCTTTCGACCAATGTTTAGCTAATCTTGAAAGAGTTCTATTCCGGTGTGTTGAAAAAGACTTAGTCCTCAATTGGGAAAAATGTCATTTTATGGTTACCGAGGGCGTAGTTTTAAGCCACATAGTCTCATCTAGGGGGATTGAAGTTGATCGAGAAAAAATCGAAGTAATAGTTGAGTTACCCCCTCCGAAATCACTTAAAGATGTGAGGTCCTTTCTAGGCCATGCTGGATTTATCAAAGACTTTAGCACCATCGCTAGACCTTTGAGTAATTTTCTCATGAAGGAAACTCCTTTTGAATGGAATAAAGCATGTCAATAGTCTTTTGATAAACTTAAAAGCATGCTAATTTTCACTCCTATCATGCAAGCTCCTGATTGGTCACTCCCATTGGAGCTTATGTGTGATGCAAGTGACTACGCAATTGGGGCCGTTCTTGGACAGAGAAAAGACAAGAAAGCTCATGTTATTTACTATGCTAGCAGAACATTATCTGCCCCTCAGCTTAATTACTCTACTACAGAGAAAGAGTTACTAGGAGTCATTTTTGCTCTAGATAAATTCCGCTCTTACATTGTTTGGTCTCCCATCATTTGTTTCACTGATCATTCGTCTCTTAAATATCTCTTGAGTAAGAAAGATGCCAAACCCCGTCTAATCAGGTGTATCATACTCTTACAAGAGTTTAATCTCTCGATTCAAGATAAGAAAGGAGTAAAAAACGTCGTTGCTGACCATTTTTCATGACTCTCGTCCGACGTACTTATTGATCCCATTACCATAGACGAGTATTTTCCGGATGAAAATCTATTTTCTACTTCTTCTCTCCCCTGGTTTGAGGATATATTCAATTACCTTGTCACTGGAATTGTTCCCTCTAATTGGACTCAACAAGAGAGAAGGGAGTTCATTATATGGTCACGCATGTTCTTTTATGATGATCCATATTTGTTTAAGTATTGTGCTGATCAAATCATCCGGAGATGTGTACCTGATGAAGAAATCCAAGGGGTAATTCGATTATGTCATTCGGAAGCATGTGGAGATCATTTTTCCAAAAATAAAACTGCTGTAAAAATCCTTCAAAGTGGTCTCTACTGGCCCACAATCTTCCGGGATGTGAATACTTTTTATAAATCATGCGATAGATACCAAAGAATGGGAGCTATTACTCGTCGTGACATGATACCATTAACCCCAATTATAGTCTTAGAGTTGTTTGATTGTTGGGGTATTGACTTCATGGGGCCCTTTCCACCTTCTTTTGGTTTTCTATACATCCTTGTCGCTGTAGACTACGTCTCAAAATGGGTAGAGGCCATAGATACAAGGACAAATGACAATAAGGTGGTGATAAAATTCATTCAAGAAAATGTACTTTCTCGTTTTGGAATGCCTAAGGCCATAATCAGTGATAATGGAACCCATTTTTGCAATAGGCCTATGGAGAAGCTAATGAGAAAGTATGGAGTTGTCCATAAAGTTGGAACAACTTATCACCCTCAATCGAATGGCCAAGCCGAGCTCGCCAATCGGGAAATTAAAAATATCTTGGAAAAGACAGTCGAACCTAATAGAAAAGACTGGTCTCTCAGATTGAATGATGCGCTATGGGCATACAAAACAGCATACAAGAATCCCCTTAGCATATCCCCATTTCGATTTGTGTATGGCAAGCCTTGTCATCTTCCAGTTGAGATCGAACACAAAGCGTATTGGGCTATAAAAAGGGTGAACTTCAATATGGATAAAGCCAGTGAAACACGTAAACTTCAGTTGAACAAGTTGGAAGAAATACGCAATGATGCGTATGAAAGTGCTAAAATATCCAAAGATCGAATGAAACGAGCTCATGACAGAATCATTCGTAGGAAAGAGTTTCATTCGGGACAAAAAGTACTTCTTTACAAGTCGAGGTCGCACTTATTTCTTGGAAAATTGCGGTCAAGATGGTCGGGTCCATTCACTATGAAAGAGGTATTTCCCCATGGAGCTGTTGAACTCAAAGATGAGAAAGGGGGAAACACATTTAAGGTCAACGGACATCGTATCAAGCCGTATATGGAAGCAATCGTCAATGAAGCCGACACAATCTGGTTGTCAGACCCCATTTATGGGGATTGACTAAAAAAGAAAGGTGAGGTCGTCGCACCCCCGACATGTATGGCGTGATTGTTGTACATAAGAGTCTTAGGAGTTAGGAGTTAGGAGTTAGGAATCGTAAGTACGTGTTAGGCCCGGGGTAGTGAATCCAAGGATTTTAGGGGTGTTAAGTTTTCGATGAGCATTGCGGGAATTTTGAAGTGAGAGAAGTTGTAAAGGAATAATTGGAATGGAGAAAAGGAGCATAAACAGTGAGAAGAATAGAGAAAAGCAAAATCTGAGAATTCAGAAGACCGGATCGGTCCGGTCCTGAATTAATAGAACCGATCCGGTTAAGTCGGATCGGTCCGGTCCTACAACCAGATAGGTCCGATAATCTGCAGAATGCTACTTCCTGAGGTTCACACCTCTTCAATCCAAACCAAATTCATTCCCTCAATCCCTTCTTTTCCCCCAAAAATTCGTCCTGCCTATTTCCCCCCATCCACTCCCTCGTATTTCATTATCAATCCTATAAATACATCTATCCCACACCCCATTTTCCTTCACACCTCCATATCCTCTCTTCTCTCTCACTTTCTGTCTACTCCTTCCATACCCATGGCCTCTCCCCAGAAATATACCTCCATTGAAGTCCTGCCCGACGGTAATGGAGAATACCGTTCTCGCCGTGAAGCCAATTGGTACCGGCGGTTTTTTAGCCCAACCCGAAAAATTCACATTGAGCGTCAAATACTTTGGGATCAACTGCCTAATTCTATCACAACCATGTTCATGACAAGAGGCTGGTGCAGATTTTTTAATGAACCATATGAGGCAGTTTGGGAAAATGAAGTGCGTCAATTTTACGGTTCGCTTGTCCGTACCGCTGAATTCGAATCCCAAGATTTTGTGGATTCCACACCAATATCATTCTCACCTGAAATTCTGGCCCAGAAACTCGAGTCTTACGGTGTGACCACTCCAGATCAATTTGATTATCCTAGTGCCGTTCTCACCAAGGCAGTTTTCATCTCAAGAATCGAGCCCGGCGCAGTTTGGAATACCGAGACCTTTCCTGTTGGTCGGTTATCCGATAAGGCACGGTTCACGTTTCACATTGTTTGTGCCAATATTTTGCAAACCTCCAATGATTCAGCAATGCACCCGCGTCAAGATACAATGATGTATCACTTGTTTGACCATGCAACTGTTATCAATTTGGCCCGTACATTTTACACTGATATTCTCTTTGTGGCTTACGATAAAAAGGGCCAGGCACCTCTTCCTTATGGTCGTCTCATTACATCCTTGCTTAAGGATGCCGGGATTGAAGCACCCCAAGATCTTATAAACTTACCTAAGCCATTAGGGCAAGAATCCCGCACTCGAAGTGAAAGGCAAATTCAGCTAATCCGTGCAAGGCGCATTGGCGATTCGAGTGATGAGGAGACCGATGAGGAAGATGGCATTGCTGATGAGGATGTTGAGATGGCAGAAGGGGAGGAGGACGAATATGATGAAATCGCTGATCCAGATTATGTTTAGATTGGTACGGGTTTGACTGAGCGCGTTCTCTCCCTTGAAACACAATTCGACGGGTTCGTGACGTTCTACGAGAGGGATATGAGTTTGGTCCTCCGTATGCAGGCGGACTTGTACCTTCTTCAGTTGGGTCCCGAGTCCCCCCTTCCTCCTTACTATTACAATCCTTATGATCCTGCTGCTCCTGAACCTTCCCGTCCCCTAGCCGCCCCTTAGGATGCCTCGCTACCCCTTTATGTTTTATTATTTATGTTTGTGATGCTTTGTTTACAAAGTTGTGTTGTATTATACAGTTTTCATTATGATATTTGCTTGTTTTATTTATCGCACTCCTAATGTTGTCTTCTTTATCTCTCTCGTCCATTTGATTGAGGACAATGCAAATCACTAAGCTAGGGGGGATGATAAGTGCGTATTCATAAAACTTCGCATATAAATATTTTTCTTCAAAATAAATAAAAATTAGAATTTAAAATTATCAAAAATATCACCTTTATTCTATTTAAAGTCTCAAATTGTTAACAATCAAAATGCACTAAGCCAAAATTGACCGAAGATGGAAATTGAAAGAAAATTGACGACTTTACGAATAAGTGTGGTGATTGATCAAACCCGGTGAGATTTCGAGCCTTTCAATTTTTTATGAGTTTTTAAATCAATCCGAGTTTATGATTAACAAGTTCTTTTCAGCATTTTATTAAGTCGTTGATGATCTCAATCCTTTGTTTTGATCGGTTATGGGAAATGTGTGAAATGTTGTCTCGAAATTCGTGGTAAATATATCTCTAAACTTAATTAATCTCGAGATGCATATGGTAATGTGATTAGCAATTTGGACAATGAAGTAGGCCCTCTTTTGTTTAACCCAAAAATATTAGCCATAAAAAGTTGTGAAAAATAAAATTATCCCTTTACAACCCATTTTGAGCCTAATATAATATTTCCCTTTCGTTTGATAACCCGAAAAAATCAAATAGCCTGGAATTATGAAAATGGAATATTCATTAAGTCCGAAAAGTGCAACAAAAAGGGGCAAGAAAAAAAATAGATATGCTCAACAAAAGTTGCAAGAAAAGAAAAATAGCAAGAAAAAAGAAGAAGAAAAAAATAAAAATAGAAAAAGAAAGAGAAAAATCAGCAAATGCCGAAAAAAAGCACTAATGGACGTCATAGGAAATTTTCCAATTCTGAACATTCCATCCATTTCCATTTTTACCCTTTACACTTTTTAACCCGAAAAGTCCTAACCTAGTCTGAATGGCGAAATTAATTAATGCATGGAGAGCTAAGACATGAAAAGATAATATGAGAGATTAAATGGTGTGAACTAGAGGTGATGTTCCCATTTCCTAATAGCTGTATTTCGATGATGAGATATTTTCACCATATATTTCCTTCTTTTTAATTTTGTATGTGTGAATTTGTGTCCATTATATTTACTCTTTATATCATCCATACCGAGAGAAAATAACCACAATCCGAGTGATTCGTTTGTGAGTGCATCCGTAAGAATTTGAATCAAAACGAATTTTCAGAAAGTAACGTAATGCTCAATCGGTGGAAATTTGAAGTTTAATTTTTGGCTTTGCACACACACACTATGGTTTGAGACAATTGAATATGAATTTATGGTGAGTATTTTTCGAAAAGTTTAAATTGTACAATTTTTAAGTATTTTGATATTTATTTGAGTCAATAAAGAATTTTGTGGGTATATTCACTGCAAACCCTCACGAGACAAAACTCGTCCTACTAGGGTAACCTAGGGGTTTAAAGTCTTGTTGTATACGCTAAATGAAATCGCTTGCCTGCGAAAAAGGTATTCTATCCTAATAAAAGAGTGGAGCATAAAACTAATTTCTTTTACATTGCCCGGGACGTGCAAAGTCCTAAGTTAGGAGGATTTGACCAAGCATAAATTCTTCTGAATTTATCCCCTTAAGTTAGTGATTTTGATATCTCGAACAAGGTAATTGAATCATTTTTATTCCATATCATTGCCATTGATTGTTTCTAACAATTTCCACGAGTTTCGTGTATTTCTGATGGATTTTACAGGAATTTAGTGCAAGAAAAGAGAGAAAGAAATCGGAAGAAAGGAAAGGAAGAAAAGTCAAAGGGCAAAAGCATAAATTTCTATCCGGAATTCGAATTCGACACCTAAAGGGAAGTTGAAGTGCTTGATTTGACAAGAATATCGGAAGAAACGACACTCAAATCGGAGCTTGAGATCAAAAGTTATGGCCAGTCAAAGATGAAAGAGAAAAGTCAACATGGAAGAAAATCGGACCGATCCGGTGGGAACCGGACCGATCCGAAATAATCCAAGTCTAGTAGACCCCGGATGGATGACAAACTGATGACAGCAGAACCGATCCGGTGGGGACCGGACCGATCCGGTAGAATAAAAAAGAACCGATCCGGTGGCTGAAAAATGGACCGATCCGAGGGATATCCGGACCGGTCCGGTCATGCGAAATCCTGGCATTTATTGTAAAGATTTTTATGTGCATAGCTGGTGAAATCTTGCGCCACAAGCAACTCTAGCTGTCTAATTCGTAGTACTTGGAGCTATAAAAGCCCATGCCCTACCTCATTCTAGGGAGGTCGATTTTAGGTCAATTTTAGAGAGAGAAATTCAGAAGTTAGGAATTTTTCATAGGAGTTTTCATGAACCCTAGTTTGTAAGGTTGAGAGAGTGACTACAATTTCTGGATTCAAGTCTTTTCCTGTTGCTGAAATCAAGTATAACAATTCCATTATCTTAGTTGGTATCCATGTTAGTTAAATTTCAATTGCTTTGCAAATTATTTTCAATAGTTGTTAGATCAATAATTCTGTGTATGAAGTTGTTCTTTAATCAAATCATGTCTAGCTAAATTCTTAAGGGCTGGGGTACATGAACTCACTCCGAGGCAAATTACTTATATAGAAAATATAGGGTAAATTAAATTCTGACTGAATCGTGAATAAAAATTATACAATCATAGTCAATCTTTTAATCTTTCTTGCCCTAGGTACTTGAGATGTTTAAGAACACTTTGCGAGTGTAATTGTTCATTCACCGCTTTATATTTACCTTTGATTTCATATGATGAGGTCTAGATCCTTCATATATGTAATGCTTAGGATTTATAAAGGCTGGATTTAGTTAAGAATTTTAATTTTCAATTCTAGTGTTCTACACGGTAATTCGTTAAGGTTTGAGGGATTGTACCCTACCCTATTTTCTCTCATTTGTCAATCTAATTTCTTCACAATTTTTAGTTTCTTTTTCTTGAAAGAAAATTTTTATTTCACTAGAGATTTCCCAATCATTAATCATCTTTTCATATATCTTTTGAGGAATCATTTCAAGATTTAATAACTTCTCCTACACAAGTGCCAATTGTTGATCCCTGTGGATACGATCCCGACTTGTCGGATTATTACTAACGCGACAGGCTTGCACTTGAGCCTAGAGAAAATGCACTTTTGAGACAAATTCGTAGTCGCGTCACACACCCTACGAAGTTTGCAGGTAGCTCCGACGTTGTTGTGTCGAGTCAGTGGAGGAAGAACATTCAAATGCACTTAAGAATGTACGAGTGCACGGATGTTCAACAGCATATACTGGATACTTTTAAACTAGTAGGATAAACATTGCAGTGGTGGGAGTCCATTACCACCGCGGAGGAGAGGGACGCCCTTTCTATTCTGGAGTTCTGAGTGCGGTTCGACTGTAAATATTTTCCATCAGTTGTTCACACTGAAATGAGGAGGAAGTTAATGAACCTCAAGCAAAAGGAGAAGACCGTGGACGAGTATGAGGCTGAATTTACTATTCTCTTGAACATTGTTCCCGATGAGATTCCGACTGAGGAGAAGAAGATTCAGAAATTCATGGATGGATTGACTTGGAGGATCCGACAGCACTTGTTGGGAAATCTTTCGTTGGCCACTTACTCTGACGTGGTTAACGTGGTACTACTTTACTGCCAAGATCATCGCTTTCACATGTCTCAGAGTAAGAGATCAAAAGAGTCCATCCATCAGGGCAGGACCGGGGGAAATGGTGCCAACGGGGCACAATCTACTCAGGCTCAGCATAGGTAGGGAGATTAGGGTTCCCAGCAGGGGGATTCTAAGAGGTTCAGATCTGGGGGATTAAGAAATGGACAGGGAGGTTTTCGTCATGGCCATCGGGGTTAGAACGACCATTAGGGCTAGCAGAGCCAGAATGGCCAACAACAGCAATTTTAGCAGGGCCAGCATGGTCAGAGTAGGAATGGTAACAACCATTAGGGCCGTGGGCAGCAGGGACAGCGAGGGGGAAACTTCTCAAGAAAGTGCTTCGTTTGTGGCAAGATCGGTCACAAACACCAGGATTGTCCTGATAGGGGCAAGGCCCCACCGCAGCAGCAGCAGCAGCAGGGTGCTCGACACGAGCCATAGAGGCCTATGTTTCCCGCCGCCCTCCCAGCACCACCACAGATGGCAGCGTTACCACCCATTCCAGCGGCCCCAGTCCAGCAGGACAGCTTCAGTATGGGAGAGTGTATCAGCTCCAGCATGCCGCAGTCCCACAGAATCCACTGCTATTGAGGGTATGTTCTCCATTCAGGGGACTATGGGGAGTATTTTATTTAATATGGGGGCCACACATTGTTTCATTGCCACGTGAACTATGTTTCATCGCCAAAGATAAGATGAAATATCTCTAGTAAGTAGTATTACTAATACGGGAAACCGAGAATAAATGTAAAGCTCTCTGTCTAAATGAATATGCCGGAATTAAATTGTGAATCATATAGTAATGTTAGATTTTTGTATTGGACTAGTTATATATGGGAATAACTAAAATGGGTACGGGTACGTTAGGAGTGCACAAATAGTCGAGAGGTGAGTAATTCATGTGAGAGCATGTCCTAACATGTATTTTGCATTCATTGTTTAATGTCATTAAAACACTTGCTATATTTTTTAACTGTTTTCACAATCGTGCTCTGACCCGTTTGCTTTCAAATCTATTTTTGTAAAAGCTTTTAGGTGCCCAGCCACAAGGACACCAAGTATAGGAGTTCCATTCAGGTGACGTGTTGTAGCTACTGTGGAAGTTACAGGACCTTGACAATAAACGCCTCCATTTTCGATCTTGACTCCATTATCAGATTTTCTCATTGGTTGGTCATGTCGCCCCATTTCTTTTAGAGATGTCTTACTTATTTAGTTATATCAGATTTTGGGTTGTAATTAATTTAGTGATGCAGACTTGGTATTTGTTTATTCATGTATTCGGATTGTTGCGAGGAGTATTCCTCCAGACTCATTATTATTTTATGGTTCTTCTATTATGATCATGTGTGGAGTTTATGTTAGCATTTCATAATTTAATTATTGTATGTTAATCGGATTTAATTAAAATTGACAACTCACTTTTTAAATATTAGGTGGCTAGTAATTGTTAAAACGTTTTCGACAGTGATGCTATGAACTGGACCAACTTGGAATTTTGTATTAATTTGAATAAAGGAGTAGCTATCCGGTATTTAATTTGTTGGAGTGTCACATATACCACGTATAACACCAGCACCATCATCACCACCTCAATAAGGGCAGTTATAGTACGAATGTGTCTATAACATTCAGGATGTAGTTATACACTAAGCCCTACAGGTACTGCCGAAAGTAGAGGGTACGTTTTCTACTCATGGACTTGAGGGGAGGATTTTATTTGATATGAGGGAATCACACTCCTTCACAGCGGCCAAATTTGCACGAGTTTTCGGTCTATTAGAGATAGCCGACAATATACTCATGTGTGTAGAGTCACTATTAGGTAGCGGGTCGCTTAGACACTCGATTTGTAGGGGTTTTGATATTGATGTGGGGATATTGTGTTTAGCCGTCAACCTTCTCATATTATATATGGAGGGTTATGACGTTATTTTAGGTATGGATTGGTTAGCTGGATAGCGGGTGATGGTGGATTATTTCAGGAGGACTATTATGTTCTCAATTCCAGGGTAGGATATGTTCTTAGTGGCGATGCCTCTTCCTGAGGGAGGTTCGAGCGCACATTTGTATTACATTAAGGAGTATATCTCACAGGAGGAAGTTGATTCGTTAGACTCAATCCCAGTGGTGAGGGAGTTTGAAAATGTGTTCCAGGAGATAATCGGGTTGCCGCCTAGTGTCACACTCCTGCCAATTAAATACTGGGTGATCAATCTTTTATAAATTTTAAAACAAAATATCCTATTGGTTCATTTTTAGCATCACTGTCAAAAAATATTTACCTTATTAATCACCTAATAATTAATTAAGCTTGTGCCAAAAACTTTTAATCCATTAATTAATATTCAACAACTTAAACCATTAACCCATTCACCAATACCGTGAATAAGAATAAGAATAAATGAGAAATCAACTAACTGAATCAAATAAAACTGGAATAAACATCCCCGTAAAATGATATCAAATCCAACAAACCAATATAAAACTGAATCCAACTAAAACTGAATACTGGAGTAAAATGTGTACAATATCTCTCAGACATAAATAGGAACTAAGAATGGGAGACATGCCTTAATTGAAATATCTAAATCATGACACTGGGTGAAAAATAGTGGAGGCGTCTAATTATGAGGGCCTGCAACTCTCACAATAGTTGCATCACATCAAATCATCTAAAAATCTACGCCTGGCATCCTTGTGGCTGGACACCTAAAATAATTGTACAAGAGAAAATAGATTTGCAAGAGATAGGTGATATCCCAAGTGTAAAATAGTTTAAAAATAGTTTGGCAATTATTTAAAATGCGGTAAAGTAAATACTATATACATGTTAGCTTCACGGCTCTCTCTTGAGATTCTCAACTTTCAACCATTGTGCACGCCTAACGTATCTTTAAACCATTATAATTTTCGTTATCACACCTAACTAGATCGTAGTCATAAAACTTCTAAACCATCACCATCAGTGATATTACGTATTTTTCACATAATATATATGTAATTAAATATTCCAGCATTTACTATCCCAAGTAAGAGTGTTCACAATAAGGCTAAGTGTGCATGTACATGATTTAATTCCATTAATATTCTTATTTACATACTCACACGATAGATAAAATCACAATTATTTATTTTTCATCACATTATTATAAATAAATACTAACACGACACCCCTAAACTTAGATGCGGTCTGTTCATACTCCGCTATCAAGTCGCGGTACATCTGGTATTGAATAAGCATAATCGGTTCAGAATCACTCTCGTACTTAACAAGTGTATTTTTTGGGTCCCTAGGTGATTTTAGACCAACCCGACACCATATGAGGGCATTTCAATAATTTGGGAAACTAAGGTTGGATGAGCTACGAATTTCTAAGTGTTATATCATCCCATTGGATTTATAGGCTAGGGTTAATACAATTTTGAGAGAGGAGAGGCCATAGGAGAGAAAGAAGAGAAGAACCTAGGCTCTATCATGGCTTTTCTCATCACCAAAGTCGCCAAAATTGTGATCGGGGTGAGGGAAGAACACTTTCATCACATAAAAATGAATTCATACCTACTACTGTAAAGATAGGTGTTCATCTTGCAATTTTTAAAGCATGATATAATTGATAAATTCTTGGGATTCAGAGGGTGTAATGCAAGATTTGTGGTAGGAAATTCATGTAGGATTAATCCCTTAAGATTTATATGATGAAATATGAGATTTATGATGAACAATGTTAAAGAAATCTGGGTATTTTTCTTATTACATATGAAGAACACCATAACTAATGGTTTTGAGAGTTATGGGGTTTGAATCTATTCTTGAATAGATTTCCTATGATTTTAATGTGTAATTTATACTAGAAATCAACCATACACATAAATTGGATGTCTAATAATTTTGGTTGGGAGTTTGGGATTGCTGTATAGAGGTTTGACGAAGTTAGCACGTAGAAAACTGATAACATCATAACAAAGAAGACGAATATGCCATGTGCGAATTGATTTGGCTTGATGACTGAATCGATTAGGTAGGCAAATCGATTCAAGTTCTTCACTGAATCGATTTGGCTGCCCAGCTTTTTGCAAATTGTTAGATTATGCGTTAAATTTCACAAATAATCAATGAGGGGACTTTTGTATTATTCTTAAACTATAGGGAGGGACCTATTAAATTGTATTAGGCTATGGTAAGGATTTGGTTTAGCTAAAATGAGGGAAATGAAGCTAGGACCTTTTAGGAATAATATGAAATTTATGAAATATCGGGAGTGAGAATGAGTGACGAGGAGTGTGAGTAAACCCAATGTTGACGCAAAAATTCTCCATCTGAACCCGTAGAATAGAGAGATATTCACCACTGATATTAATTAAGAGGTAACTATGACCCTTAGGCTAGTGAGTGATACTCGGGAATATATGAAAAGAGGTTATAATAAGTATATTAATTATTCAAGCCGTATATACTACGTACGGGTTTATATGATGGGTTGTGTGTATATCTACTGAATAATATGTATCTATAGGTTGTTTGAATACCTATTGTTGTGATTTGACTATGTATGTGAATATACCTACGTTTCCTGCTATCATGGGAGGTTCCACGCAGAGGGTGATCCCACCTTGATGATTCTAGTGAGGTCTGGATGTGTGCCCGAGAACATAGAAATTAGGGTGGCCCACTATATGTATTGTATTAGTGGACCAATGTGTCCTTTGGGTACGTTAGGTATGTGTGTATTTCAAGGGCTTAGAACTATATTCTCCTCCATTATCTGTTGTTTTATTGAGGGTTCTAAGAGACATCCCAAACCGATAGTCCTTGATTTGTTACAAGAGGTACATGGACATGATAGTAGAGTATGCAATCATCGTAGTGGCCATTTCGGGGAATGCTATAGTTCTATATATTATATGTGTGTTAAATATATACAAGTGTGATACATCAACATATGTGTGCTGGTAGAATTAATAGATTATGTATATCTAAAAAATAATTTAAGTAAAGAAACTTAAATAATGACTCAAATGATAATATGCGAGTAACAATAATTATTGGTATTACAATAGCGTATCGTATGTGTAATACGGGGGAAGTAAACCTTTTTTGGTGAGTTAGATACATTATCTTGTTAGTCTGGGTAGTGTAGCTAGGTGGGATGGGTTAGGTGTGCACTTTAGATAAGAGGTGAGGAACTCAATAGAGTATGTGAAACTAACATGTGTATATAATTACTGCTTTTAAACTGTGATTTAAATATTTGCAAAATATTTTCAAAAGGTTTTGGGCACTGAACCTTTTCCAATATATTTTTCAAAATATTTTAGGTGTCCAGCTGTAGGGATGCCCAACTTGACGATTCTTTCCAGGGATGCATAGTTGTAGCACTCGTGGAGGCTTGTAAGATTGATGTAGACACTTCAGTTATTCATTCCTAGATTAGGAGTTTCATTTCAATATTTTCATTTAGGCATCTTGACCCTTCAGACGATTAAGTATTTCAGATATTTAGTATTTATCTGACTTTGTTCAGATTTAGTTTATTGTTTTAGACTTATAGTTGGATTTCATTTTGGAAACTGATGGTTTATTTGGTATTATTTCTTGAGTTATTTGTTATGTGATTGGTTCAAACTATTTAATTATGTGGAAGGTTTGGTGAATATATTTACAATGGTTTGGTGAATGTATTTAATTTCCTCATGTTATTATATTAATGCAAGATAAAATTTGGCACCGACTTGATTTAACATAGGTTGTTAGTAATTTAAAATATTTTTGATGGTGATGCTAAGAATTAACCAAATAAGATTCGAGTTTTTTTTAATAAAAGACTGATTAGCCGTGGTTAAAATAAGTGGGGTGTCAAAATGAAGAATAGGAGGAGGCGAGTGAACTCCAAGTTGCTTTCCGTGAGTTGTATATAGAAACATTTAAAGTGAAGAAGTCTAACTTGATGTTAGAAGCTAGGTTGAATTAGTGCGTCATAGGTAATGATGATAGTGTTTTGGTTGAGGATCTTACGAAATGTTAGAGGACTCTTCAAAAGAAGATAAGGTATATTAAGGATGAAAGATATAATATTTGTGTTTTTATGGAATCTATGAAGGAAGATCTTCTAGAAGTTATAGAGTCTAGGCATATACATGAGATGAAGATAGTTGAGCTTGAAGAGAGACTGAGAAATTTGGGTAGTGTCAAATTTGATTTGGACTCTAGGTCAGAGAAGTTTGATAACATATTATGTAACATCCAAATAAAAGATGAAAATTATGGGATTAGCTTAAATGATCAAAATACTTCCGCCACTCAATCCATGACCATACGTTTGAGAGAGCCGACTAGGAACGTTAGAAAAAGTTAATCCTTAGGTAACACACCTCATTGTGTTTACACTTGTACTCATTGTGGTAACAAAGGTCACCTTAGGAAATTTTTCTATAATCTTAAGAACGGTCCTAGGAAGTTTAAGAATAGGGTCACTAAGGTGTCCAAAATCCGAGCGCTTTACGTTACCCCTATGTGGGTTAATAAATCGAATTTTGAGGCTTTACAAATTAGACTTGTCGATTCTAGTTTTCTTGCTAATGGTTGATTGTGTTCGCATATTTGCATATAATAGTTTGTGCTTCATGATATAAATTCTTGCTAGTTATATGTTGTTTCGAGTCTTTTGTATTTTGATTTTTCTTTTATTAAGTCATATTAAAAAATATAAAAATATTTTTTTTATCTTTTGAGTTAATTTGTTTTCAAATTAGTATTTTCTTTTGAAATGTTTTTTAAAAACTCCGAAAGGTTTTTGGTTTTTTTGTATTTTAGTTTTACACATTTTGTGTAACTTATTGGTGGTTTAAATGCCATTCATTCTTTGCTTTACATATGACTATGACATTTGCTTAGGATTGTTAATTATTAGGTTGTTCTTAATCATACTTCATGGAGTTGTTTCGAACTTGATTCACTTAATGGATTCACTTTGTATATGCTTCAACACATACATGTATGATCGCTTTGAAAGATAACTTCACATGCTATATTTGAGCTATGTGAGATGTTCTACCATCAATTTTTTTATCCATATATTTTATGATTATGGGGGATTTTTGAATGTAAGAACTGCTACCCGTGAGATTATTTTATTTGTATTAGAAAATATGAGTGTGCATAGGAAAGATATACAAAAGGAGAAAATCTCCTTTGCTAGAAAACCACTGTTGGCAAGAGCCTAAAGAAAATATTAAAGGAAATTAAATAGAAAAATTTCCAAAGGCCAAGATGTTTAGTTTGTTTGATTCTCAAAAGTGATAGTGTAAGGACACAAATTTCCAATTGAGTCCATATATAGTTTTGGCTCAATTCCGGACAAAAATATTTATTCATAGGATAGTATTTAATTGTAATATGCTCAAGCATATGAAGTGTTTGTTGAAGACGTAGCGGCAAAGAGTATAAAGCTTCATCAAATATGTCGGTTTGCGTGCCTCGTTTCTACGTCATCAACCATAGTTCCATGCTCCCAAGTTATGAATGCAATATTATATACATAGGATCTTGGAACAAGTTCATTGGGTGTTAAGTTTTATAAAAACTGCGTTTTGTTTTAAGAAAGAATTAATTAAAACTTTAAATAAATGTTTATAAAGTTTTCTAGGCTTAAACAAGAATATTCAAACTTTCTGGTTTTTCGTTCGATAGAGTCGTTCGAACGAGATTGTCGTTCGAATGAAAATGTCGTTCGAACGAACCTGCCAACGAGGTTCCAGTATAGGCCTATGAAATGTCGTTCGATATGTCGTTCGAACAAACCTTATGTTCGAACGAGATATCCAACGAGATTCTAACGAGTTCAATCTAGAACGTCGTTAGAAGTCTCGTTCGAACGAGAATTTCGTTCGAACGAAATGTCGTTCGAACGAGATGCCAGGCGGGAACAGTTTTTTGGCAGTTTTTCACCCACTTCCCCACTTAGTTTTTAACCAACTTTTTCAGACTTTAATATGTGCGGGAAGAACATTTTCCACCTTAACTTTTCCTAACTTTTCATTCCATTCAATCTCTTAGAGAGAGTTTGAGAGCTAAAATTGTTTAAGGAAAATGTTCAAGTTTTGAGTGCTATTTTTCAAGAGAAAATGTTTTATCACTCTAGTTTTACACCCATATTGTTTATCCAAGTTCACCTATATACATATCAATTGCTTGGAGTTTGGCACTGGTTTATCTCTTCCATTTCAAAGAGAATTTTTGGTTTGCTTCTACATCCATCAAAGAAGAAGACGTTTTGTTACGATTCTACCCAGTTGGATAAAGGCTCCTTGCTTGGGTGACGGTGACCATAGAAAGCCCTATCGGTGGATTCCGAGACCGCGGTGGTGTTCCAAGGTTATCCGCTAGGAAGAGGTGTCTACAAGAAGAAGTGTCGAGGCTTGAGAGGGATCGAGTCGGGCGTTGTAAGTCTATCTGCCTTGTACTTCTAATTCCGTATCTAGTGGATTTGTGGCTAGGGCCGTCCGAGGTTGTTTCCCGTCTTGGGTTTTTCCTCGTACATCGCGGCGTAGTGTGATTGATTTATTTTATCTTGCATAAATAATTTAGAATGCATGCTTAGGATTATTCAAGATAAAATTTGGTTTAAATTATCACAGTCATTTAATTTGGTGCTAAATTAAATATTGGGTAAAGCTTATTTAATTCAAGTCATTTGCTAAAATTTGGTTTCGCCTAATTTGCTAATATTGATAAATATGACTTAGGCAAATTCTAGGACTTGGATTAATGAATTGGTTTAAGTGAATATATTAATTGATTAATTTTACTTCACTTGGTGTAATTTTAATTTGTTCAAGAAATTAAAATTTGTTGTTTTAAAGTTGAACCATCACACCGCTTCCGCATCGAGTTTACATACAAAGTATATAATAAATTAGAATTGGGGGCCTCGCGCTCAAAGAAGTGGTATCAGAGCGTTGACTAAGATAAGCTCCGCACTTTCAAATTGGTATCAGAGCCGGAGCACTATGTTATCGCGTTGAAGATCCGTTTTCGCCTTTTTGTGTTTCCTTGCCTTTTTAGGTGGTTCAATTTTTTATCACTCTCATATTTTTTTTCTCTCAGTGGGACGTCTTAATGAAAATTTGTCCAATTTTAATGAAAATAAAATTTTTGATTTTCGAGAGGAATTAAATGGGCTTAACAAATGTAACGAAAATTTAAAGGAATTAAATTTGAGATTTGTAAAACGAATTAAATTTCTTGAAAATGAAAATTCTTGTTTTAAATCTCACATTGAGTCTTTGCAAATCTCCTTATCTCAAAAAGATATTTTTCGTGAAAAGCTCATGGACTTACATTCAAATTTTGATATTTTAGAAAAGTTCAAGAAAGAGAGTGAAAATCGTGAAAAGACTCTTAGGGACAAGTTTGCTCATATTGAGGGAGAGCGTTTTAACCTTCTAGGAATTATTGAAAATTTAAAGAAGGAGTCCCATAATTTTGAGGAGTCTAGTTTATTACTTGAGTCCGAAATTTTAAAATTGAAAAATGATTCTCAAGACTCTAGTAGTAGTTCTAATGGTTCTAGCACATCATGCTCAAATTCTTCCATTGCTAAAGCTAAAACCATTGTTTGTTTTAGAGGGGCAACTTTGTCCAAGGTCTTTAATAAGGGTCACACCTTAGGTAACATTCCTCGTGTTTACGCATGCTTGCATTGTGGTAGGAAAGGTCACCTTAGGTCATTTTGTTTTGATCCTAAAAGAAGACCAAGGAAATCTTTATCTAGCATTTCATTATTTCCTAATCCCCATCATGTTAAATATAAATCTATATGGGTTAGGAAATCATTATTAAATGTGCTAGATACAAGATTTGTTGATTCTCATTTACTATCACATGAAACCTCCCTTGCTAAATTTAAAGGTTGAATGTGTTAGTGTTTTATGCATACTCTATCTTTTTGTGCTTCATATTATATATCATTGCTAGATGTATGCATGTTTAGTCATTTTCTAGTCATTGCCTTATTTCATATCACATGCTAGAAATTATTACTTGTTTATCTTTTTGTATTATATTTTGTGTTTGAATTAATTGAAAAATATAAAAATATTTTTGTTTATCATTTGTGTTTTATTTATTTCATTTAAGCTTAATGAAAAATACAAATGATTTTTGTTTATTCTTTTGAGTATATATCTTTATTTTTGGTTAAAAATGTCAAAAAATCAAAAATATTTTATTTTGTGTGTATTTTAGTTTGACACACTTTATGTGGCATATATTTGTGTTTGAATCCCATCTTTTACGCTCCCACGTGGCTAGAACTTTTGGTTTAGATTTTCAATCCTTAAAATGTTCTTTACCATGTTTTATATGGAGCAGTTGGATTTTGTATTGTTTAAATGGATTCTATTTTTATATGCCTCTTTTCACACATGCACGAGCTCATTTGAAATCTTAATGTCACATGTTATATTTGAGCTTTTTGAGGTGTTCTCCTACCAATCTAGTCATCTACATATCTATGACATAGGAGGACTAGTGCATGTCACAATCTGTTGCACGTGAGCTTTGTGAGATAAAAAATTATATATCTAAATGTGCACGGGGAAGGGCTCCGAAAGGATGAATTAAATCCTTTGCGATAGTAAGCCACCGTTTATTGGATCTAAAAGAAATACGTGATCCAAAGGCCTAAAAACAGAATATTTGGCATTAAAAAGAAAACAATTGCCAAGGCCTATGTTTGTTTGATATATTCATTCAAAAGCAAAAGAATATATATGCTTATTGAGGGAGAATTGGATGGTATATCAACGGTTTGCACAATGTCCGTTTATCCTAGTTGTCTTTCATGTCATGACTCTATTTGGTTTGTAGAATCATCATCATGTTAGGCTTGTATGCATTGTGTATGTTTGTTCATTGAGTTCAATCTTCATATTGTCACATGAGGTTATATTTAAATGTGATAAAGTTTACAATCAAATGAGAACTCCGTGAATGTTTATTAAGTGTTTGGGTCTAAATTTAATTGTTTCTAGTTCACACCCCAACACTTACGTTTCCATATGACACATTTTTGCCATACGAGTGTGAAAACTTATTGTATTTTGTGTTATATGTGTGTTTATATCTATATATATATGCAAGTACTTCATTGGTATATTTCTAGTTTATATATATATGATATTTGTTTGTCTTTGCCTTGCTTTCTAGTCCTTCTATGCTTATACTTCATTTTTAGTATCTATAATGGATTAGTTATGCTTTTGTTGCTCATATGTTTTCACGTCTTATCACTTTAAGCTTCACTGTGTTGATTAGTTCTATATCCTTTGCCTATTCCTGAACAAAAAGGGGGAGAAAATGATAGGGGGAGAAGTGGTATCTAATCCTATTATTATCGTATCTTACTTTGGGGGAGATTTATCTTAGGTTTGGGGGAGATTTATCTTAGGGGGAGACGTCTTTCTGAGTAGGTCATGTGTTTGTTAAAAGGGATGAATTAATTTAGGGGGAGTAATTTAATTAATTGCATTTACTATTTTGATATTCCCTATGCGTTTGATAGTTTGCTTAAGTGTGCAGGAATTCTTCTAAAGGGGCATCTTTCAATGGCAAATCATTTGATCCTTGGGTTGAGTCAAGTTTGGGTGGGTTATGTTTTGCGTCTAGTAGAGCTTGACGTCCCTTTAGGATTTTTGTTTGGTTTTTGTCCCGAAATAGCCAAAGGGGGATATTTGTAAGGACACAAATTTTCAATTGAGTCCATATATAGTTTTGGCTCAATTCCGGACAAAAACATTTATTCATAGGATAGTATTTAATTGTAATATGCTCAATCCTATGAAGTGTTTGTTGAAGACGTAGCAGCAAAGAGTATAAAGCTTCATCAAATATGCCGGTTTGCGTGCCTCATTTCTATGTCATCAACCATAGTTCCATGCTCCCAAGGTATGAATGCAATATTATATATATAGGATCTTGGAACAAGTTTATTGGGTGTTAGGTTTTATAAAAACTGCGTTTTGTTTTAAGAAAGAATTAATTAAAACTTTAAATAAATGTTTATAAAGTTTACTAGGCTTAAACAAGAATATTCAAACTTTCGGGTTTTTCGTTCGATAGAGTCGTTCGAACGAGATTGTCGTTCGAACGAACCTGCCAACGAGTTTCCAGTATAGGCCTATCAAATGTCGTTCGATATGTCGTTCGAACGAACCTTATGTTCGAACAAGATATCCAATGAGATTCTAACGAGTTCAATCTGGAATGTCATTAGAAGTCTCGTTCGAAAGAGATTTCGTTCGAACGAAATGTCGTTCGAACGAGATGCCAGGCGGGAAAAGTTTTTGGCAGTTTTTTGGCAGTTTTTCACCCACTTCCCCACTTAGTTTTTAACCAACTTTTTCAGACTTTAGTATGTGCGGGAAGAACATTTTCCACCTTAACTTTTCCTAACTTTTCATTCCATTCCATCTCTTAGAGAGAGTTTGAGAACTAAAATTGTTTAAGGAAAATGTTCAAGTTTTGAGTGCTATTTTTCAAGAGAAAATATTTTATCACTCTAGTTTTACACCCATATTGTTTATCCAAGTTCACCTATATACATATCAATTGCTTGGAGTTTGGCACTGGTTTATCTCTTCCATTTCAAAGAGAAGTTTTGGTTTGCTTCTACATCCATCAAAGAAGAAGACGTTTTGTTGAGATTCTACCTACTTGGAGAAAGGCTCCTTGCTCGGGTGATGGTGACCATAGAAAGCCCTATCGGTGGATTTCGAGACCGCGGTGGTGTTCTAAGGTTATCCGCTAGGAAGTGGTGTCTACAAGAAGAAGCGTCGAGGCTTGAGAGTGATCGAGTCGTGAGTTTTAAGTCTATCTGTTTTGTACTTCTAATTCCGTATCTAGTGGATTTGTGGCTAGGGCCATCCGAGGTTGTTTCCCGTCTTGGGTTTTTCCTCGTACATCGCGGCGTAGTGTGATTGATTTATTTTATCTTTCATAAATAATTTAGAACGCATGCTTAGGATAATTCAAGATAAAATTTGGTTTAAATTATCACAGTCATTTAATTTGGTGCTAAATTAAATATTGGGTAATGTTTATTTTATTCAAGTCATTTGCTAAAATTTGGTTTCGCCTAATTTGCTAATATTATTATATGACTTAGGCAAATTCTAGGACTTGGATTAATTAATTGGTTTAAGTGAATATATTAATTGATTAATTTTACTTCACTTGGTGTAATTTTAATTTGTTTAAGAAATTAAAATTTGTTGTTTTAAAGTTGAACCATCACACCGCTTCCGCATCGAGTTTACATAAAAAGGATATAATAAATTAGAATTGGGGGCCTCGCACTCAGACAAGTGGTATCAGAGCTTTGACTAAGACAAGCTCCGCACTTTCAGATAGCTTTAAAATAATTGAGGGGAAAAGTAAATATGATATATGTTTATCTTTTTAGGGCATTAAAGTTTAAGATCAATGGGTTTGCACAATGAATCCTAGTTTTTCTTATTTTGTTGTGATGCTATTGATTTGTGGAATCATTAGCACTCTAGGGTTGTATGCATTGTTCTTATTTATGCATAAAGTTAACTTTATCTTGTCACTTGAGGATAAATCTTAGTTTCATAAAGTTTGGCGATCAAATAGAACTCCTTGAACATATTTGAGTGTTTGGGTCATAATTCATTTGCACCTAATTCACACCCATTCATTCCATCCCAAATGTTTAGACACGTCAATAATATGCTAATGTGTAAATTAATATGTTATTCTATCGAGTTTTTTGTGGTTGTTTTAACCTATATGTATGAGTCGGTATTTCATTGGTATATTTTGAATCTAATATATATGGTATTGCTATTTTGAGTCTTTACGGTTTGCATATGCTTTATATTTGGATTTTAGTCAGCATGTTATATGATCATATTAGTATTTCTCATTGGATACATTGCAATTCCTTATATCATACTGGTAATTTCAAATCAGTATCATATTTCGTTACTTATTCACATTGGTATCTTTTTGCATCGATATTGATATTGTTCAATCATAGTTTGGATTATTTCTGCTTGAGTTGTCATGTTGTATGTTTGTCACACTTTACACCATTGCATCATTTTATTCCTTCCTCTATATATTAAAAATGGTATCTCATATTCATATATCTAGGGGAGATTTGTTTTTGAGGGAAGTAATTATTTTATGCTCCTTTTCTTTATCTATTCCTGAATAAAAAGGTTGAGAAATGGTATCTTTCATTATAAGAAAAAACATCATTTATGTCAGTTTAAAGATTAACATTATGTCAGAAAAATGTAAATTGACATAAATAATATTCATTTATGTCAATTTGGCTTTTAAAGTAAATTTTTATTTCAATTTAAGTAAAATTTAGATAAAAAGAAACCATTTATCTCATATTGATACATAGATGACATAAATACACCTCAATTATTTTACCCTTTAAGTAAAAACTGAGATAAATGGAAAAGAAATAGGGATCTTTTTTTATTCCCGTTCGAAAAAATTATCTCCTCAAAGCTTCCCTGCTCTCCCACTCTTGAACAAGTCTTTCTCTCTTCCGATCACACAACTCTCTCTCTCCCTCTCGCATGTACAACTCTCTCACATCTCACATCTCACATCTCACATCACCTCTGGCATCGGCGAGCTTTAATCAATCAGGTACAAAAAACCATGATCGGATTTGCAAGAGTTTATGTATATATATGGATTCGATATGTGGATACGTGTTTATGTATTTGTACGATTTGTGTATATGCGATTTTCTCTTGATTTGTGTGTGTGTGATTTGTTCTTGATTTGTGTATATATGTTTGCAATATTTCTATTTGAAAACCTAATCGATTTCTCTTCCTTTTCATTTTGTGTCTAATATCAGACTCGCCGCTGGGATCCCTTCCCTCTTCTCCTGTTTTCTACTCCGATACAGTCTTCACATAGAGAATTTGGGCATGTTGCTTTGCCAATTATTTTTTATTTACATTACTATATAGTTATGTTTGTGCCAAGCATTGTTCAGTGCTTTATTTGTTTAGAATTATTACAACTATTAGCTATAATACTCTTTAAAGAATTGTATTTATTAAAAATTCAGTTTATATATTGTCATTTTCTTTTGAAAATACTGATATTAAAAAATAGTTGAATGTTATTAGTTTCAAGCGTAATTTTCTTTTCTTTTCAGTTTATATGTTCAATTATTTGGTAATTTTGGTTAATGACTTGTTGCAAAAAAAAAGTAGGGCCATTCGAAGAAAAGTCCCTCGATAATTTATTAATTAATATATAGTCCAAACTTTTCATTTTGTTCCAAAAGATCCCTCGCCGCATACAACAGTTACAAACTTTTTTTTCTCTTATCCGAAACTTTAAGAAATAATTATCAAAAAGTAAACAGGGGAGATTTTAGAAAATTAAAAAATAAGGTGGATGAAATGTAAAATATACTTAGCTCCTAGGGACTAAATATTAATTGTCCCGATTGGCTTAAAATATTCATGTCAAGGCGGGTATCGCTAATTTATTGCGTTTGATCCTATTTTCCGAAAAATTGTGTTTGAACCTGTTTTTCTTAAAAATGTCGCGTTTGGAGGTTTTGATGATTTTCGATGTTAACTTTTTGAAAAGTCTAATTGGAAAATTCACATGAACTCTTGCTTTATATCTTCAGTTGAAAACGATTCTGAGAGGTGTTAGGGATGTGAGGGAATTGGTTACACGATAGATGAGTGTCCCACAAATTTAAGGAAGAAATTGAATAAACCGTCATCTCATATTTGTACCCTTAGTGATAGTGATTCGTAAGAAAAACTTTTTTTATGCTTCTAGGCAAGAGCTTCTTGCACGTGTGATTAGTGATAATAGTGAGGGTGATGAGAGTGAGGATGGAAGTGTAGATGAGCGCAACTTACAAACGACTTTCAATGAACTTTATGTTGAAGCTTTGAAAATAAAGAAAGAAAATTTGAAACTGAAAGCCCAATTGCAAGAACGTGCCTTAAAAATAATAATGATGTTTTAGTTGAAGAACTTAGGGCACGTGAGAAAATTTCGAAAGAGAAGCTAGGATATGCGAGGGAGATAGAGATAGTCTTCGAGGGGTGATGGAGGCTATGAAAAAGGAACTTTTAGAGTTTGAGGATTCTAGACGCTTACTCTAATTAAGGATAGGTGAGCTTGAGAAGAGTTTGAAAGAATCAAGTAGGGTGAAATTTTATTTGGAGTCTCGGTCCAAAAATTTAGATAAAATTTTAGGGACTGTCCAAATTAAGGAGGATAGGGGTGGTATAGGCTTAGGTGAGAGTGTCGCACCCATTCCTAAAGCTAACCCCACACGTGCTAGAGAGCCTCCTAGGGTTGTTAGGAGAGAGGCACCGATGGTTGTCAAGAGAGAGAGATCGAGGGTTATCAAGAGAGAGCCAGTTAGGAACATTGTGTGAAAGCCAACTAGGAATTTGAGGAAAAGACCACCTTTAAGTCACATTCACCTCCCGATTTACACTTGCACAAGTTGCGGTAAGTAAGGTCATCTTAGACGTTTCTGTTAACAACTTTTGAATGGACTTAGGAAGTTTACTAGAAAAGTAAATTCGATTCCTAGAACTCCCACACCTGGTACCTCGATTTGGGTGAGGAAATCGAATTTAGAGGCTTATGGTATAGTTGTTCATGACTTTCATTTACTTGCACGTGATTCACCCCATGTGAGATCTTTTGATTGATTGTGTTGTTATTTGTTATACGCTAGTTCTACTCCATGATATACTCTTACTAGTGTTATGACTCAATGTGTTGTAGTTCTCATTATTTTATGAGTTTTAGCTACTATTTTAGCACTGTTTTGGATCTGTCAGCACCTTCCAGATATTATTTTCTAGAAAGTGTTTCACTAGGTAAACTGTGAAAATTTGATATATCGTTCAAATGAGATTTTATGTTGGGCGAAACACTTCTCGTGAGATGCCTAGTCGTTTTAACGACATGCTATCTTGTTCGAACGACCTCTGGAGAATTTTTTTCTCTTTTGTTGTAGTACCCTGAGCTCATTGGATACATTATTGGTACTGCTGGTTGCTTCTGGAATAGTTTACATGCAGTCATTTTTAGAATGCATGCTTAATTTCTTATACTGCGTTATTCATTCAATCGCACATGCTAAGATTATTGAATCATTTGTGTGATTACTGTGTGCTAGTATAGGATGTTTCTCATGGCGTTATTATGTCTATTGCTAGTATGTACTATGTTTGTATTTATGGTTTTTGTTTTTTTGAATAATTTTGGAAAAATACAAAAAGATTTATATTTTTGGGGGAAAATTGAAAAAGTAAAAAAGAGTTTTGTATTTTTTTTACACCATATATGAATGGACACTTAGGATGATCGAGTCACAATTTCATTCCTTTTATCCATGTGGCAATTTGATAGTGTTTTGAGACAATATATATTGTCATCCATGTGCTTTACAATATTTGGAGTCATTGAGATGCTATTAGTTGATACTTCCGACATGTTTGACTCATGATTTTCTTTATTGCACACATGAAAGGATTTGTTTGATTATTGCACTTGTCTATCACATGTTGGTCGAGTGTTTTCATCTCAATCATGTCCTTAAAACGAAACCAAGTGCAATAATACAAGAGTAATAAAATTAGTGCAGGTAAAAACCATTGCCCGTGAGGAATTTGTTTAAATTTGAAAAAATGATGAGTCACACGGGAAAGGGTTGCGGATGAATAATTATCACGTCGTGAAAGCCACCGTTTGGAAAGAGTCCCCAAAAAACTGAATGGCAATAAAAATATGAAATATGCCAAAATTTGGGCCAATAGGTTTTCTTTAAGTTGAGAATTTAGTACCTCATTAGATATAAAAATTATTTTATTATATATGAGGGAGTTTGGTCGGAAAGTAATCAATGGGTTTACACGTCCTTTAAAACATTCTCGAAACGGCACTAAAAAAATTTGGACGTTATTGGTGTGAAAATCACTTAGGCTTTGATGATTTGATTTAGTCGATGTCATCTAAATTCAACAAATTTACACCTAAGGATGATTTTGATGTTCATTCATAGGAGTACACTTATACATCATGCACATATTCTTGATTGAGTTTTATTAACATTGAATTTGTTTACACCCATTCATTCCATATTCATGATTTGGTTGTCTTAATGTTATTCATGGTGTGTTTATTTTTGTAAATTATTTTTGTTTGAAAAAATTGAAAAATAGTTTGTGGATCCTTTAAGTATATTCTCTACATGCGCGTAGTTTTATCCATATTTATGATGTGTTTCGTGACACTCCGTGTTTAGATTTGTTTATTATTTTCCTTGTCTATTTCAGAAAAATAAAAAAGGGGAGAAGGAATTATGATTTTATGGGGGAGTTTGCATTAAGGGGGAGATTTGATTATATTGATTGATTTATTCTTATATCATTTCAAACTCGATGCGTCACGATGGTATTTACTTTATCTCATGTGTATAGGTATAAAGATTGATGATCATTATGTTGCACAACCTGATGAGAAAAGCTTAAAGGTTTGAAGATTTTAAGTGAATATTTTTGAAGAAAAGTTTCAAGACTTGCACAGTTGATACCTTTTCACTTTTAGGTTCATGGGAGGGTATTAGATTTGTATAGGCATTTTGATTTGATAATTTGGATTGTTTTTATTTTTTACCAGCATAGACATAGGGGAGATTTTTAAGGGAATTATTTTACATTGTTCGTTCACAATTGAGTATGTCGTATACCGCTATAACCGTCGAAGAATTATTCAAGCTCAATCAAGCATCAAGACGGATCTGAATATCAAGCTTCTTCAATATTCAAATCTCTGCAAGATGAATTTTGGTGAGAACGTGTTTAAGTCCCTTTACAGTTCACTTAAAAGTATTTGGGATGTTTAAATGTTTTTGTTATATGTTTTTTAATTGATATTATCTAAAGATTTTCTTCTCGGACACCTTTTCGCAGAAAAATCATAACTAACTAAAAAAAATCAAAAAAATATGAAACTGGCGGCCATGCATTCGTATCAAAATTATCTACAATCATGACTTGGAATCTCATTTAATAGGTCATTCGAACGACATCAGATCTTGTTCGAACGAAATGGGATCTCGCTCGAATGATGAGCCGACTCAAATTTTTTATATAAAGCGCGTTAAATCATTCCATTTTGAAGAAGGAGACCTAATGATTTCTGATATCAGTAATTTGCTAACAATATAACGCTTCGTTTTCTTCAATTTTATGGTTTAAAAATTTATTTTTCAATTCAGAAAACATCCCATTCTTTAGTGAATTATTTTGGAACCCAAGATACAATCTTGTTGAAGTTTACTCTTGTAGGAAGGATAACCTACACCGATATTTGTACTATGTGTCCATGTGGATTCGTTGCGTGTCAATTCATTAATGAAGACTGCGGTCATTGAGGTTCGTTGCATGTAGATCTTTGCTAAAGATAGAACTGCATGCTCTTATGGAGTAACTACAGTTGTTCCATTGCTGATGACACCGACCGACACCTGAGGGTATTCATGCGTCAAAAATCTATTTGATTATAACCGTGTAAGTTATGATTTACAATTACAGTGGAATAATAGGTTTTGCCCTTGTGGGGGATTTTTCCTCATATTGTGACTATCATGTTATTTGGTTTACTTTGCATGCTTATTGCTTTATGATTTCATATACTTAGATGCATGTTTTAGGACTGGATTAAAACTGGTTTGGTTGGCACACAATTAAAATTTATTTATTTGAAAAGTCGCATTTATTCCGCTATAACACTTTCAATTTAAGTTAAATAGAAGATATCTAGTTTTTTATGTAATGAAAAATGTTATGCTTAATGTATAATATTTAGATGTTTAGAAATGTAGGGTAAGTTTATTTAGTGCTTAGTGCAGCACCCCGTGCTTTTGGAGAATGTGGAAATTAATTAAATTGGTGATTTAGGAATTTAGTTAATTAGGAGAAATTATTTAATTTTGAATTTAAGTTTACTTTCACGTATGTCGTGTTTTGAGGTGGAAATAAGATGATTTTATAAAGTGCCTCAGATGGTGATTTCAAGGTCACGGATGGTTCCGAAAGGGTAAAAATAGTCGAAAAAGTGTATCCAGACGTATAGTTTGGGTCCCGGGGTGATTTTGGACCAACCCGGCACAATCTAAGGGCATTTCGGTCATTCAGGAGTTTGAGGTATAAAGAACTCCAAAAATATTAATTCTATATCTACCATTAGAGAAAGGGAACTACAATTAACACAAATCTAAATTAAGAGAGGTCATAGGAGAGGAAGAGGAGGGGAGAACAAAGCTTCCTACACCGTTTTTGCCCTGAACGCGTTGGAATCGAGATCGGAGTAAGGGGAGAACCACCATACCATAATCCCAAAAACTTTCAATCCTGATATAGAGAGGCAAGTATTTAGATGGCAATTTATCTTAAACATGCTATAATACCCATATAGAATGGGTTTTGATTTCATGTTTTTGGAAGAATTGATATGGATTTGGGTGGGTTTAATCCATGAATTGAGATAGGAATGCATGTAGAGATATTCCTTTATGTTTATGACACGAAATCATAGGATTTGGGTTAATTGCAAAAAATTAAATCGGTATTCTTGATGAACAAACATTAAGAACACATAAGCTAGGGATTTTATTGGAGTTTTAAAGATAATATGATGTTGAATTGAATTTGTGCTGAATTGATGATAATTTTACGTTGGAAATCATTCTAATTCAAATAGAAATGTTTAGAAAAATTAGTTTCAAATTTGGTGAAAAAAATATGGATGTTATGTAGGTGTTAATGGTGAAAACGCACTTGCATTTTGAAAAAGACGAATAACAAATAGCCGAACTGGTCCGGATCAGAAGCGAATCGGTCCAGTGCACAGAAAAATATAAAAATTCCCTTTTTAGACTCAAACTCCAAAATTCTTGTTGGGAAAACTTTTAGGACATTTTTAGAGGGTATTGAGGGATTTATTTTACTACTATAGGCCTTGGTAGGGTTATGGGATTAATTATTATGGAGAGAATTAAGACGATGATTTAACGGGATTAATGATATTGTAATCAATTCGAGAGAATGAGAATGTAATTATGGAAAAGCGAGAGTGAGATTATTGTATAAACCAGTAGAGTAGGGAAGGATTAGCTACTGACATGAACTAAAGGTTAACTAGGGACCTTAGAGTAGAGAATCATATTCCATTAAATATGACAGTGAGGATAATCGCAAATTGAAAGTACGGTGAGTATTCGAGTAATAAATACTACATAAAGATTTGTGTTTATAGGTTAAGTGTACACCTATACAGATTATGTTTATAGGTTGAGTGTATACCTATACGTATTGTCTTTATATTTTGAGTGTATACATATACGAATTATGTTTTTAGGTTGAGTGTATACCTATACGGATTATGTTTATAGGTTGAGTGTATACCCATACCGATTATGTTTATACGTTGAGTGTATACCTATATGGATTATGTTATGGTTTAAGTGTATACCTATACGAATTATGTTTATAGGTTGAGTGCATACCTATAAAAATTATGTTTACAGGTGGAGTGTATAACTATATAGATGATATTCATGGTTTGTGCGTAGGCCTATGTGCGACATATGTGTTAGGTTGTACGTATACCTACTATGTGATTTCATATGTATGAACATACGTACGCTACTTGCTATCATGAAGGTTCATGCGATGTGGTCGATCCCATCTTTACGATTCCAGGGAGGTCAGTATTTGTGCCCTAGAATATAGAACTTAGGGAGGCTCACTACGTATTGTGTATTAGTTGGACTGGCGTGTCGTTTGGTTACGTTAGGTATGTGCGTAGCCCAAAGTCTTAGAACTATGTTGGCCTCCATTGTTTGTTATTTGATTTGATTGATGGTTAGAGGAGACACTTCGAACTGATAGTCCATTATTAGTTACGAGAGGGACTTGGACTGATAGCAAAGTACGCGAGTACGCATCGTTATGACTGGATAGGGAGATGCAGTATTATTTGTCTTTATATATAGTGAGACATATATATATGTATTCATCGATATGAAATCTTACTTATGCGTGATAGTAATTAGAATAGATAGTGTATATCTAAAGCGAGGATTACTCTACTTACTTATGTTAGTAGTGACATTAGATAGTGCAAATTTAACGTAACATTTAATCTACTAATGTGCGATAGTAGTGAGATGAGATATTGTATATCTAAGCAAGGTTTAACCTACTTAAGTGTCTTAGTAGTGGGACTAGACAATGTATTATGCATGTCTAAAGAAGGATTTAAGTATAGAAACTTAATGAAAAGGCTTAAAGGATAAGATATGTGAAATTTTAACTTTGGTTTAATAATAACACAAGGGAGATGTTAATTATTGATTAATTCGATAGAGTACTCTATGGGTGGTACATGTAAGTTGAGGAGAACTTTAACTAAGGTTCTAATGATTATATTAAGGGTATTCATTAGCGTACTGTATGGGCGGTACATGTGAGCTTGACTAATTTGAGGTTTATTAGATACTGGAGACTTAGTTAGATTGGGTAGAATGACTAGGTGGGCTTAATAGCAAACGTTAGGTGCGCACTATAGATGAGAGGTGAGGAACTCAAGAGAGTGTCCGCAACCTAACATGTGTATCTAATAACCATTAATTTAAATTGAAATTTATATTCTTTCTAAATGTTTTCAAATGAGTTTTACTTGGTCTCTGACCCGTACTTGCAAAACTTTTTCCAAAACCTTTTATGTGTCCAGCCACAGGGAAGCCAAGAAGGATGATCTGTCCCAGGGATGCGAAGCTACAACACTCATGGATGCTTATAGGGTTTTAATTTAGTCACTTCAATGACTTTATTCCTAGTGTAAGGTGCAGTTCAGTATTTCATTCGAGTGTGTTGCCCTTAGCTATTTCATTTATATTAGTCAGACTTTGTACTCGGTGATTTTTATTCATGTTGGACTTTATATTGTATTTTGGAACCAATGGTTTATTTGGTACTATTTTATCTCAGTCATGTATATTATGGATGGATTTATATTACTATTGGATGGGATGTTAATTATGGTAGTAATGTTTCGTTGTAGTTGTTGTTTAATAAAATGATTAAATTTGACATCAACTTTTTAAATACTAGGTGGTTAGTAAAAAATTTAAATTATTTTTGATAGTGATGCTAAGAATGAACCAAATGGGAATCCTATTTTAATTTAATAAAGGCCGAATCACCCAGTCATTAATTAGGCGGGGTGTCAGAGATGGTATTAGAGCATCAGGTTTTAGTGTCCTTAGGATCTATTAAACTTTTTACATGTCAGCTTAGCATTCTTTAACAAAGAAAATTATGGTAGGAATGTTGTATTCGGTCGCGTGTGCGATTTACGTTCTCTTGCTATTAAGTATAGTTGATGTGATTAATATAAGAGTTCAGTTGGGCTTCGTCAGATTTCCCATCCGTACTTTAGTATTTAAATCACGAGTCCTTTTGCACCTATGAACTCTTGTTATCTTCGATGTACCCCTTGTGTCGTTGGGTAAGGAGTTCGTTAAGCAAGTTGACTGCTCTCTTACATGGGGATATCTTTCTTCCCTAAATGAGTTAAGTAAAAATCAGATGGATGATTTCAGAGTCGAACCATACAAAAATTTGTCGTTTATTTTCACATATACTTCTTTATTTGTGATTTTTAACTCTCATCACTTTAGATTGATCCCATGAGCACAAATTTATCGCCCAAAATTTTCAAGTCTTGGGTGTTACTACAGTTCACCCTATATAATTGCCATTGGATTTCATTCTTCAAAAGAGTCCTTCCGACTCCCTCGTCCTTCACTGACAGTGTTGGTTGAGTTTGGAACGGTACAAACGTCATTTATGGTGGTGCTTGGGAAACTACATCTCTCGAGCAACTTATTTATCGTTCTCATGCTGATCAACAATTAATGTGGGTTCTATCTCAATCACCATTTCCAAAATCTTCTAAGTCTTCAAATGATTCCTCCTCCTGCTATCCATCTGACAGCCCTCGCTAGTCATCCTACAAGGTTCAGTGCAGGATGCCTGACCGAACTCATATAAGAATTACATCACTTATTTTTCCTGACAGGAGCACGTAAGTCATAATACACAGAGGAATGAACCATCCTAATAGTAGGTCTTTACATCAACGGAAGCTACGTTGAAACGTAGAAAGTCGTACAGATCCTAAGGACACTAGAACCTGATGCTCTGATACCACATTTAACACCCCGCCTAATTAAAATTGGGTGATAAGTCCTTTATTAAATTAAATCAGAATATTCAATTGGTTCTCTCTCAGCATCACTGTCGAAAAATAATTTCTTTTTTAACTCACCTAATAATAAATTAAGATAGTGTCAATTTTTTTTCATTGTTAATTTAATTAAAGCCATTCCACAATATGGAATAATAATAAGTAACATCACATCACAACTGAACTAAATATAACAAGAATAAATGTGACTAGAATAACTCTCTAGTTAAAATACATCATTACCACCAATTAAAATCGATATCCACAGTACTGACTTAAATAATTACAACCTCTAGAATAAAAAATGAAACAATCGGAATCTTGGGTGACATGGCCTAAATGAATGTAGACACAACATATGTGTGAATAAATATAATGGAGGCATCTCAACAAAGTCTGCATCTCCAGTAAAAGCTATAACCCAACGAGACATCCATATTCTATGCCTGGCGTTATGGACACATGATGTACAAGATACAATAGAGAAGAGAATATACAAGGAAATGAGTCAGATTCCGATTGTAAAAGATTTTTAAAAATAGTAAGATATTAACAAGTGCAATTAAGAAATTATTATGTAAATGTTATATTCTCGGGCTCTCGTTTGATAATTCTCACCTCTCATCTAGGGTGCACGCCTCGCGTACCTTATCATCTCATAAATTAAGGTTTTCAATTATGATTCTATCACTTATCATTTCCCCATAATTCCCACATAATACGTATGATAATTAAACATGTTCACTTCTCTTTAATATAAACTTTCTCAGCTTTAGGATTAAGTACTCACTTACTCAATTCAATCACATCTAATTATCCGTTTTTATCTACAACTTCAGACAATAGATTACCTCATATTGTATATTTTAATCTATAAATTTCACACAATAGATTACATCAAATTATTTATAGTTTAATCTACAATTTCACACAGTAGGTTACATCATAGTATATATATTCATCACATTATTATATAAACTAATATGCACCTCCCATACACAGCTGCGGTGCATGCATACACTGTTATCCTGTCCTGATACATCTCTCGATGTATAAATGGCTATTTGTTCGGCGTCTCTCATGAATCATAAATAACATAACACCCATATTGGAGGCGAGCATACTCCTCAGCCAAATAGGTCACGCACATACCTACGTTCCCATTCAATCGTCGAAACTACCATTCACACCGATAGCATGTGTCCAAGGTCTGATGCTTAGGGTATGAATCTAAAATCCCCCCAAATGGGCTCATCGGGATAAGATCGTACACAAATCGAAACCTCCACCCCAATAGCATGCAGCGTAGGTATACCATACACACAATAGATAATAATATACGTATTCACCCCACCTTTATACAATAACAATAGGGCACACGCACAACCCATATAAATATTTCCATACATAGTATATGTATCTCTAATATCCTACGTATTTATAGATTATGACTTTAATTATTAAATATATTCCCGATATTCTCTCATCACTCGAAGGGTAATCATTTATTCCCTATGTAAATTCAGTAGGTAGCATCTACGCCCTACTGGTCCATGTCATCACAACTCCCAAATTTCTACGGATTAAAATTATCTTCAATTAGGTTTCTTTCTCGATAATCCCTAATTTAATTTTAACCCTTTATTCCATCTCCTAGGGTTAATCCTATATATGCTTAAGGTTATTACGGTAATTAATGACCCTCTTACAACTGGTAATAACCTTAAATAATCATTTATTCGATTTAAACCCCAAGTAATATAATTCTCCATCATAAGGCATCCAATCAACACTCGCTATTTTCCCTCATTCAATACTACACGTAATAATATTTTTTCGTATCTTAAGTATGTCCTACTTCCCTTCCCCAAGTCCCATTATTATCCAATAATCATCACCAAAGATTTATAAAGTTGGGATTTAATCACAATTTAAAAAGGAAACAAATCAAATTTCCAGAGGGAGTGGATCGATTGACGTTTTTGGTCGATCGATCAGATATTTTCCCAGATTTCTGCATATGTTTACATACAGGTTTTAAGCTTTTTCATCATCAAAACCACTATCAAATAATCCCAATGTATGTAAATGATTTCTAACCTCTAAACAATATGAAATCATCATGATGTTTCAATTCAATCAAGTTATCTCCCTCTTAATTCAGAAACTTCTTAATTTATCATCGATATAAGAACAATTCTAAATCCCATATTTTTCTTCGCCAAATGATTACCAAGTTTTGTGTAGTTGACTCTATTTTTTAGAAAGAGATTAATCATTCCCAATCTTCATTTCAAGGATTCATCAAATATCATTTTAACTCATACAACCTTTTCAAATTTTCTAAACAACCTAACATGGACAATATGCATGCTAAATTTGCAATAGTTAATCACTTGTCTCTAATTGATGGTCTGAACCGTTAGGGAAGATAACTCTATCGGTTTTCCTCCTTCTTTCGTCCAACTTCCGGCGGTGGTGGTGGTGTAGGGTGACTCTTAGCTTTTGGTCTCCTAGAGAAGCCTTTTCCTTTCCCAGAGAAGTCTCTCACTCTCCCCTAAGTATTTTCCTCTGATTTTTACTGAATGAATCTAAATACTACCACCTATACACTTATATAATATTATTACAAATTCTTTGGTACTATTCACCCATTTTGGAAAATGAGTAAAATACCCCTCCGGGATGTTAGTTTGGTCCCAAATTTCCTCGAGACCCAAAGTAATCCCCGAGGTAGAATTTTTCGACTATTTAAATATTTTTGGAAACTCTGGCGCATTCAAAACAACCATTAGGATGACATAAAAATAATTTACTTTTCATTCCATTTAATTATAGTTCCGACACGACTCACACACGCGTCCCGACTCAATTACCATAATTGTCGTATTCATCACTAGCAACAATTTTTATGAAATCATAATCATATGTAAAGTCATAATCATATATTACTTTTAATCACCAAGTAGTACTCAACATGAATTATATATTACTTTATTCTCGAGTAATATTTAAATCCGGATTAATTATAAATTATCCCATAATTAATACTAGTTAATCCCATTTAAAAGTCATTAAAAATACGGGGTGTTAATACTTCCCCCCTTACAACATAATTTCATCCCAAAATTTGGAAAAAAAAGTATAACAGGTAAAAACAACTCTAGCTATATGTTGCGCATCGCATCCCTGCACTCACAAGTAAACTATTACATACAACCCATACAGTACGCTATCAAATAACCTTAATAATGAACACCTCACATGTGTTCTTTTTAAACCCCAGGTTACCTTGTCACGTAGGTTCTTGCCCAAGCCTTACCGTCTAAACTTCACTACTTAAACTTTATAATAGATATTCGCTATCTAGCCTTCTACTATACGCACTTTAGTAGATTAATCATTCTTTAGATACATATGATCTCGTCTCGCCACTATCACACACAAGTAGGTTATTCGTCCAGTATATATTTTACACATAATATATACTATAAGTGTCAACTCATCTCTGACATTCACAATAGTTCCTGGTCCCCCTCTTTTAACTAATAAGTAGGAGAACAACAAGGCTTACCGTGCCATACCTCAACTGTATCCATGCCCAAAAGTGAACTTATAGGAGTTATTGTACACAAATTCCACTAGTGAAAGGTAATGCTCATGTCCTCCCTTAAGATTCAAAGGTACCCATTTAATTTATCCCCCAACATCGGTTTAGTTCGCTTGATATGCCCATTCGTCTGTGGATGATAGGCAACACTCAATCACATCTCGGGACCCATGGCCTCATGAAAAATTTCTCAAAATCAGAAGACAAATATTTGGTCCCAATCGGATATAATATTAAGCGGTACCCTATGTAACGTCACTATCTCGGTTATAAAGATCTGCACATAATGTCCCATAGTATGATCATCTCTAATTGGCATAACGTGAGATACTTCAGTTAACTGATCCACTATCACCCATATAGGATCGTAATCCCTTTTATAATTATTTACCTTTGCGATAAAATACTTGGGAATGCATTCTCATTACTACTGGTTAAAGAAACCCCCGTTGGTTTCAGATGGTCCACCCTTTTTTCCAACGGGCAGGTGGTCCATTACATGACTAATTTAGCAATATTTCTCGTCATTAAATCCCATCACTATTTTTATTTATAACCTGATAGATTTTATGTTCTCCCGAATTTATCTCTAACCGTGATCCATGTGACTTTTCAACACCGCGTGTCGCAAGTCCATTCCATCTCTTACGGAATAAGCTTCGACTTCCTCGACTATATGTTTTCGAATTCACCTGACAATCATAATCTACTACCTGATATAATACCATACTCGTGGACATTTGGGGAATGGTGGTATTAACTGATAGAAATTATCGGATAATCAAGTCCTGATATCTCAACTTCTATATTTATTTACCTTATCCCATACTTCCCAAATGGGAATAATATCAAGATTCAATTACCTAGGGAACCCATACACCCTATGTCTCAAGCATTAATGAACAAATCTATTCTTGCGCACTCTGCATACTAGTCTATTCATAATGTAACCATTATGTATTGGTTTTACCGTCAGGACTAGGCGACTCTACAGGCCTTAAGTCATAGTGGAATTATCAACTCTGAGTTATATTCTTGTATATGTACAATAACCAAGGTATGAAATCTATGTACTATCTTCAAAACTTTTGTCCCACTCCCGACGTTCATTAGTTTCATATGTGGGATGTCTCGCAAAGCGAAATACAAATATGGAATCCCCTCGATACACTACTACCTAACATAGCCAGTCGTTAAGGTCCATAAGGCCCTCGGTCCTTAATATATATCTTTCAACAATCTCCGTATGGAGATATAAAAATCTACATATGTCACTTAAAAATAATATGAAACATGGCTCTCTTACTATCCCAAGTTCTAGATGCTATATATATCAATTTATATGTATCTACTCAATAGAGAACACATTGTATCCAAAATCACATCAGTAAATAAATCCCTACGCAACGGGATCACATATAACTAGACAACATACTCACTGAAGTCTATGATACCATGAAATTTTTATACAAATACATATATATAGGCCCAACCCAATTTCAGGTGGCTCCTTACAAATGTAATATTACCATCCCGGAGTATCCAACACGATAGCCTTATCATTCAATATACTATCATTCAAACATTTTGTAATTAATCACTACACATTACCATACTAAGCTCTACTTTTCTAACTCAATGCAATAATAAATTATAAAGATTAAGCATGCTCTTAGTTCCCATCTAGCTCACTCACGGGTGACATCAAAAAGCCCCGTTACACATGATAAATACATTTACAACCAGACTATTAAAACTAACGGACCCACTAAACTCGACTCGCACGCGAATTTTAATGTTAAACAATATATATATATATATATATATGTGTGTGTGTGTGTGTGTGTGTGTGTGTGTGTTGTGACATACCCATGTCAGTTGAATTAATCCTTTACTCATAAGGATGAAACAAAACTTCATCAGTCTCGCCTGATTGTAGGGTCCCTGCACGTACTTTTCACGCGCCAAAACGACCCATGATTATCTGCAATCGTTATACATCTAAGATTTCATCCAATAGTTTCCCCCCTCCTTTTAGTGGGCAAAATAATATGTTCTACGGCTTATACGCCCATCATTGAAACGTTATCCCAAAATCTCTAGGCCTCAATTATGGCCTTACTGACCTCTTTATTACTTCCTAGGCCCTGACGACCCTAAGAAATGATATGTTACAGTTGTTGAGGACTCCATTGATCCTGCCTAAACCCATTACTCTCAGGTTGTAAATTCCTGGGCCCAATTCCATTGACCCATTTCCTCCACTTGAAATCTCACTCCTTCAGTTGTTATGCCTTACTAGCATAGTTTACTATTCCCAATCTTATCGGTCTCACTTCTCAACGTTGACACATTCAACACTGGTAGCCCCTACTCTCTACACGTAGGGCAATTTATTGTGCCATTTCCCCATCTCTGGTTTTGCTGACCATTTTGGAATGTCCTTCTCTCAGACCTAGTAGTCTTAGCTCCCAATTGATATTTTCGTTCTTCCTTTGGCTTTATAGGTCCCATGGAAAATGTGGTCGACCTTGACGGTCTTGGCTGGATTCATCGCCACTTAGTAAGGATTCAATCATATCATTTAAAATAGGTAACATACTGGGTATACCTTCCGGTGATGTTCCACTAATACCGTTGAATTCAATCTTACCCTTCGACTAGATTTCCCAACCCTCCTGGCCTCCCTTCATCTGTAGAAGTTAGAAAACTTCTTGGCAACATCTACCCTAGTCGTCTTCATCAGATTTCCCATCCGTACTTGAGTATTTAAATTAAGAGTCTTTTCACACCTATGAACTCTTCTTATCTTCAATGTACGCCTTCGTCGTTGGGTAAGGAGTTCGTTAAGCAAGTTCATTGCTCCCTCACATTGGGCTTTGTTTCTTGCCTAAATGAGTTAAGTTTCAAAATTCTATTCATATCCCGATTAAACATCAAATGGATTATTTCACTGTCGAACCATACACAAATTTCATGTTTACCTTCACACATACTTCCTTATATATGATGTCTAACTCTCATCGCTTTAGATTGCTCCAATGAGAAAAAAAATTTGCCCGAAATTTTCAAAACATGGGTGTTACTACACTTCACCCTACATAATTGCATTTGGATTTCATACATCACAAGAGTCTTTCTGACTCCTTTGCCCTTCACTAACAATGTTGGGTGAGCTTGGAACGGCACAAAAGACATTTATGGCGGTCCTTGGGAAACTACATCTCCCGAGCGACTTCTGTATCTTTTTAAGGACCATCAACAATTATGGTGGGTTCTATCTCAACCACCATTTCCAAAATCTGATAACTCGTCGGCTAAGTCCTCCTCCTGTTGTCCATCTAACGGCCCTTGCTAGTCGACCTACAAGGTTTGGTGCACGATGGCTGACCTAACTCGTATAATAATTACATCACTTATTTTTCCTGGAAAGAGCACGTAAGTCGTAATACGCAGAGAAATGAACCATCCTAATACGAGGGCTCTACATCAAAGAACACTACACTAAAATGTATAAAGTCGCATAGATCTTAAGAACATAAGAACCTGATGCTCTGATACCACCTATAACACCCCGCCTAATTAAATATCGGGTGATCAGTCCTTTATTAAATTAAATCAAAATATTTGTTGGTTCGTTCTCAGCATCACTGTCGAAAAACAATTTCTTTAATACCTCACCTAATAATTAATTAATCTAGTGCCAATTGTTTTTCCATTTTTAATTTAATTAAAACAAATCCACAATACAGAATAATAATAATAATAATAAGTGATATCACATCACAACTGAACTAAATATAACAAGAATAAATGTGACACGAATAACTCTCCAGTAAAAATACATCATTACCACCAATTAAAATCGATATCCACATTACTGACATAAATAATTACAACCTCTGGAATAGAAATGAAATAGCCAGAATCTTGGAAGGCATGCCCAAAATGAAAGCTGACACTACAGATGTGTAAATCAATAGAATCGAAGCATCTAAAAAATGTATGCATCTCCAATAGAAGTTATAAGCCATTGAGACATCCATATTCTATGCCTGGTGTCCCTGATGTTGGGCACCTGATGTAAAAGATATAGTGGAGAAGAGGATATGCAAGAAAATGGGTCAGAGCCAGATTGTAAAATATTTTAAAAATAGCAAGTGCTTAACAAGTGAAACTAACCAATTATTATGTACATGTTAGCTTCCTGAGATATCGCTTGAGAAATCTCACCTTTCATCTAGTGTGCATGCCTAACGTACCTTATCATCTCCCAAATTAAGCTTTTCAATTATGATTCTATCACATATCATTTCGCCGTATTTCCCACATAATATGTATGATAATTAAACATGTTCATTTCTCTTTAATATGAACTTTCACAGCTTTAGGATTAAGTAATCACTTACTTAATTCAGTTAGATCTCATTATTCATTTTTATCTACAACTTCACATAGTAGATTACCTCACAGTATATATTTTAATCTACAAATTTCACACAGTAGATTACACCACAGTATATATAGTTTAATCTAAAATTTCACACAGTAGATTACATCATAGTATATATAGTTTAATCTATAATTTCACACAAGATATTACATCATAGTGTATATATTCATCACATTATTATATATACTAATTTGGCACCTCCCAAACATAGCTGCGATGCATGCATACTTTGCTATCATGTCCTAATACATCTGTCGTTGTATAAAGTACTATTGGTTCGGCTTCTCTCATGAACCATAAATAACATAACACACATATTAGAGGCGAGAAAACTCCCTAACCAAATGGGTCACACACATACCTACATTCCCATTAAACTATCGAAAGTACCATTCACACCGATAGCATGTGTCCAAGGTCCTACGCTCAGGGTATGAATCTAAAATTCCCCCAAATTGGCTCATCAGGATAAGATCGTCCACAATGCGAAACCTCCACCCTGATAGAATGCAATGTAGGTATGTCATACACATAATACATAATAATATAGGTATTCACCCCACCTATATACAATAAAAATAGGGCACACTCACAACCCATATAAATATTTCCATGCGTAGTATATTTATCTCTAATATCCTACATATTTACAGATTGTGACTTTACTTCTTAAAGTATATTCCCGAGCTTCTCTCATCACATGAAGGGTAATCATTTATTCCTCGTGTAAATTCAGTAGGTAACATCTACGCCCTACTGGTCCATGCCATCACGACTCCCAAATTTCTACGAATTAAAATTATCTTCAATTAGGTTTATTTCTCGATAATCCCTCATTCAATTTTAACCCTTTATTCCATCTCATAGGGTTAATCCCATATATGCCTAAGGTTATACCGGTAATTAATGACCCTCTTACAACTGGAACTAACCTTAAATCATCATTTATCCGATTTAAACCCCAAGTCATATAATTCTCCATCATAACTCATTTAATTAACACTTGTTATTTTCCCTCATTCAATCCCACGCATAATAATATTTTTTTCCATATCTTAAGTATGTCCTACTTCCCTTCCCCAGGTCCCATTATGATCCATTAATCAGCACCAAAGATTTCTAATGTTGGGATTTAATCACAATTTAAAAAGGAAACAAATCACATTTCCAGGGGGAGTGGATCAATCGATGTTTTTGGTCGATCGATCAATCGATAAGATATTTGCCCAGATTTCTGCATATATTTACATACGGGTTTTAAAATTTTCGTCATCAAAACCACTATCAAATAATCCTAAACTCATCATAATTTATCCCAAAAGACATATCACAGTATATAAACGGTTTCTAACCTCTAAACAATATGAAATCATCATGGAGTTTCAATTAAATAAAGTTACCTTCCTTAAAAATTCAGAAACTTCTTAGTTTATCATCCATATAAGAACAATTATAAATCCTTGATTTTTCTTCACCAAGTGATTCCCAAATTTTGTGTAGTTGACTCTATTTTTCAGAAAGAGATTAATCCTACCTAATTCTCATTTCAAGGATTCATCAAAAATCATTTTAACTCGTACAACTTTTCAGAATTTTCTAAACAGCCAAACATGGACAATATACATGTTAAATTTGCAATAGTTAATCACTTGACTCTAATTGATGGTCTAGATCTTTGGGGAAGATAACTCTACTGGTGTTCCTCCCTTTTTGGCCAACTTACGACAGTAGTGGTGGTGCAGGGTGACTCTTGGCTATTATATAAGACTTTTCTTTTCCCAGAGAAGTCTCTCACTCTCCCCTAGGTCTTTTCCTATGATTTTTGGTGAATGTATATAAATACTACCACCTCTACACTTATATAACTTCATTACAAATTCGTGGGTACTATTCACCCATTTGAAAAATGACCACAATACCCCTCCGAGGTGTGAGTCTGGTCCTAAATTGCCCCTAGACCAAAAGTAATCCCCCCGGTAGACTTTTTTAACTATTTAAATCCTTCTGGATACTCTAGCGCAGCCAAAATGACTATTCAGATGACATAAAAATAATTTACTTTTCATTCCAATTAATTATAGTCCTGGAAAGACTCACACGCGTGTCCCAACTTAATTACCATAATTGTCGTATTCGTCACTAATAATATTTTTTATAAAATCATAATCACATGTAAAGTCATAATCGTATATTACTTTTAATCACCAAGTAATATTCAACATAAATCAAATATTATTTTATTCTCTAGTAATATTTAAATCCCGATTAATTTGGAATTATCCCATAACTAATTCTAATTAATCCCATTTAAAGGTCATTAAAAATACGGGGTGTTACAGAAGTTAGAGGAACTCTTTTAAAGAGCCATATAAAAGGATCGGGGGAAGAAAAGAAGTGTGATAAGCCAATGGAAGGAGATAATACAATGGCAATTGTTTAGGGTGGAGTGCAGCGACACCTAAGATTAGATTTCAAGTGAAATTTTTAGCTCATCGGAGAAGAATTAAGTGACAAGAGTCATTCACCACATGTATAGAGGGACATATGAGATTAAACGAGAAATTTAGGTGTTGTTTGACCGTAAGATTGTCTATTTTCTATTCAGTCAGAGATGTGCATGGAGTTTTGAACATATCACAAGTAAGTCAGGTAGAGACCGATTATGAGAGAGAAGATGACTTGTTTAGCGAACTTCATAACCACTGAGGGGGATACGGAGAGTAATAAAAGGGGGTCCATATGTGTATAATGGACTCGTGGGTAGAATACAAAAGAGTGAATCGGAAATTCATCTAGGACGACTAGTGCAGATGTCGTCAAAGTCATATGTTTACAAAATTACAAATGCCTCCATGTGAAGGGAGCCAAAAGTGTGGGAGAATCTATTCGAAGAGAAAGACTAGATCTAATAGTGGTAGTGAAACAACGAAGAAGGGTATACCTCGAAGGGGACCCATTTATATGATATTGGACCAGTTGAATTTCTATCGAGTGACAGTGGGTTCAATGAGGGTTGACGAGGCTAGCAACGAGTTCCATATGGTTGTAAAGCTAATGACACAACGGAGGGTAGCAATCGGGATAGGACTACCGTGTTAGAGAGAGGGAAACCCAAACATGGATGATGGGGCCAGAGATAGGGGGATGGCATAAAAAGTTGTCCTATGTGTGGAGTGTAGGTCCACCTGTAGTGAACTTTTCCACATCAAGGAATTGAGAATAGTCAGACTAAGAATTATATGTGAACGGTGATAGTAGGGCACACTAACAGGAGGAGTAAGATTTTTTAGTAGGGGAATCGGGCTAAGAGAGCTAGGACCAGATATTTTAGCCTGAGAATGGTGGGTTCAATAAGGACCAGAAAGGTCCTCAGTAAGTATAAAATTCAATCCCTTAGGGTCGTTAGAACCAAGGTAACTATGGGGAAGGTCAAAAGGTCCGAAATCAAAGGCAAAGATATTTTCAGGCCGAGGTTTCATTTGTGGGAGTGTAGGCCACGAAGGAAGAAGTATTACTCGAAGGCAAGGTAGGGATAACTACACGATGAGATATTGGATGTATAACCACTATAATAGATTGTGGGTCCAGGGACCCGACAGTTAGGCAAGGCGGAAGGTAATGGAGGTTAGATTGTTGTTTTAATCCTTATGAGTATGGGACTTGTATGGGCGACATGGGTGCATCACTATATATTATTGTTAGTGCTATAATTCACGAGTGATTCAGATTTAGTGGGTGCATTGGCCGTGATAGCCATATGATGTATATAAATATCGTGGTGTAGCGGGGTTCTTTGGTGTCACCTATGAGGGAGAGGGTGGGTACAGTAAGAGTATATGGGAATTTCATTTGAATTTACTACTTTCGAGAGTTAGGAGAATGCAATAGATTACATTATGAGTTTTAACTAGGTAGCGACGGTTTGAATGATAGTAGACTGTTATAGTGGGATTTTATGCTCATTATCCCAGAGTATGATTTACTTTGTAAGGTATCACCTGAAAGAAGGTTGATTATATATATATATATATATATATATATATATATATATATATATATCTGTGTGTGTGTGTGTTAAAATATATTGTGTATTATACTACTCTGTGTACATTGTCTAGTTATAATTGATCCCGATGCGTAGGGATGATTACTGATGTGATTTAGGGTAAACTGGCTTATTGTTGAGCGGAGAGATATAGCTCGTGACTTTTTAGCACTAAGAAAGTAGAGATAGTAAAAGCGTCGTGATATATGTGGTCTTGTGTAGCATGAGAGTGGACGAGTATACTTTTATGTCAAAAGATGGGTATTTGAGGGTACATACTATGGACTGGGGGCTTAACCGATCTCGACGACCAACAATGTTAGGTAGTAGTGTATTGGGGGGGGGGGGGGGTTCCTTATTTTGATTTATCTTTGCAGTATATCCCATGCATAAAACTTAGCGTAACATTGGAAATGCGAAGGCGTTTGTCCATTAGGACATGGGTTTGGTACCTTCAGTATTATTCATTTATACAGTTATATTCGAGGGATAATAACTATGTTATATTTGAGGCTGGTAGAGCCGTGTAACGTTTGTACAGTTATGCACGATTATAGGGTGTATGTCCGCACTGGGTAATTTGATTATGTTAACATTATCCGCGATTAGGGGATAATAAATGGATGATATGGGTGGCGAAGAAACCTCAGAGTACTAGACTTACCCAAATTTTGAGGATGAAATTCTTTTGTAAGGGGGGAAGTATGTACACCCGGTACTTTTGGAGAATATGAAAATTAATTAAATTGTTTATTTAGGAATTTATTTAATTGGGATAAATTATTTAGTTCAGAGTTTAGGTTTAATTTCACGCCTGCCGCATTTTGAGGTGGAAATAAGATGATTTTATAAAGTGACTCGGATGGGTATTTCGAGATCACATATGGTTCCAAAATGGTTGAAATAGTCAAAAACGTGTATTCGGGCGTATAGTTTGGATCCTGCGGTGTTTTTGAACCAACTCGGCACCATCTAAGGGCATTTCGATCATTCAAGAGTTTAAGGTATAGAGATGTATGAAAATATTAGGTCTATATCTTCCATTAGAGAAAAGGAAATTGGGTTAACACAAAGAAAAAGGAAGAGAGATCATAGGATAGGAAGAGGAGGGAAGAACCAAACTTCCTACACCATTTTTCTCCCCGAACACGATGGAATCGAGATCGGAGTGAGGGGAGAACCACCACACCATCGTCCCAATGAATTTCAGACCTGCTATTGAGTGGCAAGTATTTAAATGGAAATTTATTTTAATCATGTTACAATACCCATGTATAACAGGGTTTGATTTCATGTTTTTGGAAGAATTGATATGGCTTTGGGTGGGTTTTGTTCATGAATTGAGATAGGAATGCATGTACAGATATTCCTTTTTGTTTATAACATTAAATTAGAGGATTTTGGGTGATTAGAACGAATTAAATATGGGTTCTTTATGAACAAACTTTAAGTACACATAAACTAGCATTCTTATGGGAGTTTTAAAGAGAATCTGATCTTGAATTGAATTCGTGATGAATTGATGATAATTTTATGTTGAAAATCATCTTAATGCATGTACAAATGGTTAGGAACAATTAGTTTCAAATTTGGTGAAGAAATATGGAATTTATGTGGGTGTTAATGGTGAAAAATGCACTTTCATATTGGAAAAGACGAATAGTAGATAGGTGAATCGGTCCGGATAAGAAGCAAACTGGTATGGTGCCCAGAAAAATATAAAAATTCCCTTTTTAGCCTCAAACTCCTAAATTATTATCGAAATTTTTTTTAGGACATTGGTAGAAGGTAATAGGGGATTAATTTTATTATAATAAACCTTTATAGGGTTATGGGATTAAGTCTTATCGAGAGAATTAAGACGACGATTAAACGGGATTAATGATAATGTAATCAATTCGAGAGAATGAGAATGTAATTATGGAAAATCATGAGTGAGCTTATTTTATAGACCAGTAGGGTATGGAAAGCTTAGCTATTGACAAGAACCAAGGGGTAACTAGGGCCCTTATAGTATATAATAATACTCAATTAAATATGATAGTGAGGATAATCGTAAATTGAATGTACGGTGAGTATTCGAGTAACAAATACTACGTATAGATTTTTGTTTATAGGATGAGTGTATACCTATACGGATTATGTTTATAGGTTGAGTGTATACCTATACAGATTATGTTTATAGGTTGAGTGTTCACCTATACAGATTATGTTTATAGGTGGAGTGTATACCTATATCGATGATATTCATGGGTTCTGCGTATGCCTATGTGCGACATATGGATTAGGTCGTGTGTATACCAACTATGTTTTTTCATATGTGTGAACATAACTACGTTGCCTTCTATCACAGAGGTTCCCGCGTGGTGGGCGATCCCACCTTGCCGATTCCAGGGAGGTCTAGATTTATGCCCCATAACAAAGAACTTAGGGCGGATCGCTATGTGTTGTGTATTAGTGGGACCGGTGTGTTGTTTGGATATGTTAGGTAGGTGCGTATCCCAAAGGCTTAGAATTATGTTTGCCTACATTATTTGTTATTTGATTTGATTAATGGTTTGAGGATACATTCAGAACCGATAGTCCGTGATTAGGTACGAGAGGTACTTGGATGGATAGCACAGTACGCGAGTACGCGTCGTTATGACCACAGAGAGGGAGATGCGATATTATATATATATATATATATATATATATATATATATATATATATATATATATATATATATATATATACACACACACAGTACTTATGCATGATAGTAGTGAGATTAGATAGTGCATATCTAAGCACGGTTTAACCTACTAAGTGTGATAGTAGTGGGACTAGATAGTGTATTACGTATGTCTAAAGCAAGATTTAAGTATAGAAACTTAATGGAAAGGCTTGATGGATAACATATGTGAAATGTTTACTTATGTTTAATAATAACATAAATAATAACATAAAGGAGATGTTAATTCTTAATTAATTAGATATGGGTAAGTTGAGGAGAACTTAACTAACGAATTTTTGATGATTAAGGGTATTTGGTAGCGTACTCTATGGGAGGTACGAGTGAGCTAGACCAATTTGAGGTTTATTAGATACTGGAGACCTAGTTAGATTGGGTATAATGACTAGGTGCGCTTAGTATCAAGCGTTAGGTGCGCACTATAGATGAGAAGTGAGCAACTTAAGAGAGTGTTTGAAATATAACATGTTTATCTAATAACTATTCATTTAAATTGAAATTTAAATGCTTGCTAAATATTTTGAAATGATTTTTACTTGGGCTCTTACCCGTACTTACAAAACGTTTTTCAAAACCTTTTAGGTGTCCAGCTACAGAGGCGCCAAGTAGGATGATCTGACCCAGGGACGAGTAGCTGCAGCACTTGTGGATGCTTACGAGATTTGAATTTAGTCATTTCAGTTACTTGATTCCTAGTGTAGGGTGCACTTCAGTATTTCATTTGGGTGTATTGTCATCAGGTATTTCATTTATATTAGTCAGACTTTGTACTCATTGCTTTTTATTCATGTTGGAATTTATATTGGATTTTGGAACTGATGGTTTATTCGGTAATATTTTATCTCAGTCATGTATTTTGTGGATGGATTTATATTACTACTGCGTGGGATGTTAATTACGATAATAATGTTTCGTTATTGTTGTTGTTTTTTAATAAAAAGAAAAAACTTGACATCATCTTTATGAATATTAGGTGGTTATAAAAAGTTTAAATATTTTTGGACAGTTATGCTAAGAATGAACCAAATGGGAATCATGCTTTAATTTAATAAAGGCATGATCACTCGGTATTTAATTAGGTGGGGTGTCACACTTAGTACTTGAATTTCGGTTAAGGTTTTTAGTTCCTAATACATAATTGTGGAGTATCGCGCTTGTTTCCTTTCTTATTTGAGTTTCTTTTGAGTCAGAACTATCATATTCGGGTTTTTTTCGAGTCGGAGTAGTTAATTTTAACATGTTAAATAATTTTTTGCTGAGTTGTGAAAAAAAACTTCATCATTACAGTTCCGCCCCTCCTTAATTAAAATCCTGGATCCATCACTGTGTGTGTATTATCCTTGATGTTCAGTGTTCTAGATTGTAATTAATTTCAGTGTGTGATGTTCTAGATTGCAATTAATTTCAGTGTGTATGTGTGTGTTTGTGTATCAATGTGGAATTATGATTTGATTTTTTTTGGATTCCTTTGGAATTTTTAAATAACATTTTATTATTAGTTAGTACTTGGTTAAGTTTTCTTCATTTCATTCTCATTTGAAACGGGTCCAGTGCATGTTTGTGGTACTATATTATCAAATCATGTGGTGTTATTTATGAAATTCCTCTTTTTTAAAATATGATCAAACAAGTGTTTGTTAATAAAATCATTATATGGATTCTTGAATATTCGTATACACTCAATGACTATTGTGTTTTGTGATCCAATGATTTGTGATTAGACATTTGGACCAGTGATTTCATATTTTTTAACATTTTTATCAAAAATGAGATAAATGGTATACAATTTATGTTAGATTATATAAAAGTGTGATGTATATATCCCCTTATTATTCATTGTTGAACAAACTATTATACCAATTCAACTACATCTTTTATTTCATTGTAATTGATCATTCATTAAGAATTTTTGTAAATTAATTATTTCATTAATGTGTTTCCATGATTAAAAGAGACATTTGATTTTAGGAAGATGAAACTTATTCGAAAAGTTTTCAACGATTTTAGTACCATATGATGGTCAGTGCATTTTCTTTAGCTCCAACTTTATGTTAATGTTTACTTGTCTTAATGATTTCAGTACCATCGGGTGCATTACGATATGTTAAAGTTTTCTTTTGAAGTTTCATTGTATTGTTTTAGTATGTATATCATATACTCGTTAATGGCTCACTTGTGTGCTTTCATTAATTTTTAGCATTGCTTGTCCCATTCTTATACTATATTCTTTCATTAATTTCTTCATTATATTATATGTATATAATCGCTAATGGTTGTTGCTATTATGTATAATATGTATAACAACAGTTGTTGTTATACATATTATATATAACATCATAGTATAATATGTATAATAATTTTGTGAATTGAAGTTCTTTAATGTTTGGAATTGGTTTTGTTTGTATAGTTTTTGGGTATTGTGTTAGTGTTCTTGAGTTGGTTAGTTATGGTTGATCGAGTCTTATTACTATTATGTGTTGGTGTCTTTGGTAGTTGTTGTGATAGTTTTCAAGGGCTATTATGCTTTATATGATATTTTTTAATGGTGTGAATGTATTATGTTGTATAATATTGCATTATGTTTAACAATTACATATATTTTATTGCGTATATCTCACTCGTGGTGGTTTACATACTTAAACCAGAATAGACAGGTCTTGGATGAACAAGGACAAATTATCAAAGGAATATATAGAAGGTGTTGATAATTTTCTTTGGGCTGTTCAAAATGACTCCTTGGATGAGAAATTCATGTGATGCCCTTGTAATCCATGTGAGAATAAATTATAAATGGGTGTTAAAGAAATCAGACAACATTTGTATAGTTTGGGTATCGATCCGAATTATACTGTATGAAAATGGCACGGAGAGGAGGATCATTATGAAAAACTATCGGATATTAATATGGGTGATCCTATCTATGACAATAGGAATATGGATACCATGGAGGATATTGAAGAGTTGATTTGACATGGTGGATGCTATAAAAGAAGACTTCACAGGAAATGCATAAATTTTCCAAAAGTTGTTGGTAGATGTAGAGAAGCCATTGTATGAAAGATGTAAAAAGTATATAAAGTTATCCTCTATTGTCAAGCTATTCAATATTAAAGAGAAGAGTGGGATGTCCGATAAATGCTTTTCAAATATGATGTCAATCATTAACGACATGCTTATGGATGATAATGTGTTTCCTTTATCCAATAATGAGGGAAAATGTTACTTATCGGTATTTGGAAAGGACTTTAAAAATATATATGCATACCCTAATGACTGTATACTCTATAGAAAAGAGTATATAGAAGCTGTTGAATGCCCCACTTGTGGAACATCCAGGTTCAAACATAAGAAGAATTTGAAAGAATAAAAAAGGGATGAGGGGAAATAAGGTATTCCTGCGAAAGTGTTATTATGCTTTTCACCCATTATGATATTTAAAAGGTGGTTTCAATCTAAAAATATCGCTAAGTCTCTGACATGGAATGCAGATGATAGAATTGTTGATGGTTTGTTGCATCACCCAACAAACTCACCAACTTTGAAAATTAGTGGATGAAAAGTGGCTCGATTTTACAGCAGAACCTAGAAATCTTCGATTAGCAATATCAGCGGACATAATTAATCCTCATAGTTCTCTTAGTAGTAGGTATAGTTGTTGGCCAATCATGTTGAACACATATAACTTTGAAACAGAATTGTGTATGTAGAGATAGTTTACAATGCTGACTATGTCGATATCGAGTCCAAAACGACTGAGAAATAATATAGATGTTTACTTGGCTTCGTTGAATACCTTGTGGAATGAAGGAATTAAAGCCTACAATGCCTTTCGACAAGAATCTTTTACTTTGCGAGAAATACTGTTGTGGACAATTAATTACTTTCAAGCACATGGATATTTATCTAGAAATGTTGTTTAAGGCTATAATGCTTGTCCAATATGTAATGAAAAAACGTATTCTATGGGACATAAGAGATACCTTCTACAAAACCATCCATTTCGAAGCCAGAAAAGGTCTTTTAAGGGTGAGTAAGAGTTCCAAGCCTCCCCTAAACCTTTAAGAGGTGAACAAATATTGAAAAAAGTTTGGAGACCTAAGGTTTTGATGGGGAAAGAAGGTAAAAAAGGCGAGGGTGGTTAACTAGAAGAAATCATTAAAGCGTAAAAGACCGAGGAGGGTAGATAATGGGGATGAAAAAGGCAGTCCTAGTAACGATGGGGTTAAAATTGTTTGGAAGAAAAAATCGATATTTTTTTAGCTTCCTTATTGGAAGGATTTGCCTATTCAACATAACTTAGATGTCATGCACGTTGATAAGAATGTTTGTGATAGTATCATTGGATCCTTACTTAATATTCTAGGTAAAATTAAAGATAGGGGGAAATGTCGACTCGACCTTGAAGAAATGGGCTTAAGAAGTGAGTTAGCACCACATATTAATGAAAAAAGGACATTATGGTGCATTTAATGGTGCATCTTGTGAAGGAGATCGAACTTTTTGGTCCTTTTTCTTTCGATGGATGTACCTAATTAAAAGGTTAGGTCAATCTACTTTACTATCATGTATTAATATAAGTAAATAAGTGTAATGATTTAGCTTTTTTTAATGTGCTAGGTACATGTAAGTACTAAAGGGTTATGTGAGAAATCGTAATCGCCTAGAAGGTTGTATTGCTCAATGTTACATAAAAGAAGAATCTATTAAGTTTTGTTTTGAGTTCTTATCAGAATTTCAATTGGAAGTCTAGCGAGGACAGATGATGATAAATCTATAGGAGGTCCGGATGTCGTTAAAGTTGATCGCATGTCCTTGGAGCAGGCACATGTTCATGTGTTACATAACACGAATGGTGTTCAACGTTATATAGAGTATGACTTTCCTAACTTTCTATTAATAACAAGTTAGTTCCTCACATACATATCTCTATATATATTAATAACTAATGTTACGTTACCCATTAAAACCTTGTTAGGGAGCATGAACAGTACTTCAAAGAAAGCCATCCTCGAAAAGGGAAAAATAAAAAGTGGCATGAAGATGAGCACAATCGAATGTTTATCCATTGGTTAAGTAAAAGTGTATGATTAGTTTAGAGACATGTTGACTTAACCACCACTTTAATTTTCGTTAGACTTTACCCCTTTTTTAGTTTTCTTTTCAACAATGCTACTATTTTTTTATTTATTAGTTGCAAATATTAGTGAAAAATAATGACGAAGTCTAATACCAACTAGTGGAAAATAGTGGAAAAGTGTAAAGTGAAACTATATAGTCGGTGAAGTCTATTAATAAAAACTAAAGTGGGAATAAAGACGAAATATCCCATTACTTTAATATGGTAATTTGAATTTTGTTTTGTAAGTAACTAAAATTCTTATATTAATAGGTTGTTCTTGAAGAAGAACTCCCAAACATCAATATCTCAGATGACTTAAAATGGATTGCTCGTGGACCTTGTCGAGACATCATCAAAGTGCATGGATACGTTATTAACGGTTTTCTTTACCTAACAAAGGATCGTGATGATGCAAGAGCAACCCAAAATAGTAGAGTGAGCCTAGTTGCTAAGACGCTGCAGATAGCTAGTGCAAAGGACAACAATCATGTTCGTACAAATATGATTTTCTACGGAGTCATAAGGGAGATATGGATACTTGACTATTTTTCAATTCAGATTCCTTTATTCAAGTGTGTTTGGCTTAACAACAAAAATGGAATTAACATAGACGAGCTTGGTTTTACGTCCGTCGATCTTGATAGAGTTGGTCATAAATCCAATTCTTTCATCTTAGCCTCTCAAGTGAAATAATTTTTCTACGTTCCGAACCCAATGAGTCGTAAATATTCGATTGTATTGTCAACTCCTCAAAGGGATTACTAAGATAAAGATGATGAAGATGATCTCAATGATGTATGTCTCGGGGATGATATTTTCACTAAAGTTTTTCCAACTATTGAATCCTTTGACGTGGTTGAGGAATCTTCTGAAACATATATGCATGAAGATTGTGAGAGTACATGGATAGACAATACGCCAACATAATTGTGTCATATGATGTTATGATGCTTAATGTTTCAATTGTTGTTTATTATTAGTTATAATTGCTTAAATTGTAAGCTTATTTGGTGACGTTGTCCAACTTTTTTTGTTTTTTGTGTGGAACCTACAACAATTGATTTTTAGAAATTGAATGTATGGAATATGGGATGTGTGACATATGTTCTGGACTATAGCTTATTATTGTCGGCTTAATATTTTGATAATTGAGGTCTTGTACATTTTAATTAACATAGAATGAAATGATGAATTTTAATTTGTGGTATATTTCAATAATTGAATTATTTGAGTATTTATGACTTACTTGTATTAATGAAATATATATTATCTCTCTTTTCTATGTTTCAATAGTTCGATTGATTTAAGTTGAAATGGAAGACATTGACCTTGAACCTGTGGAGAAATCTTCACAATATAGTAGTAAAGGTAGAGGTGTGGCGAAGCTAAAGCGATCGACTAAAATAAAGAGTAGTGAAGAATGGATAAGAGTTATATATAATGATTTTTGTCAACCAATAAGTACAAGCAAGAAAGAATGATCAAGTTATGGGGGTTTGATGGTGAAGTGATTTGTGTCGATAACTTGTCCAAGTTGGCCTAAAGTGCCAATCAAATTAAAGAATGATTTGTGGGAGGCAATACAGGTGTGTGTGTGTGTGTGTGTGTGTGTGTGTGTATATATATATATATATATATATATATATAATATCATTTGATGCATTTTTGTTGTATGTATGTGTGGATATTAAATAGTTTTCCAATCGAAATACGCATTTATGTTGTATGCATGCATTTTTATTGGTTCTTGAGAATTTGAAGCCTCAACTTGAATTTTCATAGTTCAAATATGTTTCAGGTAAATTTGGAGATAGAGATATGATTATAAGTGTTATATGTATATATATATATATATATATATATATATATATATATATATATATATATATAACACTGTTATATTTCAGATTGTTATATATATATACAACAAAAATAACAATTTTCAAAAAAAATTTAAAAAAGAATCTTGCAGTAACAATATATATCAATCAAAATGGCTTACCAGTTGTATAAAAAAACTTTAGTATTCTTCATAATCCTGAAAAAAATGTATGAAATAACAAACTATATACTTAGTTTAAAAATTGCAAAATGAGGTCAAATATCCAAACACCAAATGTTAGTTTAAAAAATTAGACCGATAAGAACCAATATCATAATAATAAAGAACAATAAACATTAATAGGGATAATAAAAAGTTCACAACAAAATAGAAAAATGAAAGGTTTGAAAATCCCGAATTTAAGAGTGCGAAACTCTTGAGTTAAGTTTGATGTAAAATCAATAGCTAAAAAGTGAAATTAGGATACTGTGAAAGCTAAACAAATAGATCAAAACGAGTATGGAACTCGGGTACATACTGTTCGGTTACATACTGTTGAAACATATCAAAAGATATTAACAATTATAAAGATAAGAATGTGACAACCCGCTATCCGAAATAAAGGGTGGCCAGCCCGATACCCCGATGAAACAGGAATCATGGATAGATATCATTCTCAGCATCACAATATCATACAGAGTATCAGGAATAATCACACAATATTCCAGAAAACGGGTTATCAAATATTTTAGTTGGTAATTTAAAGAAAACACTTTCAACAACCCATAATGGAAAAGAGGGTGGAAACTCGCACAAACATATAATATGATCCAATAGATAAGAAAGGACCGAATAAAGCATCGGTAGGTACAATCCATACAATACACAGTAAGTTCCATGTGTTACATAATACATCAATAATACAATTACGCCATTTGGACCACACGACCGAATAAGGACTGATCTTAGCTAGAAAACAATAATAGAGGCGTCTACACAAAATATCCCGTGATACCGGCAAAATGTCACGGCTCCTCAAAGGACTCAGAGAAAAGAAAGTCATTACGGGCGACCTTGTGGTAGAACACCTGGACGAATATAGAAGATACATACACAACAAGAAAATAAAGAACCGGCCAAAGGCCGGTTTTATATGATCACTAGATAAATAACAGGTATGGCAATAATGTACAGGTAAGCATGGATGATACGGATGATATTATAGCATGGTAACATCATATAAAGAACTAAGACAGTTAAATGATTATTAAAATGAAATTCAATTATACAAAGAAATAAAAGTACTTATAAGCCTTTTTCATCTTTCATCATTTTCAATTCCATCTTCTTTCCATTCCTTATCAGGAATGCATTTATTACCATGTGCTCATTATGGCACTTATCTCAATAGTATGCTCTTTGTGGCATATACTTTTCTCTTTATGGCATTAATGTTCTATCGAGTCCAACTCGATAATAGAATAGTTATAAATATATATATAATGATTCTAAGACCGTCCGTCCGGGTTTCCCCACTGTGCGCGCCCCTAAATAACCATCATCTTCCAGGGCCTAACATAAGACAACTTGGGATCCTATCGTAAACGTCGGGAAGCGGCCATATGCCTGCGGGATTGTCAAGACCACACCCGGAATCTCCTACCCATCGCAGAAACATATAAACAAGCGCTCATATGGCCTAGGACTATATCCAGCCTGCATTCATTAGCCAGGGGCTACACCTCACGCATGGACTTCCCTTAAGATGGTATTTAGAGAGGTGTGTATCATCCATTTTATTAATTTCCATTTCATGGTTCTGTAAATTATGTTTTACTTTATCTATTTTACATTATATCAAATGCATTATGGTATACTTCACATCATCATAATAACCTCGAAGAATATTTAAACTCCCCAAGTTATCTCTCCCAAATGTCCTTATTTGGACTTTATATTAACCCATCAAATGAGATCTAGTTCGTATTTACTCCTAAAGTCTCCAAATTCGACCTTAAGATTTCCTAGACTCTTATAGAACTACCTGACAGAAATAGTGCCTAAACATTTCTTTAAATCTCCCTCCCCCCTTGACAGGAACCCTAGATGAACCCCTTCGAGTCTAGGGAGTCGACCGAACTCAACTAAAACTCTAAGACCCTATTTTTACTTCATTTAAGAAGGTCACTATGTTCCTATGAAAAGAAGAAGTTAAGGACTGAAAATAAAATATTTGGGAAGAAAACAGGGGACCGGTCGACCGGTCCAAATACCGCGGTCGACCGCGTCTCAAGATTTGGCTTAATAAGAAAAGCAGAAAGTTCATTTTGGCGGGGCCGGTCGACCGGTTAGGGGACCGCGGTCGACCGCGCCATAGTTTTGGGCCTTTGAAAGAAATGCAATGAACCCTCTCCCGAAGACCCGGTCGACCGGTCTGAGAATCGCGGTCGACTGGTCCCTGCAGACCTAGACCAAGACTTCCTATTTTCAAGCAATTCCCAAAGCCAACTCATTTATTCTCACCCACACAACATAAATGCAACTACCACTACCATCAACATTAACAATCTTTCAACTATCCTTCAATGATTCAAAACCAACCAACATCCAAACCCTAGACTAGTAAACCATAATCAACTACATCATTCTCATACAAATCATTTATCTTAAACCATAAACAACAAGTGAGAAACTTGCCTCAATGAAGAAAATGCATATTTTCTTGGTGTGGGAGCAAGAATCCTTCTTAAATCTTCAATATGTTCTCTTCTCTCTACTCTTTCTCTTTCTCTCTTTAGCTCTCTAGGTTTAGGAAATACAATTAGGTGAATAGTGATTTACTCAAGACATAAATCGTGCCTTTAGCCAAAAATCCCAACTTAATTGATCGATATTGCGATAAAATAATACGCAATTGCATATTTAAGGCATAATCAGTCAAAATGCCCAAAATCTCAAAACACATAAGGGCACAATATCTGACTATCTCGCACGTTCCGGAATCAACTACGGCCTCTAAATTATCATTTGGACATTTTATAATCCAATTTAAGTTCCGTTCTCATTATTAAGCCAAATATCATTTTAATTCATGTGACATTAATAAGCATACCATAGAAATATTCACCCATAGTTATGGTATATATGCAAACTCATAGTGAATATTAACTTTCTTCATTAAATTAGCACTCAATTCATAATCCAGAACTTATATCTAATTACCATACCTAGTAATTAATATAAAAAATAAGTTCTCATAAGCGAGGGTTATTACATACTCCCCCCCTCCCCCCCCCCCCCCCCCCCTTATGAGGGAATTTTGTCCCCAAAATTCAGGCGTACCTTACAAGAAAAGATATGGATATTTCTCCCGCATCTCGTCCTCACGTTCCCACATTGATTCTTTTGCATTGTGATGACTCCATTGAACTCTTACTAAGGGCACCACACGAGACCTTAACTTGCACTCCCCATACTCAAGAATAGCAACCGGTTGTTCTTCATATGAAACATTGGGTTGCAAGTCGATATCTTCAAAAGGGATGTGCCAAAGGGCACCCTCACATCTTCTATACTTCTTCAAAGAGGAGACATGGAATACATCGTGGATTTGTTGCAAAGGCTCCGATAAAGCAAGTTGATACGCCACGGGACCAACTTTTGCAATAACTGGTAAAGGTCCAACAAAACGCGGTGCAAGCTTTCCTTTCTTCCCGAAACGTTTAATGCCCTTCATTGGAGATACTCGCACCAACACTTGGTCTCCAACCTCTAACTCCATGTGTCTCCTACCCGCATCGGCGTAGCTCTTTTGACAATCTTGGGCTATCCGAATGAGATTTTGAATAAGTTCAATCTTTGAAGAAGTGTCTTGGATCATTTCAGGTCCAAGGAATTTGTTATCACCCACTTCCAACCAACAAGCGGGTAACCTATATGGCCGGACATACAAAGCTTCATAGGGTGCCATTCCAATAGTAAATTGGTATGAGTTGTTATAAATAAACTCAACTAATGGGAGGTATTGTTCCCAACCGCCCTTAAAATCAAGCATGCATATACGAAGCATATCCTCCAACATCTAGTTTACCCTTTCAGTTTGACCATCTGTTTGAGGATGATAAGAGGATCTTAACTTCAACTCGATCCCCATGGCCTCTTGAAAACTTCGCCAAAAGTGGGACACAAATATTTTATCTCGGTCAGAAACAATATTTAAAGGTACCCCATGAAGTTTAACGATCTCTTCGATGGATAATTGGGCGTAGTGAGCGGTATCATAATCCGTATGTACAGGCAAGAAGTGTGCCGACTTAGTCAAACGGTCGACAATCACCCAGATCGAATCATGACCTCTCTGTGATCTAGGTAAGCCTGTAATGAAGTCCATCGAAATGCTTTCCCATTTCCATACTGGAATCTCCAGCGATTGTAACAAGCATGTCGGTCGTTGATGGTCAACCTTAACCAACTGACAAGTAGTGCATTGGGATACAAACTCCAAGATATCCCTCTTCATACCAGCCCACTAATACTGCCGGTGCATATCTTGGTACATTTTGTCCCCACCTGGATGTACCGTAAACTTTGACCCGTGAGATTCCGCCATCACCACTCGTCTAAAGCTCCCATCTTCGGGAACAATAAGTCTTCCATGGAAGCGTAGTCCACCCTCAGAACCAATCAAGTACGACTACGCTCCTTCAGACAACAGTCGGTGTATATGGTCTTGACAACCTTTATCTCTTCCCTGGGCTTCAACAATTCTCGCTATAATCGTAGGAGTAACAGTCATCACAAAAATGAATGCTCTTACCCTCGTATCCTCGTGACTGAGCTCTCTCCACTTAGCTTTCCACACTTTAGCTAAGTCTCCCTCGGGCTTCCTACTCAAGGCATCTGCTACTACGTTCGCCGTTCCAGGATGATAATGGATATCAAATTGGTAGTCTTTCACAACTCCAACCAACGACGCTGACGCATATTCAAGTCCTTTTGGGAAAATAAATATTGCAGTGATTTATGGTCTGTGAAAAGACTAAACTTTTCCCCCAAGAGATAATGCCTCCATATCTTCAAGGCAAAGACAACTGCGGCAAACTCTAAGTCATGCACCGGATAGTTCCTTTCGTGAGGCTTCAACTTACGAGAAGCGTAAGCGATAGCTTGTCTTTATTGCTGAAGAACACCTCCTAACCCTTGAAGAGATGCATCGGTGAAGACTAGATATTCCAATCCCGATTTTGGCAATGCAAGGACTGGAGCTGAAGTCAATCTATTTTTGAGCTCATCGAATGCAGCTTGACATGAACTGTCCCAAATAAATCTCACTCCCTTTCGGGTTAAATTCGTCAACGGGCTAGCGATTTTTGAAAAACCCTTAATAAATCGACGTTAATAACCCGCCAAGCCCAGAAAACTACGAACCTCAGTAGGTGTCGTGGGTTGACCCCACTCTCTCATCGCAATCACCTTGCTAGGATCCACAGATACACCCTAGGATGACACCACATGACCTAGAAATTGAACTTCCTTCAACCAAAAGCCATATTTCTCAAACTTTGCATATAATTTGTGATCCCTCAATCTCTGCAAGACCAACCGTAAGTGAGTAGCATGGTCAGAATCTGTCTGAGAATAGACTAGGATGTCATCGATGAATATAATAACAAACTGGTCAAGGATATCCCGAAACACCCTGTTCATAAGATCCATAAATACATCAGGAGCATTGGTTAGTCCAAAGGGCATAACCAAGAATTCATAGGATCCGTAACGGGTCAGAAATGCAGTCTTGGATACATCTTGCGCCCGTATTCTCAATTGATGATACCCCGTCCTCAAATCGATTTTGGAGAAGTATGACGCTCCCCTAAGTTGGTCAAATAAATCATCGATACGAGGCAAAGGTTATTTATTCCGGATGGTGACTTTATTCAACTCCCTATAGTCCACACATAACCGGAGAGAACCGTCTCTTTTCTTCATAAAAAATACCGGAGCACCCCATGGCGATGTGCTACGCCTAATAAAGCCCTGCTCCAATAGCTGCTGAATTTGATCTCTCAACTCCCTCATCTCCACAGGAGCCATTCGATACGGAGCTTTAGCAATCGGTCGAGTTCCCGGCATTAAATCAATCACAAACTCTATCTCCGGACTTGGAGGTAATCCCGGTATCTCCCGAAAAACATCCTTAAAGTCTCTAACAATTGGAAGAGAATTTAGGGGAACCACAACATCCCTAGATGCATCTTCCGCAATACATTATAAATAAGCACTCGTACTCCCTTCCATACAAGGCATAACAACCAGGAACATTTCTTATCCCGAAACTGCAAAAATAATGCTTTTCCCATAACAATTTACTATCGCGCGGTATTTCCCTAGCCAATCCATACGCAATATTGCATCATACCCGACCAAGTCAAGGACGAGCAAGTCAGCCTCAAAACACAAGTTACCAAGGTTAATCCCTACATTTTTACAAAGAAAGAAAATTAATGAACCATCACCCATAGAGGATTCAACGCTAGTGAAGGTACTTTCAGCAGATTTTATCAAACCTGTGGTCTGAGCAAAACTCCTAGAAATAAAAGAGTGTGTAGCACCCGTATCAAATAGTACTTGACCCATATGCCCATGAATGAAAAACTTACCCTCGATCGCTGGTGGTGCCGGAGGAGCTGGACGAAGCATAGCCTCATGAATATGGTAAACCCGTCCATACTGCAGTTGCCCCTGCTGAGGAGGAGCAATCGGATTAGGCGCCTGGGGTGGAAACTGTACATACGGCTGTTGTGGAGCCTTAGGAAGATTCCCTCCATCCAACTGAGGACACGCCCTTTTATAATGGCCCAACTCCCCACACTGAAAACATTTATTAGCCGCATTCTCCTGATTCCTACCTTGATTATTTCGAAATTGTCCCGCACCTCGGCCCTGCTGGCCCCTACCTCCATTTCCACCTCTACCTCCCTGTTGTTGTTGTCCACCTTGAGCCGGCCTGTTATTATTACTATTTCCACCAGCATTAAACCCACCAAAACGTTGACGCTTGGACAAATCCCCTTGCTGAGGATCCCTCTCTTTCTGCTTGTTCCTCAAGGTTTGGGACGAAGAAGATGTCCCCCCTCCGATCCCATTACTTCCCGGTTTCACCACTTGCCCCATTGCTGTAGCCTTCTTATTGTTTTGCAAAAATAATCTATGCTCTTGACAGTGAAGTAAAGCGGCATTCATCACATCCCCAAAGGTTACCAAAGATAGATTTCCAAGCAAATGTTGTTTTATTCGCCAGTGCAAACCTCCTATAAATCTGTAGATCCTCTTCGCTTTCGGAGTCACTTCATCCGGTATAAAGCTTGCTAACCGGGTAAACTCCTCTTCATATTCGGCAACCGATCTCTCCCCTTGTACTAAATCTTGAAGCTTCCTCTGCATATCCCTTTGAACTGCGGGAGGGAAATACTTTCCATCAAACAAAGCCCAAAAATTTGTGATTGACATCGTATCCCTTTGTTCGGGTGTCGTTATTGACTCCCACCAGTGTAAGTCCGATCCAACAAGCTTAAAGGTAACTAGGATTTTCTTTTTCTCCTCACTACATTCCACCATCCTAAGATGGCGCTGCATGTCCTTCTTCCACTGGTTTGCCTTTATAACGTCCGAACCTCCCTCAAATTCTGGGGGATGGCCCTTTAGGAAAGACTATCTTACCCGTTCCCACTGAGAAGGTCCCGTAGGAACTAATGATTCTTGTCCCCTTGCTTGAGCTTGTGGAATTTGTTGTGCCACTGTACTCATCGCTGCATTAACAGCTTGGGCCACGATATTTGCCACATCAGTGGCACTGATATTCCCCGGTGGCGGCGGTGGAGGACCAACCTCATCCTCGACCTATTGCATCTAGCGGGACGTCCTCTCTTAGGCGGCATCTGAAATAGAGAAGAGATAAAGTTAGAATATTATATAAAATAATCTATCTAGCAGAAGATCGCATACATAAGCAACAAGACAATCCTAACATTAAGCTCTATATCAAAGAACGCTACGGTAGAACGTGACAAGCCGCATAGATCCTAAAGACACTAGAACCTGATGCTCTGATACCATCTGTGACAACCCGCTATCCGAAATAAAGGGTGGCCAACCCGATACCCCGATGAAACTGGAATCATGGATAGATATCATTCTCAGCATCACAATATCATACAGAGTATCAGGAATAATCACACAATATTCCAGAAAATGGGTTATCAAAAATTTTAGTTGGTAATTTAAAGAAAACACTTTCAACAACCCATAATGGAAAAGAGGGTGGAAACTCGCACAAACATATAATATAATCCAATAGATAAGAAAGGACCGAATAAAGCATCAGTCGATACAATCCATACAATACACAGTAAGTTCCATGTGTTACATAATACATCAATAATACATTTACACCATTTGGGCCACACGCCCGAATAAAGTCTGATCTTAGCTAGAAAACAATAATAGAGGCGTCTACACAAAATATCCCGTGATACTCGCAAAATATCACGGCTCCTCAAAGGACTCAGAGAAAAGAAAGTCATTACGGGCGACCTTGCAGCGGAACACCTGGACGAATATAGAAGATACATACACAACAAGAAAACGAAGAACCGGTCAGAGGCCGGTTTTATATGATCACTAGATAAATAACAGGTATGACAATAATGTACAGGTAAGCATGGATGATACGGATGATATTATAGCATGGTAACATCATATAAAGAACTAAGACAGTTAAATGATTATTAAAATGAAATTCAATTATACAAAGAAATAAAAGTACTTATAAGCCTTTTTCATCTTTCATAATTTTCAATTCCATCTTCTTTCCATTACTTATCAGGAATGCAATTATTACCATGTGCTCTTTATGGAACTCATCTCAATAGTATGCTCTTTATGGCATATACTTTGCTATTTATGGCATTAATGTTCTATCGAGTCCAACTCGATAATATAATAGTTATATATATATATATATATATATATATATATATATATATATATATATATATATATATATATATATATATATATATATAACGATTCTAAGACCGCCCGTCCGGGTTTCCCCACTGTGCGCGCCCCTAAATAACCATCATCTTCCAGGGCCTAACATAAGACAACCTTGGATCCTATCGCAAACGTCGGGAAGCGGCCATATGCCTGCGGGATAGTCAATACCACACCCGGAATCTCCTACCCATCGCAGAAATATATAAACAAGCGCTCATATGGCCTAGGACTATATCCACCCTGCATTCATTAGCCAGGGGGCTTCACCTCACGCACGGACTTCCCTTAAGATGGTATTTAGAGAGGTGTGTATCATCCATTTTATTAATTTCCATTTCATGGTTCAGTAAATTATGTTTTACTTTATCCATTTTACATTTTATCAAATGCATTATGGTATACTTCACATCATCATAATAACCTCGAAGAATATTTAAACTCCCCAAGTTACCTCTTCCAAATGTCCCTATTTGGACTTTATATTAACCCATCAAATGAGATCTAGTTCGCATTTACTCCTAAAGTCTCCAAATTCGACCTTAAGATTTCCTAGACTCTTATAGAACTACCTAACAGAAATAATGCCTAAACATTTCTTTAAATCTCCCTCCCCCCTTGACAGGAACCCTAGATGAACCCCTTCGAGTCTAGGGAGTCGACCGAACTCAACCAATACTCTAAGACCCTATTTTTAATTCATTTAAGAAGGTCCCTATGTTTCTATGAAAAGAAGAAGTTAAGGACTGAAAATAAAATATTTGGGAAGAAAACAGGGGACCGGTCGACAGGTCCAAATACCGCAGTCGACCGCGTCTCAAGATTTGGCCTAATGAGAAAAGAAAAAAGTTCATTTCGGCGGGGCCGATCGATCGGTCAGGGGACCGCGGTCGATCACACCATAATTTTGGGCCTTTGAAAGAAATGCAATGAACCCTCTCCCGAAGACCCGGTCGACCGGTCTGAGAATCGCGGTCGACCGGTCCCTGCAGACCTAGACCAAGACTTCCTGTTTTCAAGAAATTCCCAAAGCCAACTCATTTATTCTCACCCACACAACATAAATGCAACTACCACTACCATCAACATCATTAATCATTCAACTATCCTTTAATGATTCAAAACCAACCAACATCCAAACCCTAGACTAGTAAACCATAATCAACTACATCATTCTCATACAAATAATTTATCTTAAACCATAAATAGAAAGTGAGAAACTTGCGTCAATGAAGAAAATGAATATTTTCTTAGTGTGGGAGCAAGAATCCTTCTTAAATCTTCAATATCTTCTCTTCTCTCTACTCTTTCTCTTTCTCTCTTTAGCTCTCTAGGTTTAGGAAATACAATTAGGTGAACAGTGATTTACTCAAGACATAAATCGTGCCTTTAGCCAAAAATCCCAACTTAATTGATCGATATTGCGATAAAATAATACGCAATTGCATATTTAAGGCATAATCAGTCAAAAATGCCCAAAATCTCAAAACACATAATGGCACAATATCTGACTATCTCGCACGTTCCGGAATCAACTGCGGCCTCTAAATTATCATTTGGACATTTTATAATCCAATTTAAGTTCCGGTCTCATTATTAAGCCAAATATCATTTTAATTCATGTGACATTAATAAGCATAACATAGAAATATTCACCCATAGTTATGGTATATATGCAAACTCATAGTGAATATTAACTTTTCTTCTTTAAATTAGCACTCAATTCATAATCCAGAACTTATATCTAATTACCATACCTAGTAATTAATATAAAATACGTTCTCATAAGCGAGGGTTATTACAAAGAACTCGGGTACATACTTTTCTGTTAGTAAAACAAATATGGAATGGTTAGCAAAACAAAGGCGACGCCTTGAATCTGCACACTAATGTACGAACAAAATGAACCATAAGTAGGAACCAAACTACCCATCCGTACAAATTACCTTATATACTAAGACCAGCGTCAGTTTTACCTTAGGTGCATCTCAAACTGCCCAAATCTTCTTTAGCTAATGAAAATTAAATCGTCAACTATTAAAAACAAAATATTATACAATACAAATTACCTTAGTTGTTAATTCGAGACATAGTTCACATAATAGAGGCATACGAATGTGAGTACCATCAAAACTGAAAACACACACGAAATAAAAAATATTTGAAGTCACAATAAAATATAATAACAAATTGAAATATAGTTCTTATCATATTGTAATCACAACGTAGACAAAAAATTCTAAACCTAACAACAACCCTTAAAACCCTTAGTTAAGAATCCATAATGAAAAAAACCTAAAACATTAAAAAAAAACTTATTATGTGTAACTAATCATCTAACTATTATCTCCAAATAACTCATTCATATTAAGCAGTTACAACTTCATAAATAAATATACAAAAAATTTGAGTCTCAAACAGTGCACTAAAAAATAACAATTAAACCAAGTCTAAATCAACAACAAAATCGAGTCTCAAACAACAAAAAAATCGCCAATGGAGGGTGCACAGTCACGAACCACAAACATATCTTAACCATTTTTTCAAAATTTTAAAATAATCAGATTTAAACCCACCCAAGTTCACCCCTTCGTTTAACTGTACCGATCAAGAAAAATGCACAATTCACTACTCATATTTCATTTGATGGATTGGGAATGTTTTTTGTTCCCACGCTCTATATTTTATGTACCTTCCACCACCTAATCATGCAAAAGATCAATCTGCACAAATCGTCATCTACACCAATCAACATCATGTAATGTATCCTCATCATCATCTACAAGAATCATCACGCTATTGGCCATAAATTTTGGCATATCATGATCGTGCCATGTTGGTTGCGATAAGACCAATTCAGATGGAATAGGGACAGTGATTCACGGTGTTCCAACAATAAAAATCCAACTTGAGTGGACTAAAATTTGAATCAATCTAGTTTAAACTTGATCCAACTAATTTGAATATTATTCTGAAAACCAATAACCTATTGATTTTAATACATTGGTGATATGAGAATGAAACCAATGCATAAATCATTTCAACAAAAACTACTCACCAATTGAAGCCGAAGACAAACCAGTTCATACTCTGCCATTGACTTGTAAGCACAATGATATACACACCAATAAAATACTCTAATATTGAAACCACGATAAACTACAACCACCAAAACGGGAAGAAATTGTGTTGTTCCCAGTAGCTATTTTGTTCGAATTCAAAATTAAGAGAGGCTTTGTTTCCAACATTGGACTATGGAATTAATATCTTAAAGAAATAGAAGCATTGTTCATATTGTTTCAACTTTAACATTCTTCTTTCGTTATATCATTGATTGAAGTACTATCAATACTCACAATTCAGTTGTAACGTGATAATTAGTGTAACTAACATATTGAATCATAAGTATATGAAACCAAGTTTGAAAATTACTGCATAAAAGTTAAATACCACACCAAATGATATTAGGAGTGATACTTCAAAAAAGATTAAGTAATTTATTAGTCTGGCCAATACCAAAAATTGAATAGAATAAAAATCATAAATAGAAATTAAAAAAAGGGGAACTGAATAAAAAATATAAATATCCTATATAGAACTGCAACGTTCTGGGAATGCATAAAGTTTCACCCCCTTTCTTAGATTTCATTCCAACTCACCATGAACTATACAACACGGGTCTTAACAGTTATGTCGAGATGCTACATTTCATTAATAAATAACTGTTTAGACATTTATGTGACATTACATTGAAGTGTTTCTCCTCTTGAATCCTCATGATGGTTGAAGTTTGATGGAAATTGGATTGTATTCAACATCTTTCTTTTTTAGATCAAATTTGATATTGATCCATACAACAAGAGGATGGTGTTGTCCTCTATGGGTTGCAATTGGAGAGAATTCAAAACAAACCTCACGATACTTTGGATTAGACAATTGAGACACCAACGTGAGCCTGTCAAACATCCTCCACCAAAATAATAGAAATTCATTAGTCCAGATGTGTGGACTAAATTTGTTTACGGCAGGCTAACCAAGGGATTTTAGGTACAATTGAAGATTTGTATGGTACTTTTTGTTTTTCTTTTCTAATTTGTTGCTTTGATTTATAATATTGCAACTAAGGCACAAAGAGAAAAACATTTCAAGGTCACATTCAATCATCGTATGAGTAGGAAGGGTTACACCGATCTTGCTGAAGATGTGATATGTTTTAGTTTCAATTTTTTCATTAGATTTATGATGGTTTGAACTTGAACATTGAATTATTCTTTAATTAAATGACTTTTTGTTTTACAATTGATACTAGAAAAAGAAGATGGGTTCGAAATATGAAAATGCAGAAGCTTCTTATGGTTGAACGGATGTGAAAAAAAAGATGGTTAATATGGAGATGATTCATTAAAAGAGGTGGCGGATAAAATGTTTAGTTTTTATAAATTACGACACGAGTTCCTTTGTTTAGTGTTTTTTAGTGTATGATTTGTAATTTTAATTATATTCAGATGACATTATAAATGATTGAATCTACTTCATTGTAGGATAAATTGAAAAGACAAGTTAAAGATGGTAGTTTAATCACCGAAGGAAGTAATGATGTTCTCACTATGACATTGGGTACTCTCGAACATTCGGGCCATATTCAAGGGTTGGATTTGGAGTTGTTCTTACAAGGTACTTCAATCTTCCAAAATATTGTTCCAAGAGATATATTAGTGAGTTAGAATCTGAATTAAGAAAAGCAAGGAAAATTTATGGAAGCTCGATTAAAGTTAAGAAAAAAGCCAGTTGTCGCAACCCCAACAATCCCATCCCGGGCTGAGAAAGTTCCTTCATTCACGCGTGAAAGTGAAAATATACATTGTTAAAGTTCGGGTGGACAAAATTGAAACACAATCACTTTCTTCGAAGGTATAATGACACAAAGATAATTATACAAGTGCATACCATTAGGGTTTAGTGATTTTTATTGTAGTTTCAATTTGTTTTTGTGTTTCTTTGGCATAGTTCAAAGATAGTGGTGTAACACATAGTGAAAAGTTACTACCTCATTTAGTAGTTGTTGTAAAAAGTAATAAACCTTATTCGATAGGTCGTGAAAAAAAGTACGAAACAAGCGTCTTCTTCAAAGGTAATGGTATCACTAGTCTGGATAGTTATAACTTTGTAGTTTTACTTGGTTGGGTGAGTAGGGTGCTGAATTTTATGTAGTTTTACTTGGTTGGGGCCAATAAATTACTGAATTTTAATATATTGCTAAATTTTGATGTGATTATTATTCGTAATTTAGGTTAGGGAATGTAGGTTGGCTATTGGCAATAAAGATAACATACTTATTGGAGGGATCATGTTCGATAGGAATGGATCGAACGAGAAAATTCATAATATAACGTTGGGAGAAAATAATGTTCGGGTTTCTATTTCTAAAGTTATTTCTTCTAGTGCCATCTTCCAGATACCCGTTCTAAGTGAAATGTATTTTTTGAAAGATGTTATTGGGTCATATGTTGCTTGTCCCAAAGAGTTAGTGTTTCTAGGATTTGAGGTAAACTCTCAGTTCTTATGTATATCTACAAGTCTTTGTTTGTTCTATGAATTACATTTCTTTCTGGCATTTCACATGATTCAATGCAGAATGAAATGGAATTTTGGAAAAAATAAGGCCATGAGAATGAGAAGGATGTCTTCGGTGAAAGTAGATGTGATATAGTAAAAAATAATGTTGATTGTGATTTAATAACCACCATCAGCCATAATTTATTGATAATGAAGATGAATCAAATAACGATTCCATTGGAGAAAGTGATGTTTGGGGAAGATAAGGATCAATGCTATATTTTTAAGAACGATTTATTGGACTTTTGTGCATTGAAGCCTTTAGATGTAACGTGCATTGTTACATACATGAGGTATAACTTAATTCAATCGTGTTATTTAAGATACATTTTTCATACATGAGGTATAACTGAATTCAATCGTGTTATTTAAAATGCGTAGTGACTAATTTAGTTACTTACTTTTTCAGGTTTTTGTATGATAAGTTTCAGTGCTCCCGATAAGGGTTTTAATTCTTCAATCCCGAGTCTTTCAATGGTAAATGTTTTTTGGTTTAACTCGAATTATTAGAAAAAAGTTGGAGAATGCAAAAAAGGTCAGATTTACTTCATTCCTTACAATCTCGAAGATATGTAAGTAGTTAAATTAATTTCATTTCTTACATTTTGTACTATATAATTATGACAATATTCATTTTACAGGTTCCATTGGGCATTGATTATCATTGATTTGTCCACAAGAACTCTTTATTGGTTGGATTCATTGAATACGGTACCTAGTGACAAAGATAAGATGTATATCACTACGCGAGTATGATATAATTTTCAATTTTATTTGAGATGCATTATGAGTACATTATTATTATTGTGATCTCCTAATACACGTTTTTGAATTCTCTTTATATGTAGTGGGACTAATACATTGAACATCGATGAGAAAAGGCAGAATGCATCATGGATATGTATAAGGTAAATTTTATCATACAACTGCTATTTTATAACATGTATGCTATTGTTATATATTTGTGCGTTTTGTGGATGGAAATGATGGACTCATTAACACATTATATTTCAACTTAAGCATTTCTAGGGTTTAATTCAAACAGTTCACTAGCTCACGTTTTTCATCCATTTCATCCTTCAGTTTTATCTCTTGGGCTTCAAGCAAACCTTTCATCTCAATCTTCTCAGATTTATATTGCTTGATCTCATTTTCTAGTGACTTGATTTGCAATTCCCATTCTCCATTCTTTTCTCCTAGGAGGGTCTTTTGTTTTAATAAAAGACGAGATGTGATTGAGTCATTTTTCTTAAGTTTGACTTCCAACCTGAAAACCTCTTCTGGAAACTGAAGCTTTTTGTTTGAAAACCTCTCCTGAAAATATATATATATATATATCCGTGCGTTGATCTAAAAGACAAGATCACAAGGGAATCACTAGTTCCATGCCTTTTACTTAGGCAAACTGAATCCAAGTATACCTACTCTAGCAAGAGAGAAAACTACCAATGGATCCTTCCTCTATAATAGAGTCTAAAAGATGCGAACGAAGAAACCTTGTTTGGGATTTTTTAAATGCTTAGCACCTACTTGCTATGTCTCCCGTCATAAGACAACCGACCGATACGAGGGATTTACTTAGGTGCAATAACATATATATATATATATATATATATATATATATATATATATATATATATATATATATATATATATATATAGTAGCTGCTATATATATAGCAGCCCTATATATTTTGTTAGTGTAATTTATATATTTTAAACAGGGTGGATGGTCCTGTAAATAGAGGAAACTCTGCCCATTTTTTAAAATTTTTATAATTGTTTGTGTTGTATACAAAATCTTCTCGACTTGTACTCTTTTAGAATTGTTTCTGAAGTTCATGAAGTGCTTAAAGGAGGATCCTTCGATACCTTTTGAACCAAAGGTATGTTACCAATGTTTTATCTTTTTCTCCTATTATATAAAGTATTGTTTAGTTAATAACTATTACATACCGTAATAATAAATTCAATTTTATCTTCAATTTTTTATATGAGAAGATTGCCCGATAAAGCTACGTACACGTTGAATGAGCTAAATGAAGTTCAATTGGACTTCATTGATTTCATCATGAATTATATATATTAGGTACTTCTGAATAACTGTATTTTGTTATGTCATAATGACAATTTATTGAGATGAACATGTTATAATGAAAACTATGTTGATTATATATTATTGTATGGTTACTCATTTTGGTTTGGATAGCATTGAGAACAAACTTGATCGAGTATTACATTCGACACGTTCTATCTTGAGTAGTGAGGATCTTATGATGTAGATTGGAATGCTAGTTTTTGGATATTCTGATGGATCATCACTATTTTTAGGACATTATCACTTAGATAACTAGACATTAGCTAGTTTTTGGATATAATCACGTAGCTCACATACTAGCTAGTTTTTGGATATGATGTAGCTTATATCAATATTTTTTTATTATAAGTATCTTGATGTATGTATCAAGTTCATGATATTTATGACCTTAATTACTATATATTTACAAGGGTTGATTTAGCCTCAGATAATAGTTGTCTATTAATGGAGTAATGCTTTTTTTTAAATATTTATATAAACATTTATGTCAGCTTTTGAAAAAACTCTCATAAAATTGCTAAAATTGAGATAAATGTGATGTTATTTATGTTAATTTTTCATGAAAATGTGATTAAAAATACAAGTTGAATATTGTAGTTTTATGTGTGTTCTTAAAAACTGAGATAAATGTGATTTTATTTATGTTAGTTTTACGAACATTTATGTCAGGTCTTTATATGTCAGTTTTGAAAAACTCTAAAACTGACATAAATGGTCGTATATGTCAGTTTTTTAATAACATAAATGGATGTTTTTCTTATGGTGTTTCCTTTCGTAATTAGGATATCTTTATCTTAGAACAAGACGTCTTGCTTATGTTGAGATTATGTTAGATATTTTTAAACATTTATTCGTACGAGGATTTTATACTTGTTATATTCTCTTTGTATTTGAAGGTGTGTTTAAATGTACAGGTTTACAATATGCGTCAAAGTTTTCAAGCGTGCAAAGATACCTAGAGTACGTGTCTGTCGAGCATCTATACTTTTTTTTTCTTTTGGAATTGGAGATTGAGTCTTTTTAGATAACTTAACGGCCCATAGGATTTTTATTTTTGTTTTATCCCGGAATAGGCAAAGGGGGAGATTTGTGAAGGCAAATTTCCAATCGACTCAATTTATATGTAATTGGCTTAATTCCTAACAACACATTTGAGTTATAGGTTAGGATTTATATTGTTGATTTCGTAAGCCTATGACATGTCTGATGAAGATATACCGACCAAAGATTCAAGTGGATATACATCATGCTGTTTTTTTTGTGCTTAGTTTATCTTCATGTTTATCGAGGATCTCATAAGGTATGAATACATGTTGAATATGGTCGTTGGAAATTTTTAAGGGTGTTTGTATTTTGAACAAAAACGTTTGGGACTATCTTTAAAATGTTTTTTGTCAAAAAAATATTTTGTGTGGTTCTTATCTCGTTAGAACGGGTTTTGAATATCATTAGAACAAAAATATATTTTCGTTGGAATTAAATTTGATCTCGTTAGAACGAGTTTTGAATCTCGTTAGGACAAAAAGATATTTTCATTGGAACTAAGTTTGATATCGATAGAATGACTTTGGAATCTCATTAGAATGAACATCTAAAGAACATCAAACAAGGACTCTCTGTCAATCAGTGGCAACTCGTTGGAAGCTCGTTAGAATGAGAAAGCCAGTTCATTTAAATGAACTTATGTCTCCTTAGAATAAAATGGGACTCTCATTCGAACGACATATATGTTTGTGTTTGAATCTCGAAATTTGTGTTTTTACTATTGAAGGCGTGTTGGAATGAGATTTTTTAAGAACATTTGGAAAAAATCAATTCCTTACATGTTTTCAAAAGTTCAAAAACCCTAGTTTCACCTTTTGTGTTTAATGATCCAAGTTATTATGTTCATATGCTTTGAGGTTTTAGTTTGGGAATAAAAGTTTGTTTCTTTACATCTTGAGATAGATTGTTTCGTGCGGTTGACTCCATGCTTGGTTTGTTGTATTGCGACGAAGAAGCGGTGGATTCCATGTTTCGATTTTGTAGAAGGTTGTTGAGCCTCATCGATGGATACCGAGGCATGCGTGGATTCATGCATTATGGAATCTTGCGTGGGTGGACTCCTGCGTTTCACTGTGGAGGAGAAATAGAAGATAGAAGAGTGTCAAGGATTATGAGGGATACGAGTCATTGAGTAAATGTACTATCTATCTTTTATAAAACCTTATCATAATGATTTGTTTGGATGGTCGTTCGAGATTGTTCCCATTGTGGGTTTTTCTTGTACATTAATGAATTGTAAATGTTTTACTTATTTTATTTGCTTATCACTTAAATGCATGTTTTAGGTTTAAGAGATAAAATTGGTAAATCGGTTTTTCACAGCAAAGGTTTAAAATTGGTGCACAAATTTTATCGGGTCTAAATCGTTTAAAGTTTTAACCTTTCAAATTGAAAAATATAAAAAATTGACTTTTTTTTTTTTGCAATACCATCATTGCCTAAGCGTACACATTGTATAGGGACTGCATTTTCAATGGTGATACTTTAAACCTTTGGAACTAATTATTTTATTCACATTCTTTGATTTTATGTACTACATTTCATGGATTATACTTATGTTGAATTGTTTGATAGTTCGTGCTTATGTTTGCCTAAAAATACTTAAAAGTGATAAATTTAATTCATATCTTACAATTATTTGGGCATGCATTAGGTGGATTGTGCTTATGTTAAATTTTTTATACTCCATACTTATGTTTGACATTTAATATTTAGAGAAACACCATAAATAGTTGACTTGCTTGAGTCACTATTTAAGTGTTCCAACTAATTGAATATTTTGTCAAAACGTATTTTTAGTTTGGGTTCACTCTTTTTAGTACATCGTGTATACGAATCTCAATTGTACAAGACTAATTAAAGACTCCAGACTCGATCAACATTCATATCTGAGTATAGTGCGCAATGGTAAAACATTGTGTGGATTCACATATTGCACACTTGACGCATTTTAGGTACTCATGCATATCATGTAGACTTAAGTGGATTATGTCTTTAAAATATTTTAAAAATAAAATTGGATTAATTTTTTATTAAAAATTAATTTCCCATCATAAAATAACTTTTTTGAATTTTATCAAAATTTTATATTAACCTTTTAAACATTTTTTATGCTTACAAAATGTCACTTTTTTACATTCTTTAAACAAACATAACATCTTCTTTCTTTTACTCATATAAATAAGAATTAATTTCATCCCTTGATAAGGTATTTGATCCATGTAGATCTTTGACTCTCCAATAAGAATTAGGTTTGTTGTTTTGTCTAATAGTACATGATGCTTGTCAGTTTATGATCTTTAATTAAGAAATATTTTGCTTCTTAGTGATTTTTGTTTATGTGCAATAGACACAGGTTCCAATTTTTTTGATCGGTTACACACATTAGATTTAATAGGTTCGATATTTGTCCTTAGCTATCATTAACACTTTTTATGAAACCATTTGTTTCGCTGAGCTGTAGGTTTTAATTTTTAAAAACCCTTGTTGTCAAGAACTATGTTGTTAACTGTCTAGGATATCTTCCTATATATATTAATTACTTTTATCCTCATTAGGAGCTTTTGGTTAGGGGAGATTTCTTTAATAACCATTGGATTAAAATTTCATTCCATCGTTCCTTTTATACCCATTAGAGATTCCTTCATCACGACACACTTTGGTATACTACATTAGTGTATGGAGAATGGTTTTATTGGAAGCCTATACTAGTCCTTTCAAGTCTTTTGTGGTTTAAGGAGTTTGCAACCCAACTTAAATACCACGTATTTTTTTTAGTCCTTTGATCATATTAAACTCATCTAGGCCCTCTTCTCATTATGTTTCTGGACTATTCTAAACCCTCGGTATATAAATATTGTTATACCATTTGCTAGTTTTTATTATATCAGACATAAGTCTAGAGTGAGAAACAAATAGGGTTTTAATTTTCTTAGAGAAAATAAAGAGAATTAAATGAGTACAATATTTTGTATTATTTATACTCAAATGTAGGCCTTGTTAGGCCGTTGCATCATAAATAAAGAGATTTTAGAGCCATTTTTATTATTTAGGAGAAAAATATAAAATTAAGCATAATCCGGGTTAAAGCAATTTCGAAAGCCCCATTCTCATTTTATACTCACGACCTTAAATTTGAATTAATAATTGCACGTGCAAGATTTGTTTTGAGTATTGACAGGTTTAGAATGAAAGCGGTGATGCCTGAACGTAATTTGGGCATAAAATAGCACTTACGTACATTCAGGGGAAATATAGTAAATTCATATAGCAGAATTCGAACTCGAAAAAATCGTGTAGGCCTTGAATCAAGGGACACTAGGGTTGAAACGACGTGTTAATCTGTGTCCAAACAAAAAAGTATGACCATAAAAAGTTTGGATTCGAAAGAAAGTCAAAGTCAAAGATCCGGATCCCACTCGAAGTCAAACTTTGCGACCCGCGCAGGCCAGTTATCCATTAAACCCCGTTCCAAATCATATTCCTAGCCTTCCCTAATCTCTAGTGGGTTATGTGTATTATATATATATATATATATATATATATATATATATATATATATATATATATATATATATATATATATATATATATATACACACACACACATACACTAGGGTATGCCCGTGCTTGAAGGCATGAAGCTAATTTTTCAATGTACGTAATCGCAAAACGAAGAAAATTTTCCAAAGTACGTAATTGTAAAATGAAAAAAAATTCATTCCCCAACAAAACAAAGTATAATTAAAAAAAATGGTCAAAATTTCCAAAGTCATGTGCATGCCTAATGTCATGAAGACAATGATCCCAAGTATGAATCGGGTGCTAAAGTCATAAGAGTTTTGTATTATAATATAATTTTTCAAAATATCAATCATTGTCAATTTTTCTGAAGGACGTATATTTTTTCAAAATTATTTAATCGACGCTAATTTTCGAAAGTGTATTCCGTTGATAGGACCATACATCTTATTTAGTTTATAATGGAATTTTTTTTTAAATAACTTATGGTACGAACCTATTAGTTTGAATAAAATGGAAAAAATTTTGAACTTTTTTTTACATATATACATACACCGTGTTTATATACATACATACATCGTGGTGCGAACCTATTAATTCAAAAAGTTTTTTTAGAACACATAATTGTAAATAAATTTTAAAATTTTCATGGAAATATTGTATAACAATACACCATGTAAACAATTTTACAACACAAATATCGTATAACACTACACCATATAAATATTTTAGAAATTTTGGAAAAAGTCTCCTTTGTTTATAAGACTATCCCCTATTTAACAAATAATAAATACTCCCAACAACAGTAATAGTAATCGTCCATCTTGGACCTTGTATAAACAACATCAAAATTTAAGTCAAATCTTTTTTACAAAACAACTATGTATATAATTTACAAATTTTGGGCAGAATTCCCTTTGTGTGTAGGAGTATACACCCTGCTTAACAAATAAAAATTACTCAAACAATAGTAGTAACAATCCATCATGGATTTCGTATAAACAACATAATCGATTATACAAAATAGTATTTGGAATATAAAATTTTCAAATATAAACATGGTGGGACAATGAAAATTTTAATCTCTTTATCACCATTTGTCTCCTTGTAATCCAATTATCCTTCAACACAGAACAACCAAGAATAATAACGAATTAATGTCCATGATAAAACATCAAACCAAAATATGTGTAAGCTATCATTGTAAACTATCATATGACAGTTTTGTGAGAAAAACCATATTGCACATACATGTGTAAATATAGACCTAACATAAATATCTTGAGCATTTGTCGACATTGTGCAAGAGCAATTAACTTCATGAAGTTACTAGCACCGAATACTATATGAGCAATGGTGAACAGTGGCTCAATTGGTAAAGTAAGGGAAAATGAAAAAATACAAATGTTATGAGCAATGGTGAATAGTGGCTCAATAGCAGAAACTATGTCAACTTTTTCATGGCACATATTGTTTTCTCCAAGTATGAATTTCTTTCTCACCTTGGAATATTGATAAAAGCTTTTTCATCACACTGACCAGCTGCTTGAGGACATCCTTTGGGACGCTAGGGTTTTTAAGAATCGCTTGGCAGACGTGACATATTGCTTTCGCACCTCGGGTGGTTGTAAAAATCTTTACCATAATTGAGGGGAGGGTGGTGTGCTTAGTTCTTACACATGAACTCAAGAACCGAATATGCCCCGCATATTCCTTATGACCCTGCGAAGCCATACCCATGTTACCATTGTGGGTTAATAGAAAAACACCACTTCTTAGTAACATGATGGAGTTAATGTCTGATAAAACTGATTACCTATTGGCATACTGTGTAAGTTCACTACTTAGTTCCAGCATATCTTTCGTCATTAAATATTGAAATTTTGTAGTAAGAGTCTGCAAAGCGCGACTGTCCCCAAACGGTTTGAGGTATTGAGGGTGAGACGCCCTATCACGGGTTATAATCCAATCATATTCTCCTTGCAATATGGTTACCAATTTCGTAAAACCAAAGCTAACACAATATACTCATGATTAGAATATCATAATCATATCTACTTAGAAATAATATGACTATTGAGTATTATAAAGGATATGAAATTACCTAATTATTAATTAACATTCATTGATCGAAACCTTGATTAATTATAGGACGCCTCAATGCTAATTTTAAGAATTTTGACTGTTCTTTTTAGTGATATCTTTGATTATCAAGTCAAACTAAACTCAAATAATAAAACAAAACAACAATGAAGATAGGGAGAATTAAGAATACCCTATGAATCATAAACAAAAAAGGAAACAAAAAGGGAAAATCATAAAACATACCTCGTTCAAAAGAAGCGGATGCAGCCTCCGCAATACGTAACTTTCAAAACATACCTCGCTTAGATTGTGATTTTATTTTCGGTTAAGCTTATAATGAACCATTAAATTTGGTTCAGAAAGTAGATGTGTTAAGCTTTGGTTGTGTTTAAAATATGAGACCATTTTGGATCGTATATATACTCACAGTGAGAGAATCACACTAAAAGACAACCAAGAACACAAAATGAATTAAATATAGTTACATCTTCCAGCCCTCATTCATTCCTATAGGAACAAAACAGTTCATGGTATGATTTTTTCTCCACTGTGGTAAGTCTAAAATTTTAAAAAATAAATAAATAAAAACATAATATAAGCATTCATGTTGAATATTAGGTTAGATGTGATACATTTAACCTGAATATTAGGAACTGAAGACTTACAATCTAACCTAATATGCATCTGATGTATCAGGTGTTTATCATGGGCAGTACTAACAATTTACGTCTTCAGGTGTTTAGAACTTGAGGTTCGACGCTGCATTAGTTTTCTGTTGTATTAGGACATTGGTCTCTTCTGGTGTTCAGCAGAACACCTGAAGACGATGATGTATTAGGACACTGGTCTCTTCCACGCTGCATTAGTGTTCTACTGTACAATCTCTCAAGTTTTTTTTAGAACTTTACATCTCTCATCCCAAGTTCTTCAGGACAAACTTGAGATTGTTTAATAGTTGGAAGAGATGTATTAGGGTAGCGCAGGTGTTTAGAAATAGGGCTATTATTATGCACCATAAACTCTGGTGTTTAGAAGTAGGGGTAGATCATAAACACCATTTAAAATCTCAAATCAGTTGAACTAACACACAAACCTCCAATTGAAAGGTAAATTAAAACAAATTAGATATGTACACTTTTTGAAGTTGTCAATTCAATAGCTAGTTTATCAAGTTAGTGATTGACAAAAGTAAATCCTATAAAGTTTAATGACTCAATGAAATACAACTTGTATTAGATCCCAGTCCTAACAATAGTAGATCCCATAGATAAGAAAGGTTCCCACGAATACAATAAAAAATCATTCAAAAATCATTCTGAGTGGTTTTAAGGGGATGTAGCTGTCGGGAAAATGGTCACTATTTAAAAAATAATTATAAATAAATTAAAGCATTTATTTTGACCAAACATAAACATAATTACTCGTAATAACATTTCTTTACTCGTATATATATAATCAGGGGCCCAGCTGAACCCTTTATAAGAAATTATTAGGAGACATTTAATGAAAAAAAATCTTCAAACATAGTTCATCAAATAATGAAAAACAACTCATGGGGACATTTCTTCAAACACATCAACTATTAAAGAACGTGGGATGAGAGAACCAAAACCAAGCATTATCTCAAGTTTGTCCTGACTAAATGCACAACAATGTTAACCTTATGATTTTTAATACACCAAAAGTATATAGAAAGATAAAACCAAGCGCTGCAAGTTCAGTGCATACATTTACTTACCTTCTTATCAGGCATCATTTTTGCAATGGTCTATAACATACTATATGCCTAAAATTATATATTGGAACTTTAAAATTCTGATACTCCAAAAATAACCTTTGACATATTCGTCCTTTTCATCTGCCTAAAAGGTTGGGATGGTGAGAGCAGTAAATATTTTGGACTAAAGAATGTATACAAATTCAAACCATTTCAAAACAATGTTAATCAAATTATTAACCACCAATCAGTACAAAGAGTAATAAGACGTAAAAATATTTTTTTTAAATATATATAAACTAAAAGAAATTGAGGGATCATTGAATTTTCTCAGAAGAGGTGTTTCAAGTGATTGACTCAAACATAGTTTTGTGTTATTCTCATGTTCAGTGTTCCATTAGATGCCCATAAGACATTTCAAAAACTACATAAACAGTTATAAATGTCACAAACTACATAAACAGTTGTACCTTGTATAAACACAAGTAGCACAATCATTTAGTTGAACATATGGTGCGTAGTGTTTTAAGATACCATCTTTAAACTACAGAACATATCCCTCCAAAAAACTAATTTCATCCAAAAAAATTAGAACCAAGAGTATTCAAAGGTTATTCTTTTCACCCTAGTATACCTATAATATAGCCTGAACACCATCAAACCATCCAAACAATTGAAAGAATAACCCAACAAAGTTATATTAAAGACTGAATCTTCTACCTCGATAAGAACCAAAAAATAACTACTCAATATCACTAATATATCACCAAAAACATGGAAAATCTGTCATTGCAACAGTATACCCCTAAAACATGCCAGTACCAAACCTATTTTGATACCCCTAATTTCAACAACCATATCATAATATCCATAAATAGTCAATAGTAATATACAAATCCAAAAGTTGAATACCACTAAAAAGATTCAGCCAATAGTAATAACCAAAAAAAATAACTCAAACCATCCCATTTTACATCTAAAGAGAGAAAGATTACCTGAGATGCTTATAATGGTAGATATGTTGTCAGGGTGATTGTTACCATAATAATGAAATAGAATACTAAATTTACCTAACTTGAACACCATATACATTCAATTTATAAAAATAGACAACAAAAAAACACCTGATCATTACCATAATAATGACATAGAATAACATTACTAACATAAGAAGGTAATGGATATAATCTCAAAACATGGGAAATGGGATTTTTAAAAAATGGGATAATTCAAGGCTAGTCCTATTTATTGGGTCAAAGATGCATCAAATCCCATTGATTTTTTTTAATGCACCAAGTCCTTTTTCGTTATAGACTACATATATTTAGACAAATATACCCTCACACATACCAATTTTAAACCCACTTACTCTTTCTCTTTAAAAAAAATACATAATCTCACGCTCTTTCTCTCTCTAATATCCCACCCCCACCGGAGACTCGCCGAAAATAGCCCACCAAAAAATCTCGTCGATATTTTCACGAGAGTGTTTCTCTCTCCTCATTTATCTCGCTCTTCTCGTTTATTTCTTCATTTTTTCTGGTCCGCGCCAGCGGCACCATTGCCTGAGCTGGAGAAGAGGAGTTTTCGCCAGAAAAAATAAAGTTTTTTTGGAAAAAATGGAGGTTTTACAAAAAAAGTAAATTTATATGTTTCTATTTTTTCGTCAAAAAATATCGAATATGGGTGTTGATTGATAGATCTCGACGAGTAGATTCCAAATATATAACTTTTTTGAATTTTTGATTTGTATATTTGAAGTTATGGACTTTTAAAGATTTGGTAGTTTTTTTTTAATAACGTGACAATTGTAAATAGTTGTGAGGGTATATTTGTCATTTTAATTTGATGAGTTGGCAAGATAGGACCCTTGACACCATTGACTCAGTCAAAGGATCTCTTGCCTCATTGACTAAGTCAATGGGACTTGAAAATAATTACCCCAACAAAAATATATAACAAAAAATGTTAGTATTTGACTAACATAAACAAATAGACCACAAAAATGTCATTATGTAACAAAAAAAAATCCAAAGAAAAAACTTACCTTGAAAACCCTAACTTGAAAACCCAAATGTTACCTGATGATGAAGAAAATTCCAACGGCAACAAACATACACCTTATCATTACCATAATAATGACATAGAATAACATTACAAACATAAGAGGGTAATGGATATAATCTCAAAACAGGGGAAATCAGATTTAAAAATATATATATATAACAAAAATGTTAGTATTTGACTACAATTAACAAATAGACCACAAAAAATGTTAGTATGTAACAAAAAAATAAAGGTAAAGAAAAACCCTAGCTTGAAAACCCTAAACATGAAAACCCTGACTTGAAAACCCAAATGTTACCTGATGATGAAGAAAATCCCAACGAACCATCAAGAAAATCCCTAAATATGGAAAGGAAAAATGAAGTTAGATCAAAAGATAATGAGGTGAACCCCCAAATAAATTCTGAAACAAAACTATACCTTTTCTATATGTTGAGAGCATGAAATTGGGATTAGGGGATAATAGTAATTAGGTATGTGGGAAAGCAAAGGTTTGAATTAAAGTAAGGAAGATAAATAAGGAATCCCTTTTACTCTCAACTCTTTGTGTTGCAAGAATCTGCGTGTGTATGTAGAAAGAATTTACTCTTGTACCCTTGTTTTTTAATTTTGAATAAAAGGGAGAAACAAAATAGAGTGTGTCAAAAGAGTAAGAACTCAAATTGTTAAGGGGAAAAATAGGTATTGCAGAAAAAAATAGTCCCTTGACATCATATTTATATCTTACGGCATACATAAGTTTTGTTACTTATTATATAGACTAGGGTGTACCCATACCGATGGCGCGACGATAAATTTTTTCTCGTTATATTTTATACCCGTGCCGATGGCAAAACGATAAATTTGTTTCCATGATAGTTTTTTATTTTAAACTCACCAATAGTGTAAATATAAATAATGTTTGTCATCCCATGGTACACTTACTCATCACGTCTAGGTGTAACCCGTGTTGATGACACGATTAGTTCAATGCTTGCGGCACGATTATGATTTGAATAAAGTACATTTATGTCTTAGTATTTATTTATTATAACATTTCAAACTTTACCTAACCAAAATTTATAAACTTTAATGACATTATGGGTTGCCCATGCACTCATAACATTTCAAACATTACTTTACCAAATTTTATAAAGAGATTTTCATTGTACTTTATGGAATGTAACTATGTATGTTAATATTATACATATATATATTCCGTGTACGATATCTTGGGTGATGCAATTTAGAAAACACTACCTAACCTATGGTCAACCAAAAAATCAGAGACCTTGTACTTTAGAGTGTCTTATGTATAATATGCTTTGTACCTAACCACGCGTAGTGCGACTACAACTAAATTTTATAATATTAACATTAAAATAATTTAAAAAGAAGAATAATTGGTAAAATCTAATTACAAACAATGTTTAAAAAATAAAAATTTACACAATTACGAAACATCCATTAAGACCAAATAAAAAAAGATATATTAACAAATTACTTAAGTTCATGAACCAAACCATTCACTTTAAGTTCATGAATGAAATAAAAATAAGTAAACAAATTATTCATACAATTTTGATTTATAAAACAGTTATAATCTAAATTAATAAAATCAGTAAAGTAAATCAAAAAACGTTGAGATCTTCGCAATCTTATAGCCACATCTAAGAACCTGCAAAATCAAACACCAACTATGCAATGGAAAATTAAAATACATATAAATAAAAACATAAGACCGCAAATAGAAATTATAAAACTAAAAGAGGGAGAAATAAAGAAGTCATATCATGAGGAAACTTAGAATTTTTAACTACTTTATTCACTTAACACAAGCCTTACCCACCTAAACTGCCTACTCCATACCAGACCTACCTGCTAAAGTACGTTAGTCGTCAGTGCAAGTTTCGAGCATTTTGCTTTGATTTTGTGAATTGTGCTCTGATTCCACGGCACCCAATGACACGTTAATTAGATATCCTCACATTATAGCTACGTGGCATCATTTTAAACCATTAGATACAAACATTAGGTGCAATTCCATTTCTGAATGTCAAGCTGAATTTAAATAAAAAATATCATTACATCTTTGTTGTGATGATAAACGTTATCCTATACGTGTGCATTTCAAAGAGTTGAATCCATATGTTTCTCTGAAAAAGCAGTAAGCATCTCAACTGATGTTTAAATTGTCATTTTTCCCAGTTCATTTCCTTCCCACCCTTCAAATGGTTTTTTCACTTCATGTATTTTACTCGGTCTACTTTTCTAATTTTTTATGAGAAAAAAGAGAATTTATTAATGTAACATATTAGTACAAAATATGGATGACTAACAGTCCTAGAGCTATACTTGTAACAAAATCTAAATCAGCAAACGAAAAATAAGAAATAAAATATGCCACTACTGAACAAAACACCCTGGCTGGACAGACAAACCGGCGAGATCTGTAACTTTCTTTTTAATGGGTCTTATAAAATCAGTAAACGAAAAATAAAAATCTAAATATGCCCACTACTGAACAAAATGTCCTGGCTGATAGAAGAGGGATCTAAAACGAAGACAGATCTTAAACTTTCTCAAACTTAAGGCTTTTGAAATGAAGACGGATCCAAAAAAACACAAAACTAAAAAATACCCTAAAAATGCAGAAAAATATCTGTATCATGCTCATTCGTATTCTTTCATCAATTATGTCATTCCCGCCATAATTTATATGGAAATGCGCAGAAGCTTCTCACAAACATTACGAATTCACCCTAAATTGGTGGTCGATAATGCTAGACATTTACACAAAATATGGTCTGAAAAAAGAAATGAGGGTTGGCAGTTAAAATCCAAAAGATATATTCTTGAGAAGAAGAAACGAGTTGTATTGGCCATAAATTCAACCACGGTCAAATCTTGCAGTAGATCCAAAACTCTATATTTTTGAAAATTCCAAAATTCATAGACACATCAAAGCATGATCAAAATAGGCAAACACAAATCCCCACACAAACCTCTAAAATAATGCTGCAAAAGAGGATACTTTATAAGAGCATCTGCACTGGTGTGCATCGGCGAAAGGTAGGTTAAGCAGCGTGTGTGGCGCGTGTGTCTCGTTTACCTTTCGCCCAAATGGGCAATATGCAGTGAGGGGAATCCTACGAACTTCTATAGTTCGTAGGAACTTCTTACAAACAAATGAAGTCCGTAGGAAGTTCTTACGAACTATAGAAGTTCGTAAGAAACTTAACGGTCATAATTAAACGGTAACATTCCTCCGTGTATTTATTCAGGAAGCTTCACGAAATTTATCAACCTTTTTATATTCTTCATCATCTTCATCTTCTGCATCTTCTTCTCTGTCATCATCAGTCCTTATTTCCTCCATCAGATTCCTCCATTTTCTTTTCTTATTTCCTCAAAAATTTTACGTATCAGTCCCACATAATTCAGTCCGAAACATTTTATATATTTTCCCTAAATTTATTCATATACTATCAAAACTCATTCCATATAATGTAATACCCCGTAATTTTAATGACTTTTAAAATGGGTTATATTTTAAATTAATGGATTAATGGGATCTTATTATAAATTAATTCATTTGGGTTTTATCCGAATTGTGGATATTAAAATGGATGATTCTGAATATTACTTAAAGATATTTAGGTAATATATGAATGTGATGTCATTGATATGACAGTATGATATAAATTCGGTAATTTGAATATTTAGTCAGACGCGGTATGGGACATGTCGGGACTAATTTATTAAATTAAAAAGAAAATTTATTTTCTATCGACCTTATAGTCATTTTGACTGCGCCGTTGCGTCCGGAAGGTTCAAAATAGTCAGAAAGGTCTATTTGGATATTAATTTTGAGTCTCGGGTCATTTGGAAATGAAAAAACAACCCAAAAGGGCATTTTTGTTATTTTTACAAGGGGGGTGAATAGTGATTTCGGGTTTTATCTTATTATAAGTATTTGGAGTTAGTGTATGTAGGTTCATTTCATCTCTTCTACACAAAATTGAAAAGTCATCTTCTTAGAGAGAGTGGAAGGTTGCTTGGAAAGAAAAAGAAGTTTGCTTGGGAAGGAGGAGAACCAAAGGTCAAAGGTCACCGCCACCATCACCACCTGTGTTATTCAACTCCAAAGGGTCAGATCTTCATTAGAGGCAAGTGTTTGATATTTGCAATTTAAGTTCGTATATTGTCCATGTTAGGATAGTTATAAAAAGAGATGATTGTCATGCTTGGAAGATGAAAGGATATAGTTGTTAATGGATTTTTGGAATCTAAAAATATATAGGAATTAAACTCATGTTGTAGGTAGTTAGTAATCCAATAAATATTCATCAATCTGTGGAATAAATTCTGAAAATAATTTAGTGTTCTTGAAGATAATATGTTGATAATTTTCTGGAAAAAGAGGCAAAAACGAGTGGAATGAGAAGAGCCAATTTGGAATGTTTAGATCTTCTTTTTGAGTGCATTTGGATGAGATTTAAGAAAAACTCAAAACACATACCTGACTCAATTTTTCGTGTAGAATCCAAATCTGAAGTCGGATTGATGATTTGAATAATTTTTGGATCTAATTTTTCTGAGTATTTAAAATATGAGAATTCAAGATGTTGTTTCTTTTTAATGTTGGTTCTTATCCCAAAACTTTTGTAGATCTTCGGTGATTATTAATTGAATATTATGGGACTTAGAGAAGTTCAGTAATCCCTAGTTAAGATTTGAATTAATTTGATTGGCATTTAATTGATTAGAATTATGATAATTAAAGTTAAAGAGATTTCGGTTGCTAGATTCATGTGTTGGATTCTAATCTGTTTGTATGAGGATTAAGGATAGTTCAAGTAGGGGAGATTTAATATAACACCTGGGTAGCCTTAGGGTTACAATTTAAACATCAAGGACTGAGCTTAAGCTCATTATTGATTTCGCAAGGGCTGAGTGTAGTACAAGAGCGTAGTGGTATGTCTCCTGGATAGAGATGGGAGTTTAGAACACATTTGGTTGAAAGAAGGTATGAGGTTATCCCGATCGCATAGTTGAAGTTGTCAGACCTCCTTGATCGACGAAGTTAAGTAGTAGTGTATTGGAGGGGTTCCTTATTTGGATTTCGCTTGCGAGACACCCCACGCATGAAACTAATAACCGTTGGGAGTCGAAATAAGATAGGTCTTTAGGATATGAGTTTACAACCTTTGCTATTATAATGAAAGTTGTACGATAGGGTGTATGGGCGCCCTGGATGATTGGATTGTAGTAGTTTTCAAAATTGTGAAATAGTAAGTAGTTGTGACTTCAGGATTTATTTGTTTAATAAGTGAGGATCATTTTTCCCAAACTTTTTCATGAGGACGGTATAGGGAAGATTGGGTATAATTTAAATTTGATTCAGTTAATACTATATGGTGAGACTTAGTTTAACATCGATGGGGATTTTCGTTAATGTACTGTATGGGCGGTACGTCTTAGATTTCTTGTGATGTGAGATTTATACTCGAAGTTGACCTTCCGGTATGACTTATAATCCTGAATTTCGGGACGAAATTCTGTTATAAGGGGGGAAGTATGTAATACCCCGTAATTTTAATGACTTTTAAAATGGGTTATATTTTAAATTAATGGATTAATTGGATCTTATTATAAATTAATTCATTTGGGTTTTATCCGAATTGTGGATATTAAAATGGATGATTCTGAATATTACGTAAAGATATTTAGGTAATATATGAATGTGATGTCATTGATATGACGATATGATATAAATTCGGTAATTTGAATTTTTAGTCAGACGCGGTATGGGACGTGTCGGGACTAATGTATTAAATTAAAAAGGAAATTTATTTTCTATCGACCTTATAGTCATTTTGAATGCGCCGTTGCGTCCGGAAGGTTCGAAATAGTCAGAAAGGTCTATTTGGATATTAATTTTGAGTCTCGGGTCATTTGGAAATGAAAAGACAACCCAAAAGGGCATTTTGGTTATTTTTACAAGGGGGATGAATAGTGATTTCGGGTCTTGTCTTATTATAAGTATTTGGAGATTAGTGTATGTAGGTTCATTTCATCTCTTCTACACAAAATTGAAAAGTCATCTTCTTAGAGAGAGTGGAAGGTTGCTTGGAAAGAAAAATAAGTTTGCTTGGGAAGGAGGAGAACCAAAGGTCAAAGGTCACCACCACCATCACCACCTGTGTTATTCAACTCCAAAGGGTCAGATCTTCATTAGAGGCAAGTGTTTGATATTTGCAATTTAAGTTCGTATATTGTCCATGTTAGGATAGTTATGAAAAGAGATGATTTTCATGCTTGGAAGATGAAAGGATATAGTTGTTAATGGATTTTTGGAATCTAAAAATATATAGGAATTAAACTCATGTTGTAGGTAGTTAGTAATCCAATAAATATTCATCAATCTGTGGAATAAATTCTGAAAATAATTTAGTGTTCTTGAAGATAATATGTTGATAATTTTCTGGAAAAAGAGGCAAAAACGTGTGGAATGAGAAGAGCCAATTTGGAATGTTTAGAGCTTCTTTTTGAGTGCATTTGGATGAGATTTAAGAAAAACTCAAAACACATACCTGACTCAATTTTTCGTGTAGAATCCAAATCTGAAGTCAGATTGATGATTTGAATAATTTTTGGATCTGATTTTTCTGAGTATTTAAAATATGAGAATTCATGATGTTGTTTCTTTTTAATGTTGGTTCTTATCCCAAAACTTTTGTAGATCTTCGGTGATTATTAATTGGATATTATGGGACTTAGAGAAGATCAGTAAGCCCTAGTTAAGATTTGAATTAATTTGATTGGGATTTAATTGATTAGAATTATGATAATTAAAGTTAAAGAGATTTCGGTTGCTAGATTCATGTGTTGGATTCTAATCTGTTTGTATGAGGATTAAGGATAGTTCAAGTATGGGAGATTTAATATAACACCTGGGTAGCCTTAGGGTTACAATTTAAACATCAAGGACTGAGTTTAAGCTCATTATTGATTTCGCAAGGGCTGAGTGTAGTACAAGAGCGTAGTGGTATGTCTCCTGGATAGAGATGGGAGTTTAGAACACATTTGGTTGAAAGAAGGTATGAGGTTGTCCCGATCGCATAGTTGAAGTTGTCGAACCTCCTCGATCGGCAAAGATAAGTAGTAGTGTATTGGAGGGGTTCCTTGTTTGGATTTCGCTTTGCGAGACGCTCTGCGCATGAACCTTAACGACGTCGGGAGTGGAGAGATGTTATAAGATGCGAGGATAATTAAATTATGAAGTAAAGATATGATATTTTAATACGTGGAATTTAAAAGAGATATAATGCTACGTATGGGAAATATCTTAGGGTAGTGATATTACCTTATTGATATTATATTATAGGTATGATAATACCTATTTGATTGATTAATGATTATGTGTATGACATACCTAGCTTACTTGCTATCGGTGGGAGGTTTGCGCGTGAGGGCAGTCATATCCTGATGAATCCATGGGATCTTTGATTTGTCGCTCGAGAACATAGGTCTATGAAAGACTTATCGGGGAGTTGATAAGTCCGCTGACTATGGTTACGTAGGTATGTGCGTGACCCATGGGTATGAGAACTATGTTCGCCTCCAATGATTGTGTTGTTGTTAAGGTTCGAGGTATCCTCACTGAACCTTTTGTCCCCTTTTCGGCGACCAGCGATATTGGGACATGATAGCAGAGTAATGCATTGCACCGCAGCTGTGACTTAGGGTGCCGTATTATATATGAATATATATATATATATATATATATATATATAATGGATTAAATGAATGAATGGATATTTATTATGGTTAAATCTATCTACGGTGATAATTGTAGATAACTGTGAATATAGAAAGATAACTGAATTAAGTTAATGAATGTTTATTGAAAAACTTAATTCATATTAATGAGAAATGATTCATGTTAATGAGAAACGATGAGAAATGTAAATGAATAATAATGTGACGTATGGTATGGGACATACGGGGATTATGATATGGGAATAGAATTATATGGAGACTAGAAAAGAGGAACCATTAACTAGGAGGTTAATAGGAAACGTTAAGTGTGCACTCTAGTTGAGAGGTGAGAATATCAAGTGAGAGATGGATCTAACATGTACATAATAAATGCCTTATTGCACTTGTTATATACTTGCTGTTTTAAAAATCATTTTCACAATCGGGCTCTGACCCGTTTCCTTGAATATTTTCTTTTCTATTGTATCTTCTATATCAGGTGTCCAGCAACAGGGACGCCAACCTTAGCGGATTATGACAGGCTATGGATTTATGGAGTTTTTCTTAGATACCTATAATCATTTGATTCACAGTATTCTCTTAGTTAGGGCATGTCGCCCAAAGGATTTAGTTATCTTCTTCTATCGGGGTCAAATACTATTGTATTCGGGTCTTTTTAATACGTTTAATATTGTTGGGATTACTGTAATGGATTAATACTATTTGGGAATGTTTATTCCAATTGCATTCAAATTCTTTTGTGTTATCTACTTGGTTATGAATGTTGTAGAATAAAATGTGTTGTGTTATTCTTAAACTAGAAATGGATTTTGTTAAATTAAAATTTGAAAAGTTTTTAACACCAGCTTAATTGAGTATTGGGTGAGTTGTAAATGTTTTCGACAGTGATGCTAAGAATGAGCCAACTGTATATTCTGTTTTAATTTGGTATGGGACTGGCCACCCGGTATTTAATTAGGCGGGGTGTTACATATAATTCCCAAAATAATTTCAAATCAGTCCCAAATTAGATATAGAGAATCCTCCAAATCAGATCTTCTCAACACGATGGAATTAGGTAGAAAATGGAACAAATATATTAATATCGGAAAATCGAAAAAACACGGGTCGACTTCAACGATAATTCCCGATTTTTCCGCGCCGATTCAATCGTCGAATCCCGTAATTGACAACTATACCCGTATTTACGACGGAGTATCACACGCGCCAGATGTCAAAACTCCGATAATAAATGAAAATAAATTCAAATTTCGGGGGAATTGGGCGGGGCCAATGAAATTGTACAAATTGATTGAAGACAGAAAACTGGATATCAAAGGAATTATTGACAATGTCGGTTTTATGTCGAATTTCTTTTCTATGGTGATGCCCAATTCCGATCAATGTATTGTGACGGCAATGATCGAACGTTGGTGGAACACGACGCATACCTTCCAACAACCATACGTCGAGCTTGCCTTCACTCCGCTCGACTTCACAATGCTTTCCGGTAATAATTTTATTTTATTTCATTGTACTTATATTCATAATAGTTTCAAAATGTGAAAATAATATGTTGTATTTAAATTCATAATTAATTATTTGAAATATATTTTTTGGTAATTATATTCATAATTATTTAAATATATGACAAAAAAATTGAAAAATGCACCCGCATTCCGATTGTGTCAATATATGAAAATAATTATTTATATTCATAATTGTTTCAATATGTGAAAATAATTAGTTGTACTTAAATTCATAATTGATTGTTTGAAATATATTTTTAGGGTTTTTATATTCAAAAATATTTAAATATATGACAAAAATTTAAAAATATGTACCGGCATCATAATAGTTTCAAAATGTGAAAATAATATGGTGTACTTAAATTCATAATTAATTGTTTAATATATATATTTTGGTAATTATATTCATAATTATTTAAATATATGCCAAAAAATTGAAAAATGTACCGGCATTCTGATTGTGTGAATATATGAAAATAATTATCTATATTCAAAAATTTTTCAATATGTGAAAATAATTTGTTGTACTTAAATTCATAATTGATTGCTTGAAATATATTTTATGGTATTTATATTCATAATTATTTAAATATATGACAAAATTTTAAAAATATGTACCGGCATCATAATTGTTTCAAAATGTGAAAATAATATGTTGTACTTAAATTCATAATTAATTGTTTGAAATATATTTTTTGGTAATTATATTCATAATTATTTAAATATATGACAAAAAAATTGAAAAATATACCTGCATTCCGATTGTGTCATTATATGAAAATAATTATTTATATTCATATTTGTTTCAATATGTGAAAACAATTAGTTGTACTTAAATTCATAATTGATTATTTGAAATATATTTTTATGGTTTTTATATGTGACAACCCGCTCCAAATAATAACGGGTGGCCAGCCCTATACTACATAAATCAGGTATCTCAGATGTTACAGTCTCAACATCAACAACTAAACACAGTAATATAAGGCTAACTACCCGAAATCATAAAGTGCGAATCGCCAAAAATTTAAAACTTTTATATTACAACAACAACAAAACCAATAATGCATACACCCAACAATAAACATCTATCTATGATGTGGAAAGGGCATGCTCCAATAATGAAAGAGTACAATACATTGTACAACAAAAATCCCAACAATAAAATACCCGAATATGCTGTCGGGCAACAGACAATACAATAAACAGATAATTAAAACATATGAAAGTGTTAATCTATAACACTTGAATACTAACTCAATACAACTGAATCCAAATCTAGATACACAAGGATAGGAATCGACTAAAACCAAGTGCTGCAACAGTCCGCTACTGCCACAGCTCCACGAATCCTGAATGGAGGAATAATAAAGGCGTCCTTGCGGGGGAACACCTAAAGTAATACAATATATATATACATGGGGGAGGAGAAAATATAAACGGGTCAGAACCCGAGTGTGAAAAACATTTAGCAAGTGTATTAAAATGCATAATAATTATAAATGCATTATTACATGATTTAGCTGGAATCGAACACTCCATAGAAATTCAACTCACCTCTCATCTAAAGCGCGCACTAAGCGTATGCACGTGTCTCCAAAAAGGATATTCGATTCTAATTAGGTAAGAGGATTCTAACTTCAACCCAAATAAAGTATTTAAGTGAAACCATCTAACCTATCACCCGATTTTACATATAATCCATTTCTAATAGTTATAATTATTATCTTATATATAAACATTACGCTTATCTTTATAATGTTCTTTTGTTGAACATATAAAGTTACATGATCCTATCATGCTCCATCATCACAATACATAAACAATATCATGTACTAGATTTATTCTAGTAATGCCCAATAAGGCAAGAAACCATATATATAAATAATAATAGATGAGTTATTAGCATCAAGAACTAAGGACTAAACTCCTCCCAATTTTCAACACAGTACTGCGTTTCGTGCGTGGGACGTCTCGCCGAAGCGAAATCCAAACAAGGAACCCCCCCGTTACACTACTCCTGACCGTATCGATCCTCGGGGCTCATTATGCCCTCAATACAAGATGCATGTAACCCAAATGATTGGTATCCAATTTTAATTAATTGATATTCCCAATTCTCAACAGTACACGGCGTTTCATGCGTGGGACGTCTCGCCGAAGCGAAATCCAAACAAGGAACCCCCCCGTTACACTACTCCTGGCACTGTCGATCGTCGGGATAGGTGATAGATATATAATACAATATAATATAATGATGAGCATTAAGGACTAAACTTATCCCCAAGTTCCAACATTACACTGCGGTTCGTGCGTGGGACGTCTCGCCGAAGCGAAATCCAAATAAGGAACCCCCCCGATACACTAATCCTGGCAATGTAGGTCATTAAGGTCTGTTATGCCCTTGACACCCAAATACAAACACAAGAAAATAATAACCATCCAACCGAGTTATAACTCGAAGGACGCAGGCTCACATGCCATCATCATCCAGCAGCCCATATGCGTAGCAAACTGGGGTCACCTGGTGGGGTTCAACGACACCCACCTCGTGATCTACTCACGCACACACGTCCGGGAAGCGGTCATAGTTCCTAACCGGCAAGTGAGAGTGTCACATACCCCGACCTCTCACCCCCAAAATAAGTAAATATATATATATATGTCATTTTCTGACCACAGAGGATGACTATGACCTGGGGAATATCCACACCCTGCATATTTGTCAGGATGCTCACCCTCAACGCACGAAACTTCCCAATGATAGCAAGGAGGGGGTATGCTTAACATGTATATACACCATATATTAGGTATACATACATCCCACATAATAAAGATATACCATTTTTATAAGGTATACCTGAAACATCATATTCATGTTCATAATACGCACTTAGGCGCAGTTGATTTACATCATAGTTTAGTATACTCTCTCACGATACACTAATCGTTAATACTCACACACATTACCCCCACTTAGTATATGCTATACTAATTCTCGCTTGAAGCTCTCACGATGCTTCTAATAATGAATTGCCTTTCAATACAATTTAGTTAGGGATATTCTATATCCTATTGCACCTTAATGCATTTCTCACAATGTGAGATATCTCCCAATTCAATCGTCAATAAGGATAATTCCATATTCCAAGGTACATCAAATAGCATTAGTAAACATCCACTCATAACATGGTTCATTTCATTTAAGAATCCTTTAAAGTTATCCCAAATGAAAGTGGGCTCCCCCACTTAGAAGATACCAAATTCTCAAATCGGAAATCCCCAAATTAAGTCTACATGACTCCAATAATATTTTGCGGGGGAAACTCTCTAAAAGTCTCCAAAACATAATCCAAACGTCTCCTATAGAGATCCCCGATCGATAACCTCGAATAAAGCGGAAAGAAATTCCCCTTAGAAAAACTTTCCCTCAAAAGCCCTGTTTCCGAATCGATTCGGGCCTATTCCGAATCGATTCGGCCCAGCGAATCGATTCGGCCAGGAAGGCGAATCGATTCGGGTCAAAAGACCTGGGACTCTGCCTCAGGCCGAATCGATTCGGCTGGAGTCCGAATCGATTCGGTCACTAAGACCTGGGCACCTGCATATTTCCGAATCGATTCGGCCCTGATGAACCTCGAAAATGGCTACTGTTTAAGTAAGCCAAAATACCCAAAAATCATATTAATGGTTTTCTCTCCATTTCTCTTCAACCCAATCACAAATATAACATTAATATTCATCCTAGAATACATATAAACTAATTTCTAACCTTAAATCCATTTAATACACTACAAATCTAAGGTTTTTCCCAAAAGTTAGGTTTTAACATTTTAAACCTAAAACCCAAAAATCAATCCACAAATCATGCAATAAATGGTACACAACAATTATTTAGCAAGTTTAATCACTTGCCTCGGGTTCCTAGGGTCTGAATCCGCCGGAAAATCCTCTTTCTCCCGTTTTCTCCTTCCTTTTCTTCTTCTCTCTTCTTTCTTTCCTTTTCTCTTTCTCTCTTTTGGGAGAAATATCTCCCGTAGGTTTTTAAGCCTAAATCCAAAAATACACATCTTTAAATGATAATACACACTTTAAATGACTCGGTGACTTTAGTTCGAGTCAAACGGTCCTATTTTATTTCGGAACCCAAATAGACCCCAAGTACAGTCATTTCGACTTTCTCGACCCTTCCGGAAACAATGGTACCCTCAGAAATTCCATTCGAGACACTTTCTAACAACTCCAAATTCTGACCTCAATTGCCAATTTTTATTATTTCTCCAATAAAAATATTATTTATCTCTCCGGAAATAAATAAATCATCGTCTCCAAGACCTCGGATTGTTACATTATATTCATAAATATTTAAATATATGACCAAAATTTAAAAATATGTACCGGCATCATAATTGTTTCAAAATGTGAAAATAATATGTTGTACTTAAATTCATAATTAATTGTTTGAAATATATTTTTTGGTAATTATATTCATAATTATTTAAATATACGACAAAAAAATGGAAAAATATACCGGCATTCTGATTATGTGAATATATGAAAATAATTATCTATATTCAGAATTGTTTCAATATGTGAAAATAATTTGTTGTACTTAAATTCATAATTGATTGTTTGAAATATATTTTATTATTTTTATATTCATAATTATTTAAATATATGACAAAATTTTAAAAATATGTACCGGCATCATAATTGTTTCAAAATGTAAAAATAATATGTTGTACTTAAATTCATAATTAATTGTTTGAAATATATTTTTTGGTAATTATATTCATAATTATTTAAATATATGACAAAAAAAATTAAAAAATGTACCGGCATTCCGATTGTGTGAATATATGAAAATAATTATCTATATTCAGAGGTGTTTTAATATGTGAAAATAATTTGTTGTACTTAAATTCATAATTGATTGTTTGAAATATATTTTATGATTTTTATATTTATAATTATTTAAATATATGACAAAATTTTAAAAATATGTACCGGCATCATAATTGTTTCAAAATGTGAAAATAATATGTTGTACATAAATTCATAATTAATTGTTTGAAATATATTTTCTGGTAATTATATTCATAATTATTTAAATATATGACAAAAAAAAATTGAAAAATGTACCGGTATTCCGATTGTGTGAATATATGAAAATAATTATCTATATTCAGAATTTTTTCAATGTGTGAAAATAATTTATTGTACTTATATTCATAATTCATTCTTTGAAATATATTTTATGATTTTTATATTCATAATTATTTAAATATATGACAAAATTTTAAAAATATCTACCGGCATCATAATTGTTTCAAAATGTTAAAATAATATGTTGTACTTAAATTCATAATTAATTGTTTGAAGTATATTTTTTGGTAATTATATTCATAATTATTTAAATATATGTCAAAAAAATTAAAAAATGTACCGGCATTCCGATTGTGTCATTATATGAAAATAATTATTTATATTCATATTTGTTTCAATATGTGAAAACAATTAGTTGTACTTAAATTCATAATTGATTATTTGAAATATATTTTTATGGTTTTTATATTCATAAATATTTAAATATATGACCAAAATTTAAAAATATGTACCGGCATCATAATTGTTTCAAAATGAGAAAATAATATGTTGTACTTAAATTCATAATTAATTGTTTGAAATATATTTTTTGGTAATTATATTCATAATTATTTAATTATACGACAAAAAAATGGAAAAATATACCGGCATTCTGATTATGTGATCATATGAAAATAATTATCTATATTCAGAATTGTTTCAATATGTGAAAATAATTTGTTGTACTTAAATTCATAATTGATTGTTTGAAATATATTTTATTATTTTTATATTCATAATTGTTTAAATATATGACAAAATTTTAAAAATATATACCGGCATCATAATTGTTTCAAAATGTAAAAATAATATGTTGTACTTAAATTCATAATTAATTGTTTGAAATATATTTTTTGGTAATTATATTCATAATTATTTAAATATATGAAAAAAAAAAATTAAAAAATGTGCCGGCATTCCGATTGTGTGAATATATGAAAATAATTATCTATATTCAGAAGTGTTTTAATATGTGAAAATAATTTGTTGTACTTAAATTCATAATTGATTGTTTGAAATATATTTTATGATTTTTATATTTATAATTATTTAAATATATGACAAAATTTTAAAAATATGTACCGGCATCATAATTGTTTCAAAATGTGAAAATAATATGTTGAACATAAATTCATAATTAATTGTTTGAAATATATTTTCTGGTAATTATATTCATAATTATTTAAATATATGACAAAAAAAATTGAAAAATGTACCGGTATTCCGATTGTGTGAATATATGAAAATAATTATCTATATTCAGAATTGTTTCAATATGTGAAAATAATTTATTGTACTTATATTCAAAATTGATTCTTTGAAATATATTTTATGATTTTTATATTCATAATTATTTAAATATATGACAAAATTTTAAAAATATGTACCGGCATCATAATTGTTTCAAAATGTGAAATTAATATGTTGTAATTAAATTCATAATTAATGGTTTGAAATAAATTTTTTGGTAATTATATTCATAATTATTTAAATATATGACAAAAAATTGAAAAATATACCTGCATTCCGATTGTGTCATTATATGAAAATAATTATTTATATTCATATTTGTTTCAATATGTGAAAACAATTAGTTGTACTTAAATTTATAATTGATTATTTGAAATATATTTTTATGGTTTTTATATTCATAAATATTTAAATATATGACCAAAATTTAAAAATATGTACCGGCATCATAATTGTTTCAAAATGTGAAAATAATATGTTGTACTTAAATTCATAATTAATTGTTCGAAATATATTTTTTGGTAATTATATTCATAATTATTTAAATATACGACAAAAAAATGGAAAAATATACCGGCATTCTGATTATGTGAACATATGAAAATAATTATCTATATTCAGAATTGTTTCAATATGTGAAAATAATTTGTTGTACTTAAATTCATAATTGATTGTTTGAAATATATTTTATTATTTTTATATTCATAATTGTTTAAATATATGACAAAATTTTAAAAATATGTACCGGCATCATAATTGTTTCAAAATGTAAAAATAATATGTTGTACTTAAATTCATAATTAATTGTTTGAAATATATTTTTTGGTAATTATATTCATAATTATTTAAATATATGACAAAAAAATTAAAAAATGTACCGGCATTCCGATTGTGTGAATATATGAAAATAATTATCTATATTCAGAAGTGTTTTAATATGTGAAAATAATTTGTTGTACTTAAATTCATAATTGATTGCTTGAAATATATTTTATGATTTTTATATTTATAATTATTTAAATATATGACAAAATTTTAAAAATATGTACCGGCATCATAATTGTTTCAAAATTTGAAAATAATATGTTGAACATAAATTCATAATTAATTGTTTGAAATATATTTTCTGGTAATTATATTCATAATTATTTAAATATATGACAAAAAAAATTGAAAAATGTACCGGTATTCCGATTGTGTGAATATATGAAAATAATTATCTATATTCACAATTGTTTCAATATGTGAAAATAATTTATTGTACTTATATTCATAATTGATTCTTTGAAATATATTTTTTGATTTTTATATTCATAATTATTTAAATATATGACAAAATTTTAAAAATATGTACCGGCATCATAATTGTTTCAAATTGTGAAAATAATATGTTGTAATTAAATTCATAATTAATTGTTTGAAATATATTTTTTGGTAATTATATTCATAATTATTTAAATATATGACAAAAAAATTGAAAAATATACCTGCATTCCGATTGTGTCATTATATGAAAATAATTATTTATATTCATAATTGTTTCAATATGTGAAAACAGTTAGTTGTACTTAAATTCATAATTGATTATTTGAAATATATTTTTATGGTTTTTATATTCATAAATATTTAAATATATGACCAAAATTTAAAAATATGTATCGGCATCATAATTGTTTCAAAATGTGAAAATAATATGTTGTACTTAAATTCATAATTAATTGTTTGAAATATATTTTTTGGTAATTATATTCATAATTATTTAAATATACGACAAAAAATGGAAAAATATACCGGCATTCTGATTATGTGAATATATGAAAATAATTATCTATATTCAGAATTGTTTCAATATGTGAAAATAATTTGTTGGACTTAAATTCATAAATTATTGTTTGAAATATATTTTATTATTTTTATATTCATAATTATTAAATATATGACAAAATTTTAAAAATATGTACCGGCATCATAATTGTTTCAAAATGTGAAAATAATATGGTGTACTTAAATTAATAATTAATTGTTTGAAATATATTTTTTGGTAATTATATTCATAATTATTTAAATATATGACAGAAAAATTAAAAAATGTACCGGCATTCCGATTGTGTGAATATATGAAAATAATTATCTATATTCAGAAGTGTTTTAATATGTGAAAATAATTTGTTGTACTTAAATTCATAATTGATTGTTTGAAATACATTTTATGATTTTTATATTTATAATTATTTAAATATATGACAAAATTTTAAAAATATGTACGGGCATCATAATTGTTTCAAAATGTGAAAATAATATGTTGTACTTAAATTCATAATTAATTATTTGAAATATATTTTTTGGTAATTATATTCATAATTATTTAAATATATGACAAAAAAATTGAAAATGTATCGGCATTCCGATTGTGTGAATATATGAAAATAATTATCTATATTCAGAATTGTTTCAATATGTGAAAATAATTTGTTCTACTTATATTCATAATTGATTCTTTGAAATATATTTTATGATTTTTATATTCATAATTATTTAAATATATGACAAAATTTTAAAAATATGTACCGGCATCATAATTGTTTCAAAATATGAAAATAATATGTTGTACTTAAATTCATAATTAATTGTTTGAAATATATTTTTTGGTAATTATATTCATAATTATTTAAATATATGACAAAAAAAAATGTACTCGCATTCTAATTGTGTCAATATATGAAAATAATTATTTATATTCATAATTATTTAATGGTATTTATATTCATAATTATTTAAATATATGACAAAAAATTTAAATTATGTGCAGGCATTTCGATTGGACAATGACGACCCATTCAAAATCTACGATTTGAAGAATATACAAATTTTGTTAATACAATAAATGAATTTTTTCCAGAAATTCATATACAGAGATTTATCGGTGTGAAAATTCCAGTTTCTGATCTTAAAAAATACATAGAAAATTTTGTCAAGGTTAAACCTTTGGCAGATTATATGTCCCCAATCATAGCTCGGGCATTTTGGTTCTATGTATTCGGGAGTGTATTTTTTTCAAATGCTCACTCCACTTCCGACCTCGGCTATTTACATTATCTGGAGGATATTCCTGCCATCGGCACATACGACTGGGGTTCGGTTATTTATGCATGTATTTTATGGTCTTTGGACAAAGTCAGTCGACAATCGTTGACTAGCGTTGAACGCATGTGGCAAATACTCGAGGTATATTTTCGTTTCATCTTATATTTTCGTTTCATCTTATTTAATGAAATTTATGTTTCATTACAATATATGTCAACTTATTCTAATAAATTAAATTTATTGACAAATTTTGCAGTATTTACATCACGAGTACATGGCCACGACATGTCCTATTCTCCTCGATTCGTCCATCGATGCATGGCCCCGCATATTTCGTTGGTCGAGGGGGAACATAAAGAAAGTAAAGGGAGCACAGCGGTTTAACATCTCAAGTATTCAACATCAGCTTCAGATGAGGTCACCCGAGTCCATTATATGGCAGCCATACGAGACTTCTGCCTACCGTGACTCTGATGTCATCTTATATGCTCGTGAGATATCGGGGTTACGGATGATTTTTTGGGATCCCTTATTTATGGGATTTTGGTACTTGGGTGATCGGGCCATCCGACAATTGACTGGGCGTATATGTATAGCAGATAACCCACCATCAAGTTTGTGTTGTGTCTCAGAACATGATTTTCAAGCAGCTGCCGCCCAAAATTGGCCTATCGCAAATCAACACATAAGAGATGTGTCACAAGAAGAGTATAATGCATATTGGAAGGCAGTAGCACTCGGTCCATTACTACCGCCGATTTCCAGATATGTTAATGTAGATTTGATTGGTGTTGGTTCAGTGGCACCTTCGACATTGCGAATTCCGCAAGCACTAACACCGACAAATGATTCGCATGTGTATGAGACACAGCTCTCTGTGGGTGGCTCTACGCACGTCCAACCATCGAGGCATAATTGGACGATTGACGTAGGCCTACCGGAGGAGGCTTCATATACTATAGATGTCCCGAGACCTGAGTTTTCAACCAACGCACCTCCAACTCAATCTTTGACACAGTTAGAATGGCATCAGTCCTACGTCGAGGTAGCAAATAACATTCGAGGTCTCCGTCATTTAATATTACACGAGACACGTCAGTGAGAGGATCAACTCAAAGCACATGATAACCGCATTGATGAGTTGGAGCGTAGACTAGCATGTTTTACTGTGCTTAGTCATGGGTTTGAGGAGGGTGGTACTAGTTCTAGTCATCCGAGTGTTTACAGACCACACCTAGCCCCACCCTCTGACTCGGTCCCGACATATGAGGCGCAACAAGGTTGGGGTAATTTATTTGGGTTTGACCCTTACACGGGTTCACATGAAGATTTAGGTGCGGATTTTGAGTTCGTCCTGGGGCGCCAGTGATGTATAATGTACTATTGAAAAATGTTATGAATAAATTTTGTATTATTGTCTCAATTTAATTGTGATGATAAATGTTATGATGTATAATGTCTCATATTTATGAAAAATGTTATGATGTATAATGTCTCATATATATTTTCATTTATTACACATATAATGATGACAAACAAATTATTACACTCAAAATATATGGTTTTACTATAATCATCACAACAATTATTATGATTGGACTTTATCATTTATTATTTGTATTGAAATAATGACTTAAGTAGTAAAAACAATAATACATGATCAAAATGATTATTAGGAGTATGTGTTCAAACGCTTAGATCGAACCTAATAAAAGTACAACAATATGGTTTCCCATTGCACACTAAACATTTATGTAAGTAAGATCGTTGCGTATTAGAATCAACATATTCTTCGTTGTAGTTTGATATATTTGGTTCGTACTCTTACCCATCATTTTCATAGATGCATTCCGAAAAGTAATCATAACCGGAATTGGGGTAGTCTGAAATATCGTTATCTGATGCCAACGTAGAGTCGTTATATATGTTAATTAATTGTTCTTGAATGTGACGACCGGATAGCATCACGCATTGTGCTTTGTGATAACATTGTAGGTGCCTCTCCATCTTCCATATCTCTTCCTCCAATAAATCAAGACAAAACATATTCGCTTCTTCATGATACGATATTGGCCAAAGTGCGGCAGCCCGATTTTTTGGCACGGATATGTGATGGTAATGGCAAAGCACCTCCAGATCACACCTTTCATCATATTTATCTGGCCATGTGAGGTGTTCCCAAGGATACACTAATCCGTCTTCAGGTTCCGAATTGGGAGAGATTATGAATATATGACCAAAGTCATTGAGAAAACGTCGAGAAGTATCAATTGGATATGTTTGGAAAATTATTTTTTTCCCATACCAATCTTTACCAATAAAATCTGTGTAAGAGCCATTGTAAATGGATGCATAGTAGGGAGATGAAGCCATTTTTGAAATATAAGACAATGGTAGATAAAAAAATGTTGCAATCCTTCTAATTTATTTATAGGTAATTTTAAACATTCGAAGTTATAATTTTATTTTACAATGGTGAAAAATATTTATAATAATACAAAGGCACACATACCAATGGAAAAGATAAATTATACAAAAACTTGTAGACAATAATAAATTATAATTATATAAAGGCACACATAAATCTGATAAATTATCACATAGTAATTTTATAGTTTTATAAAATTATAAAAAGGCACATATAAAGGCACAATAATAACTTGCAGACGATTGTAGTTATCACATAGTAACTTGATAAATTATCTATATATAAAGTAGTTATCATATAGTAACTTGACATACAACATATTGACAACCTGAAGAACCTGAACCCGAAATGTAGCACACTTACCAATAGCAAGATAAAATATGTAGCACACTTACCAAGATAATATTTGTAGCACATACCAAAATGTTAATATCATACATCATATTTACATATGGTAAATTACATACACATGCAATCCAAAAGGACACAAATATTATTGACGCTGAACGAGCGCACTGATCTAGATAATTTTGTATTGCACACTTACCAATATGACACATAAATAAACATTTTACCTATATTATCTGTAGCACACTTATATGTAGAACAAGAATCTGTAGCACACTTACCTATATATGATTTTACCTATAATTATAAATACCTGCGTACCGTAAAACTATACAGGTAGAGTATAATATTTCATCTACATCTAAATTAATTTGTAACAATATTATATCATGGACTCCTCTAATTCTAGCGATGAAGGACGAAATCTTTTACTCCAATATGCACAATTTAATGAAGGTGGATCATCTAATGATTCAGACGAGGAAATGATTATTATGATGGAGATTACCCGGTGGTGTGCTAAAAAAAATATAATTCGCGATGGGAAAGAACTCGAAACGAGACGTCGAGTGAATTGTAGGAGAGAAAGGGGACATGCAACTCTATGGGAAGATTACTTTGGGGAAGATAAGGTATATAACGAGTATTTTTTCCGAAGGAGATTCAGGATGCAGTATAGTATTTTCAATTGCATCATTGAATCTGTTTGCCTTTATGATAACTACTTTGTTCAGAAGAATAATGCTTGCGGTCGTTAAGGTTTAAGCTCTCATCAGAAAGTGTTGGGCGCAATTTGACTGTTAGCTAATGGGGGTTCCCATGACGTGTGGTCTGAGAAGTACGCTATGAGTGAAACCACTCTATTAGAAACTGTTATTAGATTTATAGAGGCAATTGTACGAATTTTCGATCCCCAGTACGGTAGAAATCCAACACAAGGTGACGTTACAAGGTTACTCAAATAAAATGCAAAAAGAGGTTTGAATGCTAGGAAGCATTGAGTGAATGCATTGGCGTTGGAAAAATTTCCCCACAACATGGAACGCTCAATATAGTGGACGTAAAGAGTCACCAACTATAATCCTTAAAGCAGTTGCCTCGTACGACCTTTGGATTTGGAAATCGTTCTTTGGTCTCCCTAGTTCTTGCAATAATTTAAATATGTTGCACCAGTCTAACGTCTTCCAGGAATTGCGTAATGGAAGGGAAGCTCCCATTAATTACACTATTAATGGAAATTCATACAACATGGGTTACTACCTTGGTGATGGAAAATACCCTCCCTACGTTACAATAGTTAAAACTTTTAGGAACCAACAATGGATTACACAAAAACATAAATTATTTTGCAAGTACCAAGAAGTGTGTAGAAAAGATGTTGAACGAGCTTTTGGTGTACTACAAGCCCGATTCACTTTTGTTCGGGAACCTTGTAAATTATGGAATAGGGCATCATTATCAACCATAATGAAATCTTGCATTATAATGCACAATATGATTATTGACAATGAACGTAGAGATTGTCCATGGCAAAATGAATACGAACACAATGATGTAACACCTCATATTTTGAGGGTCCAAACTAATTTCTACGACTACCTCACACGGGATGCAAAGATAAGAGATGCAACTAAACATCAACAGTTACGGAATGATTTAGTGGAGCACATTTGGAATACCCACGGTGATGAAATGGTGGGTTGAAGATATGTTAACGTATTTCTGATATGATTTGTGGCTATTCGATTTATTAGTTACATTTTCAATTCGTAATTGAACGATTTTTAATTTGTAATTGTACGACTATTGTATTGAAACTAAAATTAATAAACAGTACTGACATTACATATATTTAAACGTTGACATTGGATTTATTAAAATGCAAACTGGGTCAGTGTACATATACTGAAAGTAAATGACGAAAATAAAATAACGAGGATTCAATACAACTTTAATAAATACTACTAGTCATTAATTGAACCGCTTGGACTTGACGTAGGGTTAGACGACCCGACATAGTCTGATAGTAACTCAGAAATCGCAGCTTCGGTGGCAGTAACCATCGATGTTAGGTCGTTGAACCTTTAATAATGAAACTGCTATTGCATATCATTTATATTGTTCATATCTAGCTCCATGATGTACGACTGCTCTCGTCCTAGGTGCACGAGCTGATCTTATTTTTTGGTGATTTGATCTTGTTTTTTGGCGAGTTGATCATCTCGCTTCATCTCGATGAACGCATCCATTTAAGAGTCAAGTTTAAGGGCACGATTATTCTTCCACTCTTGCTTGATTTTAAACATTACATTGAAGTCCTCGCAATGTTTGAGTACTACCGTGTTATAATCCAAGCTGTCAGAACGCGTTCATTGATGTGCACGTTATTTCTCACCCTTCCTGCCTGGGGGTCTATCCGGTACGTCTCGTACCTCCAGAGTGTCATCTTCGCATAGGGCTGTCGTCGTTCCCCGTTGTGTTTTCCAAGTCAAATTTTGGTAAATCTTTTAAAATTTGAAAGCAGTTATCGAACGTAAAATGTTTGTTGGTTTCGGCGCAGTACGCGTCGCGTGCATTAGTAACCGCATGGAATTCGTTCGTCCCGCTTCCCATATTTTTGATTTGGTAAGAAAGCTTTCCAATATATAGCATTATTTGATGTGATATATGATTATCACATGTTGATAGCATGGATCTCGTACGAGTAATTTTAATTCCATGCGTGACATTATACTCATCTTTCACGGTGTCCCAAAATGTGCCTGATGATATCGAGTTTCCTTAAATACTTCGGGCTGTATATTTGGCATAAATGGTACATAATACTTCGTCCTCAAAAGGAGTCATATTAGGTTGTCGAGTTGTACCAGAACTAATCGGTTGAGAGGAAGACATGTTTTCTGTAGAAATAATATATATTAAGAATGAAAATAAGAAAATTAGAGAGAGGAAATTATACTCTCAAAATTTATAAAGGGGGAGAATAAAAATTTGTAAGGAAGGAAGGTTCTATTTATAAAGAAAATCTCCAACGGCCGTTAAATTTACCAAGAAGTAAAAAGACCTCCCTACGAACTTCTTTTGTTCATAGGAATTCTTACGAGCTTCTGAAGTTCGTAGGAACTTCCTACGAACAAAATAAGTTCGTAGGAACTTCTTACGGACAAAAGAAGTTTGTAGGAAGTTCCTACGAGGCTCGAAAGTTCATAAGAAGTTTTTACTGATTTACGACGCATCCAGTAACTTTGCAAATCCTTTACCTTTTCCCTTGCAAATTTTGCCAACTACCTATCCCCATTTCACGTGTCTCAGTTGGTAATTTTACAATTTTTTTTGTCCAAACTCTCCACCATTATGGATCCTCTAAAGAAGTGGTACCAAATGTAAGGTATAAAACGCAAGAAAAATATGACCTACCGAGTTGTTACTCGTCTCTCTCTCTCTCTCTCTCTCCCTCAGTTGGTGCAAATGTGAGACTCACTCACACCTCGTCTAGTAGCAGGTCGGCTAAAGCCATTTAAAGGCTCGATAACTCCCTCGGTGATTTTGACTGAGAAGAAGATGACTAGTAAATGGGAGACCTAAATGCTTGGCCCGAGACATAAATGGACGATTCAAACACAGATCTGAAAAAGACGGATATGA